>VXBL01004100.1:0-63839 GCA_013400195.1 Aramus guarauna | reverse complement strand
AAAAAGGGCAAAAAATCCCCCTACTAAATAAAATTATTTTCTTAAAATGCAATTGTTGTTTAGTAATTCGATTAGAATAGATATTTACCCTTTCTTGACAGATTCCTTGGAAAAAATGAGAAATTTTATAACCCTACTGTCTTCCAGTCCTGGGCAAATGTCTTACTCCTTCTTTATTTTGCCAAAGCAATGGGAAAGAAATATTGTGATCAGAAGAAAATACTGCAGTAACTTCCATGCCAAAGCAGATGTTAACCTCAGTGCAGTCTCAGCTGAACTGCTCCGTTAAGATTATTTGAAATCCAGGATTCCTTTACATGCCACGAGTAGAAGGGCAACTCACTGAAAGAACGCAGGCTCTTATGGCAGGCGACATGGCTGAACACTGAAATCTTACCCATTTCTAAGAAACAAGCTGCCTTGGAGTGCATTCTGTGGCACGGACATCTGTCAGGGGCACAGCATCAACGGGGTGAGATTGCGCGTTGGTGTGGAAGGGCTGCAGCAGGCATCAGCCTCTGGGCAGGTCATCTTCTGCTCAGAGGGGGGGTGGGAGTCCTGGCTCTCTCTGAAGATGGGGGCACAAAAGCTGTCGTACGGGGCTGTGGACGGAGGGCCTGGGAAGGACTCCGCGGCACCTGGATGAAAGGCATGGCATGGCTGTGCTCAGACACAGCTGCTGGTGGCAAAGGAGAGGAATTATTTGGAAATACCAGCGCGGCTCGGTACTCTGTGAATCTGATGTAAAGTTCTTTCGCCTGAATGTTCATAGTTGAGTTAAAATGTCTCCTAGCTCACTGGATGAAATGCAGGAGGGAGGAAATGAGACCAGAATATTTTGGATCCAGCTACTGGAATATATTTAAATATATGTAAACTTTTTACATATATTTAAGATATATTTAAGAAGTACATATATTTAAGATATATTTAAGAAGTACACATATAGTGATGGTATATTCGAGAGAAAACTACTTTTTATATTTCGCTCTGAAAGTGGGTAGGCAACGTTTTGAGGTTCTTCTTTCAGCTTAAAAAAATGTATACATATTAATTTCTGGTTGCTAAACTTCTGGATCTACACTCATGGAGTGCTGTAAAGTGTCATCTGAGCCCAGATGTCATCCCAGAGCCTTCCCTAAGGGAGATAACTTCTTACTTTTTTATTTCCTCTGGCAAAAGTATAACTAAATTTCTCCTTTTTTTAGTGCAATGTTGATGAAAATTCAGGCAAATTGGTAGAAAGGCTTGTGAAAGATAAGCAAGTTTCCTTTTGTCCCCTTCGGACTTGCTCATAACGACACTCTGCAGGACTGCCTTGAAAAGCCCCTCCATCAGACTTTTTTTTTTTTTCCCCAAGTTTCATTTTCAAAGTTACATTCTTTCTTCTTATCATACTGTTAGAAAAGAGGGAGCGGTTCAAAGAGCCACACAAGTGCAGATAGCATTGTGATTACCTCAAAAACGGAACCTCAAAGAGCGACTTTGTCCAAACTTGAGGAATTTTGTCCTATACTGATTTCGTACAGGAGGTGAAAAAGTGGGTACTTGTACGGTGTCGGCTGGCCTGGCAGGCTGGCTAGCTTGTTCAGATATGACATTACGATTCCCAACAATACATCAACACGATTAAATGTGATAATGACAATGTTAGACTCACAACTGAGAAGTCAAATATTCGAATGTACTACTCTAGGATGTGATAGTAGTGCTCTGAAAATTGCCCTGGTCATTAGGGTAAGCGTGCTGAATTGCAACCCAGTGTCGTGCTCTTGCAGAAGCCACAGCCGGTGCCGTCTGGATGTGTTCATGAAGAGTACTGTAGGGTATGTTATAGGAAAAAAAAAAATCTGCTTAAGCACAGTTGAAGCATAGTTAAGATCTGGATCAGATTATAGAGGCTATTTGTCATAATTCTCCAGTGAAGGTGATTCAAGAATAGATTAAGTGTCTCTTAGAGGTGATGTATACCCTGTCTCTGAGCAGGTGGATGGGCTTGATGACCTCTTTCAGACCCTCACAGCCTCACGGGTGGGCTCGATGACCTCACAGATCCACATGTTTCTACAGCATTTATGACAGATCCTTTTACTCCTGCCTAAACCCTCTCCCCCACCTGGATTAACAGATTTCATTTGAACTTCATGGCTGCTCTAATTTTAGCAGTGAGTCTAATACTGTGTGTTTAACC
Organism: Aramus guarauna; assembly: GCA_013400195.1. Classification (NCBI taxonomy): domain Eukaryota; kingdom Metazoa; phylum Chordata; class Aves; order Gruiformes; family Aramidae; genus Aramus; species Aramus guarauna. The sequence continues at coordinate 61,648 of VXBL01004100.1, read as the reverse complement.
ACCACCCATATGATTTACCTGATAACTTGGGCGTGCCTGTACTAGGGCATCTGAAGGAAGAACCTCTGCCTTTCAGTAAGTTGGCAGAAGAGGTGGAGGCACTTTTTTTTTTTCTTCTGAATAATTATATACCAAACCACTGAAGTGCCCTTCAGGGGCATTAAAATGAAGTTACTTAGTAATTACTGAGGTTGTTACGGTTACTATCATTTTTCATGTCTAATTCTGAGGTTATAACCTCGACTAAGGAGACAAGAAACAACAGAAAAAAAACAGGCAAATGCAGGCAATTCCAGGATGTGCACTACATGTACACCAGTTATCAGAAACTGTCCCGACAAGTTGTTTTCTGTTGGTCACGGGACAACAGCCATCAATACAAAGCAAATAGGAAAACAACAAGACCCAGTCATGATGAGAATAAAAGCCCTATCCTGTAACTTTCCTCCCTTCATAACTTACAAATTCTTTATATTGACTTCCTTCTGAAAGAGGTTTACAGAAATAGGTGAAGGTTTTCACAAATTATTCATCCTCAGAGAAGAAAGAGTTAGTGAAAAAATGCAACATACTGAGAAACAATGAAATGATGAAATGGGGGATATACAGACTTCCACTCTGCAGGTTACAACCCATGAAGTTGCCACACATTTTAGAAAATGGTATTTAATTCCCAGGTGTTAGCTTATAGGAACTGTAACTTTTTGTTCTCAGCTGTGATTCCTCAGTAAAAAAATCCTCCTCTCTCTCTCTCTCTCTGTATATATATATATATATATGTAAAAGAAAACTATCCTTGAAGTATTTAGTTCTTCTAGGTCTAATGAAGGTAACTGTGGGCACTAAGCACTATGACAATGAGGGGTTGTAGTTACACATTTAATTTTATGTGTCCCAGAGTTTAAAAATCATCTCATAACTTCCTTGCATTACTATCTTATAGCTTGTCATATAGATTAATAGAGATTAAGCTATCTTTCCACAATGTCCCAGTGTTCATGAAACAAGAGGCAAACAGAATGACTCTAGGTGATGATGGCTGTTAGCAGACCCATGGGCAACAATGTACAGCTTTTTTGCATGAAGCTTCAGTGTGTTCACAAAATATATTTTATTTGTAATACTCCTTTGTAATGACCCGTCCCTGTGCACACAAGCATAAAGCACTGGTATCGGAATAACTGGTAAAGAAAACTTGGGTCCCTGCAAAGTACTTGCCACACCAGAAGACTGTGTAATAACAGCGTAGGACTGTGGCAAAAGCTTATTTTGCTAAGTGGCAAAATTGCAGCTTAAAGTAAGTTGTACCAAGGGGATGGTTCAGCACCACCAAATCCAGGAAGCTGCCTGGTAGATAAACCTAGTTAAATATTAGTGCTGTGTGGAAAGTGCTCACTAGGCCTAGATAAAATACAAAATTAAGACATCCTCTAGAATTCAATTTTTACTTAGACTGACGACAGACTAGTCATCCTAACTGGTGTTAGGACATCAGGACTGTGCAGAGTTATGCTGTCCAACTAGAACATCAGAATTCAACAAGACCTCCATGGAGCTGGACAACACAAGACCATTAACACTAGTGTTGTCTCTACTATCCCATTTCTGCTAGAAGAAACTCGCCTTTCTAATCTAAACTGGCATTTAGTAAAAATGAGGCTAATTTTTAAATTTGTTTCTGTAGTCCAGATTTATTTCTTGTATTGCAGGAAACCTGAGGCATGAGGAGTCCTCCAATCTAAATACACCAAGTGAGAAGAAAATACAAGTACATGCAGAAGGCCAGCATTTCACATATTCCTTATGCAACATGGGTTTGTCCCAAGGATTGAGCAACCACAGAATTTTATCTACCAGTTGATATGTCCTTTAGTGTGGAATTGTTGTTACCTATGAAGTTGCATGTTAAAGACTGTGATGGTCCTAGTGACAATATAACCTAGTCTCATTGCACAGTCAGTAATAGAAATAGCACAGTGCAGAACTGTTTGCCGAGATACTCACATCTTGTGTTTTACTAAGGAATCTCACTAGTCACAGTTGATAAATGTAGTAACTCAGTTGGTTCAAGGCTGTGATTTATTACCTGTGAGCTTTTTCACGTTTTCTATCTCTTCCTTATCAAGAGATGCCACTTTCAAAACTCAGCAGTTTGTACTGAGGATTGCCATTTAGGTAAGATAGGATCCCCTTCCTTTTAATTGAATTTCTATCAGCATTTCAAAGATTTCCCTGAAAAAAAAGTATTTCTGTCAGAAAAACTGCATTTTCAGATATTCTTTCTCAGCCTCTTTGTGGATATAAACCTTCAGCTTGATCCTCATCTAAGCTTTTTCCTTGTGGTTTTCATTTCTCTCACTCCTACTAGAGTGCATCAGCAGGAATGTATTTCCAAATGATGGCACTTTTCTGTAGAAAAACATAGATTTCAACCAGATAGGGAAAAAAAAAAAAAAAGACTTCTTCCTTGAAAGAAGGTCTCTGGTCTTTCTCCTCAAGTCTCTTCTTTACCCCATAGCCCAGTTACTAACACAACAGGAGCCATAAAGAGGACAGGAGCTTACCTGCACAACTGGCTCAGGAACAGATTTGTAAAAATCGCTGAGGAAATTGCACAGAGGTACGTAAGAGTACTGCAGGGAAAATAACAGAAGGAGCTATTGTGATCTGAAGAATAAAGAATCACAAGCTTGAATTCCCCGCCCCCCGAGGAAAAAGAGGTACTTATCAGAAAGGTGTTAACTTTGCCACCACTCCATCTTTATATGTACCTGGTTTACTCCTAAAATGGACGATATCCTTTCTAGGAAATGTTCTGAAACAGCCTTAAAGGATCTCTGTCTTTCTTCTCACATCTTTCTTTATGTTTTCTGTTGGAATTGTCTCAAAAGTAAGTTAATAATTTCAGGGCTGTCAACATTTTGATTTTATTTTAATTGTGGCTGTTATCATATATAAGATTTTCCTTATAAATTCATTTCCTGGACTTGTGTATTTAAAGAAAAAATAATTTAAAGATAACACGTGTTGCTTCCCTGCTTTTACATTTGTGTTAGTACATAGCATTTTTATAGGATCGTAAGTATCCAAAATACAGTACATCCATTTATCCACCCTTAGAAAGCTGCTGGTACTGGATAGGAGAACAAATGATCTATGGAATACCAGCAATAAAACTGGAAAAGATAGAGATTAATGATATGCTGCTGGCAGATGAAAGCGAAGAGATGCAGTACGTATGACTTCTTGGCTCTTAGCTCCCGTCTGCCAGCTCACAAGGGCCTCTGTGCTGTCAAGTGTGGCGGGGGCTCACCCTCCTCCTGAAGTGCCCTGTCAAGAGGTCACCCCGATCCTTTCCTGTGATGCCCACCAGGAGCAGCTCTTGGTGTATTCATTTGACTCTCCCTATAGTCTGTCATTATTCCATGTGCATTTAGGGTCTTCTCCCTCCCTGAAAAAGAGTGACTGAGATCCAGCAACTTGTCCTTTCAACAACATATGATATCACCTTATTATTGTCCTCTCGAGGCAATTTTGCGTTAATTGAGGAATCACAATGATTTGCCAAATCCTTGTGCATACTGTGCATACTGTCTGTAGGCCAGCTCAGAGGTTTCCACCACAGCAGCTGAGCTCCCCTTTCCAGCACCTGCCAGACTGGCAGCTTTGGGTCCTCGTTTGCTGGACATGTGCACAACACCACTTGTTCTGGGGGAGCTGTAGCATTGTCTGCTCCCTTGTCTTCATGGAATCATAGTATGATTTGGGTTAGAAGAGACCTTTAAAGCTCATCTAGTCCAAACTGCCCTGCAGTGAGCAGGGACATCTTCAACTAGATCAGGTTGCTCAGAGCCCAGTCCAATCTGGCCTTGAATGTTTCCAGAGATGGGACATCTACCACCTCTCCAGGCAAACTCTTCCAGTGTCTCACCACCTTCACCATAAAAAAAACAAACTTATATCTAGTCTGAATCTACCCTCTTTTAGTTTAAAACCATTACCTCTTGTCCTATCACTACAGGCTCTGCTAAAATGTCCATTCTTGTCTTTCTTATAAGCCACCCTTTAAGTACTGGAAGGCTGCAATAAGGTCTACCCTGACCCTTCTCTTCTCCAGAAAGCTCCATGTCTCTCTCGTACTGGGGACTCCAGAGCTAGACACAGTACTCCAGGTGGGGTCTCACCAGAGTGGAGCAGAGGGGCAGAACCATCTCCATTGACCTGCTGCTCACGCTTCTATTGATGCAGCCCAGGATACAGGTGGATTTCCGGGCTGCAGGCACACATTACCAGGTCCTGCCCAGCTTTGCATCCACCTGAACCCCCAAGTCATTCTCCTCAGGGCTGCTCTCAATCCCTTCGTTCCCCAGCCTATATTGATACTGAGAGTTGATCCAACCCACATGCAGGACCTTGCACTTGGCCTCCTTGAACCTACTGAGGTTCACATGGGCCCACTTCTCGAGCTTGTCCAAGTCTGTCTGAATGGCATCCTGTCCAATCTTCTGTGATAGAGTTCCAGCCATTGACCAGACAAGCTCCTTTGAAGACCCCAGCAATAGTGCTTGTAAAAATCCATTTTAAGTGTTAAACACAGTCTCATAAACCTCCTTTTTTTTTGGTGCTCTTCAGTATCATCATTTTTAAAGACTGGAGAAATTATTTCTATTTCCTGTCATTTGAGAATTTTTCAATCTCAAACCTAGTTACTCAAAGTGAAAATTGTTATTAGCTTCAGACAGACCACCATCAAATATGGTTTTTTGGAATGGGAGTCTTCCTGGTTAACTGCTAACCAGGTTAGTAATACATGGTGCTGACATTGATACATCAGCCACCTATCATTGTCCTCTGAAATTCAAGTCCTTGAAGGATCACAAACCACATTCAAAATGGACTTTACAGTCAGATAGAGATGTCTAGTCCCCAGGATCAATCAGAACTCATAAATATTTGTGGTGGGTTGACCCAGGCTGGAGGCCAGGTGCCCACCAAAGCCACTCTCAGCTCTCTCACCCCTTCTCAGCTGAACAGGGGAGAGAAAATACGATGAGAGGCTCATTGGCTGAGATAAAGGCAGGGGGAGATTGTTCACTAATTATCATCATGGGCAAAACGGACTCAACTTAAATAAACAACAAACTGATGTATTACCAAGCAAGACAGAGTAGAGCAATGAGAAATAAAACCAAATATCAAAACATCTCCCCCCATCCCACCCTTCTTCCCAGGCTCNTCCTCCTTCACTGACCTGGGTGTCTGCAGGGTTGTTCCTCTTGCATCTGCTCACTCCTCTCTCCGGCTGTAAAAGCTGCTGGTCCTTTTTTTTTTTCTTTTCCTTCTTAACTACGTTGCCCCAGAGGCACTACCACCGTGGCTGATGGGCTCAGCCTTTGCCAGTGGTGGGTCCATCTTGGAGCCGGCTGGCATTGGCTCTGTCAGACATGGGGGAAGCTTCTGGCAGCTTCTTGCAAAAGCCACCTCTGGGGCCCCCCACTACCAAAACCCTGCGACACAATCCCAAACCAACTTTTTAAAGACAGGTTTTGTCTATGATTACACATTTATGAAATTCCCCAAATCAGTTCCTAAAAGCTATATGTGGAGAAACATGTTTCTAGTTTCTCTCATGGATTCTCTTGAATTAGATCTGAAAATGCCTATGATATAAGTAATCACGCATAGAAAGTGATGTCAGCTTTGTGGCCATATGTGGAATTTTACTGATAATATTTCTGAAACTGGGTCACTTTTATGAGAAGTGCTAAATATTTAAATTCAAACTTAATCCTTGAAGTGTGCTTATTCTGTCTTTTAAAGAATTTGATAGTACTTGCAAGGCAAAGTCTAAGCACTATTAAAGCAAAAAACTATCTGAATTTAAAAAAGAAAGCATAGTCCTTAATATAAAAATAACAGGAATTTTGGCAAGCTGAATAGCATCTTTTGACTCCAGTATGGAGTTAAACTCAAACTATACCAATAGTTTCATGTTTAAAATCAACAGTGATTTCCATGCATAAGGAGAAATGAAAGATAAATTGGTGCAGTTCTCCACATGCCCAATTTAAAACAGTAAAATATTTGTAATCAGCATTCCTTAATCATTTTTTTTTTACACTGAAAAAAAGTGTTTCGATTTGACTTCTGAATACTGTAAAATCTGTAATCATAGTCATNAGTTCCCCTTTCACTTGGCAAATGTATTTGGAAGCAGTGTAACTTAGGAAGACACGGCATCTCCCAAGAGATGATTCAGAGAACCTTGAGACAGTCCACTGACTAGTTAATATTTTAGGGAAGGATTTGAGATTTTTGTTCTTTTTTGAGAAGAAAAAGCTGTTGAATTTTAAAGCTGAATGGTATGGTATCATCTTGGATACATGAAAAGAAATTCTCTTTCATAGGTGAAGAAAAAACTGTCATTGCCTCATAGCTTAAACTTATTCTGAATACTCTTGTGCCCTAGATTTTTCCTCAACACTCAGTACGTGTTTTGAGATTAAAGTTTTTCTTTTTGATAATCAGAAATAATGAAAGTAACTGCAGTAGCTTCATACAATGTAATCACACTAGTTTCGGCAGTGCTTTGGAACTGTAAAAATCAAAAACTGTTAAAAAAAATAGGCAAAAGCACCATTAAGGGTACAAAAGAAGATCCCTTTCTTCCCTTTGCATTTTGCCTTATCATTTTTCCTGATAACAGGCTGCACAGGCTTTGTTTTATTTCCCTCCCTGCAAGCATGGTATGTGTACAGAAGGCAAAATTCTTGCTGCCTGGAAATCAGCTGTTGCTGTACCAGTCCCTGCAGGACTCTGCCCGACAGTGGCACCTAGAATCCTGCGCTAGCCGCTCATTTCTCCTGCCTACCTCGGAAAGTCCTCACAAGGTTTCCAGCTCAGGACAGCACGTAAACCCGCCGCGCGCTGAGCGGGGAGCCTCCTGGTCTAGGTGGTTACGCCAGCGGTGTTTCTGGCAGGCACGCCGGAGAGCACCCCGTTTCTCTGGGGTTTAGCGGGGAACCCGGGTCACGGCCATCCTCTCTGAGACAGAGGGAGTATGTTTGAACTGCTCCCTCACTGCAGGGCACGGCTGGTCTCAATGCAAGCGTTTTCATGGGGGTGCTTGCAGAATCCCGCAGAGCATCTACATTTTTGGGACATCATGAGTATCTGGATCATGTTATCTGAAATGATCGCTGTACCAAAAAAGGTGTATTCACTTTTAATCCACTGAAACCAGCGCTGACTAGCCTGTCCACTTAATATGTGAATTCTGTCTGCTGTAAAGATGTTTATGCTCACTGGTACCTAAAATCTATGCCATTTATTTATGTATCTTAATTTTAATATGTTTTATAAGAATACAAATGAACTGTGTGCGTAAAACACACTCATGTTTGTATGGTACTGTCACAACTCAACAAATGCCAGCCAAGCTACAGTCACTACTTTTTCAACAAATTTGCACAAAAATATATAACATTTAATTTGTTTAACACAGAATGTGATTCTTTAATCCAAGTGACAACTGTATTACAATAATAAATTGTTCACACATAACTGCACGTAAAAAACCCCCCCACAATCCCTTCTTAAATTCCTTTTTGCTTTTAACATGTTTGGAGCAGGTCATTGGAGTACCCATACCATTAATCTTTCTAAAAAGCTTTTGAAATTCTGTGATGCTGGCAGTTTTCCTATTGCTTTGAGAACAACCTAATAATATTAAAGTTATGTACTGCTCTAAAGGTTCTGCACATAGGTAATTGGCCTTGATGTCCTCATGGTGCCTGCAGAGAGGGAGAGTCACATCCTAGTCAATTATTTGCAGATAGACCTTTCAATAGAGGTAGGATTCTGCTGTAGCTAAACTAGGTTTCTAATTGACTTCTCTGAGGGCTGAGTCGAACGTCAACAGTAAGGTCGGGGACTATTGCCTAAATCAAGCATAGGAGAAAAAACATTCTTTGCTAAAGAGATGTTCAAGGAAGCTGTGAGGCCTTCAGTAATTCTAAAAATGGTGTTTTGTTGTGGAAAGTATTCTGCTCTCATCAGCGCAGACTTGACTCTATAATGTTGGTGGATTGACATTGTGGACATTACCAGTGTAACTGAGTACAGAATTTGACACAAAATCCATAGAGCCATTGCATTGTTGGAGTCTGTTGAAAATCTGGTCTTCTGTATGTAAAAACAAAGATGGACTGTTGCTGACATGTCTAATATGAAACTTTTCAAGGTTGGCACTCAAGCCGAAATACAGGTTTTGAGATAAATTTGCCTGTGTAAAAGACTAAATGGTACAATTTCGGTAGGAGAAACAAGAGGAGCGAAGAAGGGTTGTTGGAACAGGGTAAGCAGAAACTGCAGAAACAGTTTGGATGTCTTCTAGCACTTCTGCAGACAGCATTTCTGCGGTTTGTTGTCCCCAGAAGACAACAACCAAAAAGAGCCCACGCTGGAGTCTGACGCTTATTTTTATGGTAAGCCACAAAAAGCATCTTTGATGTTTACAGTGGGAAGCAAGATCAGAGTTGATCAGACAGCTGCTGACAAGCTTCCCTGAAAGAACAGCACAATGAGGTTGCTGTAGTCAGGAGTCTATTTCTGTTTCTGTTAGAATGAAACTAATTTGTTTTGTACAATATTAGGAGAAAAATCTTCAAAGTGGAGCCTGGAAAGTTCCATTTCCTCCTTTCTGCCCTTGGTTAGCTGCCTCACAATAATTAATAAAACTTGCGGTTAAATAACTAGCTCCCCAGCATACCATGAATTTGCATTCCAGAAATTATGTTTTGTTTAGGTATAATAAAGAATTTTTTGAGAAGCTTGATCTTATTACTGTCTTTGCTTAAACAAGGAAAAATGAACAAGGAGCCTATAAAAACAGAGGAAGAAGAACACTTTGCAAGCTTCCTTCTTTTCTAAAGCTCTGTAGATAACAACTCAGTGGGCACAGCAATTTCATAGCAAGTGAAAAAAATACCCAAACCAAGTATTGGTCTAATAAAAACATCACTGTGGTTGAATTGGTTTTCCTATGGTACAACAGGTCTAATAAGAGTCAAACCCCAATCTTTTTGTAGGATATTAAAAAAAATACAAACATTTATCCTTGTCAGAGCTCATCGGGAGTCACACAACGTCAGTCCATAGATTTTGAAACATCCAGGGATGATTGTCTGGAGAAACATAGATGTGCTGCCATTATTCTGGAGCCTTTTAGGGGAAGAGTGTTCTCTTTAGACCATGGCAGGAGTCCGTGGAGTAAATGGTAGAGGCCACTGAGTTATTTCAACGTGTTTTGATGCAACTAACTGCTTAGTGAAAGAAATTACAGTGACAGATTTGTGTCAGTAATGCATAACTCTTGGTAATGCATTCATTTTTTGAATAATGCTACTGTATCTCTTTCAACTTTGGAGAAGATATTTTATTATTTAAAACCATCAAATCTAAACCCTTCAAAACTTATGCACAAAGGAAGTAGAACCTCTGTGTAGCTGCTGAAATACTGTTGAGACAGGAAGAACCTGGAATTCACTTTCATCATTCTCAATATGTGTGATTTCTGAATCACCTGGCACATGGCAAGAAAAAGAGTACTGGAAGAAACCACAGATACTAGTATTGTATATAAGAAGAGGGTGTTAAATTCTAAGTACTGATCTGCAGGCATGCTTTGTTGTTAAGCACCTGCATAAAGAGGTGATTTAACCTCTGGGTGGATGGAGTACAGAATTGGCCCCAGTTGCCCAGACAGATTTTTGCAATTACCTTTCTGTTTCACATGCATTCAGTTAGAATATTTTAAACTAGTAGATATTCTTTAGATCAAGAATTACAAAAATATGCCTGTGTGCTCGTATCTCAGTGGAATTTTGTTGACCAAGTATCATTTAATAAAATTATCTTTATTTTCCGCTCTGACTATAATTTTTGTTATGTGTTTCATTTTTTTGCTCATAAGTCTGTGGTATTCTTGACTTTCTATAGGAATGAAGCTTGACAAAATCTGTTTAAATATAACGACATGAACACTGAAGTCAGCCTGTTGAAATGATGCTATTCATTTCAAATTCTTGATAAAAATGCTGTCACAGAATAGAGCTATAGAAGGTGTTTCAGCAGCTGCAGCAGTAGCATTTGAAACATCTTCATAATTAGTGTTATCTAAAGCTTATTTACTATTCAGATTCACTGAAATTTGCTGCCAAATTAACAGTTTCTGCTCTCTTAGGACTTTTAAAATAACATGGTCCAGCACACAGTTTTATTTGCAGCTTGCCTCAGTTCTTTTTTTTTATTTTTTCATGAAGCTGATGATTTGCTTGTGTCTTTCATTCTCTTTTTCTGATGTGCTGTCTTTTTTTCTGACAGAGTTCAAAGTAAAACATGTACAGATTTGGGATTAACATGGATAAACTCCACAATCATTAATAAGTATAAGGGAATGAAGCAGAAATCTATGATGCTTAATCTATACAAGTACTACTGTTGCCTCTCCTGGCCGGAGCTGTTACCTGGTAGCTGAAGCAATCTGTTAGAAGGAGACATTAATGATGCAGGAAACCCTGTTTATTACCACAGGCACAGTCAGAGTCTTTTTTATTGTAAATGAAGACTTTATTCCTGAAGAGTGGGTGGAAGGTGGCAATATCCTTTTGGCAGATGCCAAAAAACCCAACTGCCATTTAATCACAAAGGTAAAAGGGCTCCAAAACCGTGGGTGACAGACTGGTTTTGTGGTAGAGAGAGGATTAAGCTATGAGTTTGCCACTTGACTTTTTCATCCTATGTGGAAAAAAGATTTAACTCATTCCTTCCCAATTCATTGCTGTATTCCCTCTGTTGCTGGTAACAGTGTAAGGCTGCTGCATTGTTTTGTACGTCAGCTGGGAGAGAAGCAGTCATTAAGAAAGGCTGATGTCCAGCTTACCTTTCCCAGATCCAGCCCTAGCCAGAAGAGGTGAAGTTGCAGTGCCTGAGCACAGCTTGAGCAATCACTATAGTCAGCCGAAGTCTTCTCCCTAACTGACATGGTGTTTGGGTGGGGGGTCCAGGGAGGAAAGCTCTGCTTGTTGGGTTATGCCTTCTTGCGAGGGTCTGAAACAGCTACATGAAACAGCAGGACCGCGTTCTCTGTTAGCTCTCCTATCTACTACCTAACAAAGAAAGATGCAAGAGCAGGGCTGTACTTGATCACTACTGGTCACCACTGAAGTCCAGCAGCTGTAGGATGGATCACATGCACCTTCCTTGAAGTGGTATCAGCAGCTGACCAAGAAGGCTGTTCCCCTTTGTCAGTCCCCAGTGCTGATTCTGCGTGAAAAGCCATGGTGAGGTCCTCTGTTGTTTCTCCAGTGGTAAGTTGTCATACCGCCAGATGTAAGGCTTAAGGAGCCATCGCATGGAATCAGTCTTCTTTTACCCCTCTGTATTGATGTCAAACCCTGGCCTTTCTGGTGTGCTGTGCAACACTATTTCAGAGATTGTCCATTTATCAAGGGTCTAGTCCCTTGATAAAAACTTAAACAACAGGTATTCTTCAGAAGCATAAAAACAAAATGTGCACTGCAACTCCCGGTAGGCTGTCAGATTTTTAAATGCCCCAAGTGGAATCTTTCTGAAGTTTTCTGAGATTTTCTCAAGGTTTATTTCTGTCTGAGTTTTGAGACTGTAAGTCTGCAGAATGCTTGCTTTTTCCTTCTTGCTGTGATTTGTTAGTAAAGAGAAAGAATGCTGAATATTTTGTTTCCCTGTTTAACAAAACTGTATTTTATAGTATTCGCAGAAGCTTTGTCAGTGTGCTTATCACCATTTAAAACAAGGTTGAAAACCTGTGAAGCTAAATTGGACGATATTGTTCAACAGTTCTACATCTGAAAGATATGCAGATGTCCTGCTGAATCCTTTGCAAAAGGCTCTGCTCAAGATAAATGATAATAAAAGACCAAGAGTAATTCTTTTCTGTTCGCCTGTCATCCAAGCTGTGGAAGGAGACAAAGAAGAGATGAGTAAGGGGGTTTTAATTAACCCATAATCTTCTTAATTCATCTGTAAATACCATGTGGCACTAGATAACCCATTGCAGGTGCATCAGTCATGGCAATGAAACACTGAAATGGGCTGTCTCTGGGTGCTGTGAAATCTCCTTTGGGAAGGGCTGGAGAAGCACATGTGAAGGAGAGTGTGGCTCCTGCCCTTGCAGGGCTGGAGATAAAGGGCTTTCCCTCATCCTCCAGCTCTATGGCACTTCTCTGGATAGCTCTGCTGATTTGTGAACACTGCCCTTAGTCATCTTTGTTTAAGTGTTTTTAAGCATGACACTGGCCTGTGGGTGGGATACTGCTGTTGTCCCTGGATGGGTAGTGATGTAGCTGTGCATGGTGAGTTTGGACACCACTGATGGAAGGGCACATGCCACCTCCTGCCTCAGATGGAAGGAACCTCCAACTGTGTTTGCTGTGTCCTGAGTGACATTTTGCCCGTGCCTGCTTCCTGCTTAGATATGTTGAGGATCTAGTCACCCTTCAGGAGTGAGCAGCAGTGCTGGGAATGTGATGTTTTGTATATGTCAGCCATTTTGGAGCCATGGGTCCTCCTCTCTTTTCAGTGTGTTTTGCTTGGCCTCACTGAGCTGCACATGGGTGTACTGGGTTTGCGTGGCAAGGTTTTGGTAGTGGGAGGGCCACAGGGATGGCTTCTGTGAGAAGCTGCCAGAAGCTTCCCCCATGTCTGACAGAGCCAATGCCAGCTGGCTCCAGCATGGACCTACCACTGGCCAAGGTTAAGCCCATCAGCCACAGTGGTAGTGCCTCTGGGGTAACATAGTTAAGAAGGGAAAAAAACAACCTAAGGGGGAGCTTTAGCAGCCAGAGAGAGGAGTGAGCAGATGCAAGAGGAACAACTCTGCAGACACCCAGGTCAGTGCAGAAGGAGGGGCAGGACATGCTCCAGGCACCAGAGCAGAGATTCCCCTGCAGCCCCTGCNTGAAGAACTGCAGCCCGTGGGAAGGACTCATGTAGGAGAAGTTGGTGGAGGACTGTCTCCCGTGGGAGGGACCCCAGGCTGGAGCAGGGGCAGAGTGTGAGGAGTCCTCCCCCTGAGGAGGAAGGAGCGGCAGAGACACCGTGTGATGAACTGACCACAACCCCCATCCCCCTTCCCCCTGTGCTGCTGTGGGGAGGAGGGAGAGAAATGGGGAGTGAAGTTGAGCCTGGGAAGAAGGGTGGGGTGGGGGGAGGTGTTTTGAAATTTGGTTTTATTTCTCATTGCTCCACTCTGTCTTGCTTGGTAATACATTACATGAATTTCTGTCTAAGTTCAGTCTGTTTTGCCTATGACAATAATTAGTGAGTGATCTCTCCCTGTCCTTATCTCGACCCACAAGCGTTTTGTTATACCTTTTCTCCCCTGTCTAGTTAAGGAAAGGGGTGACAGAATGGCTCTGGTGGGCACCTGGCCTCCAGACAGGGTCAACCCACCACAGTGGGCCTCATTATACCTCAGGTGCTAGAAAACTGGTGTGGAGATGCTGGACATGGGCTGATGATGGACAGCTGCTTTTTGAGAGGGTTTTGCTTCTTTTGCCCTGCACATGGATGGACACTGTAGGACCTGTCAGGTCCCTGTGGGACAGGACCACGGGGGCTTCCTGGGGCAGCCAGGCAGGACCTCACAGCCAGGGCTGTCCCACCCCTAGACAAAGAGCTGGGCAGGATGTGGGGACAGTGAGGCAGCCACTCCTTGGGCATTGGGCATCTCTCTGGGGACAGAGACGTGCCAATATCCACAGCAGGATGATGCAGCTTTATAAATACAAAGCATGTATTTGATTTGTAAGTAACAAGACCCAGCTTTAATATGGGCATATAACAATTCATTAAAAAGGGACCTAAAGTTTCTCTTAAGTGCTCTTCTTGCCCACTTTTATTGGACATCATCACAACTGCCACTGGGAAAGAGGGACCCAGAAGCCCTACAGCAACTCTTTGTAGCTTTACTGAAAATAAATGGTGCATTTTTTAAAAAAAAACAACTTACTCCAGGGACTGTCTGTGACTCCAGGGACTCTGTTAAAGGCCACCAGGCAGTGGACAAAGAACATTACCCCTTAATAAATCAAGTCTGCTCCCATTCCCCCCAGCCGTGTTTCCTCTCCCAAGCCCCTCAGGTGCTCCGCTGCTGGTAAAAATCCATTCCTGTTCCCTCAAGTGCTCTGAAGTCTCAGCGACCAACCCACAGGTCTCTGAAATAGAGAAATGATGCTTAAGGTGATAATAACAGCTACACAAATACAACTGATACTTCCAGAAAAGGACAGCTGACAAACAGCAACATTTACAAATCTACTGTTGCCTGATAAGTAACATGTTGGGGATTGGCTGCAAGATCTCGGACACGGCTCGCTGGGGAACTTATGTGAGGCCCAGTTNCATTGAGTCGATCGCTTGTCTTCCCTCGCTCGTCGCAGTAACAAGCATCCATTACTGCCCAAGCACCTAACCCCATTGAAAGTAGTAACAAACCCCCCATTGACTTGTAGGGAACTGAGGTTTCCGAACTTATATTTAGCAATTCAGCTGCAGAGTTTGTGGCAAAAAGCAAGACATTTGTATGCAACGTTGACCACCCAAGAGATGGGACAACAGCTCTGGCAGGAGCACAGAACAAAGAAACGTTGAGCTGGATCCACATGCGCTGCACAATACACTGGCTGCATTTGTACAATTACCTCATCATGACGTGAGTCATGGATAATAAAAAGCTGTCTGTAATCCCACGCAGCAGCAGCAGCAGCAGCAACAGCAGCAGGGCATGAGGAGCTGCAGCCGTGGCTCTGCAGGCAGGATTCCTTAAAGAAGCCTCATCGGGTGGCTTGACATATGTTTGGCACCTGTATGGCCAAGAAAACAGCTCAGCCAAACACCTGGAAACATCATGGGATTGGAAAAAACAGATGCATGACCTACAGAAAAATCCTGCAAGCCCAGTTTCCTCTTCATTGCTTTTACAAGTGCCCATCATTTTCATCGTGCAATCACTGTAGCAAATATAGATCCATACCCTTTTTTTAATAATAAAACTAATTTTTTAAAAAATAAATTAAATGTTCTGCTGCTCTCGCTGAGATCAGTCCTAGATGTGTGCGAATTAATGAAAACAAGTTTTTCAGAAAATGTTACCTCAGTTTATCAGGACTTCAGTCTCAGCCATGTCTCAGCATATGTTTTCCTTTCCCACATCTGTGAGAATGCCTTTTCATTGTTTAGCTTCACGCTTTGTTCATTTATAAACCCTTATAGAGACAGATGTCATCTTGGCTAGCTTAACAGAAAACCAGCAGTTCTCTCCTCTCCGCCACGTTCATGGTGGCTACCAAGAGCTCAGAGGGTGGCTGCACGGTGACGGGCAGGAGGCCATAGAAAACGGTCTACAACTGAAGTCCAGTTATCAAGTTCAGCAGAATCCTGTCAGCATCTTGAAGCTCCCTGAGAAATGTTGAGTGTTGGCAGTGCTCCATAGCTTGAGAAGGATTGGAAATCACTGATGTGAAGGATTTTAAACCAGCAAAATTTAGAAACTAAGACTTTCTGCTCTTCTTGGGTCCAGGTATAGGTAGTCTGGTTAGCTCAAACACATAGTTGCTTCTGCAAAACTAGTTTGTGAAGGAGACCATCACTCCTGCAGCAGTTTCTGTTTTCAGCGATCCTTTTGGGCTAATGTTTTCCAGACAATCCTACTTCCAAGAAATAACTGTGTTACTAGGTTTGTGTTCCTTCTCACAAGGAAACATTAATAATTTCACTGAGCTGTTAATACAACTACCATCCCTGTTGTTGTTCTCTGTTGCTTACTAAGGTCCTCTGATGCGACCCGTAGTGGTGGCTACTGCTGTCTATTTTTAGACAGCATTGGATTCATTTGTCTTTTGATTCGTGGGTTCATTTGTCTGTTGATTTAAGCAAAGATTTTAAAATAAACAAGGAAAGATCTTTCCAGCAGAAAAAAACACTGACAAAGCATTCATTCAAAAGAGCTGGTGATTACAACAAAAAGGTTTGATTTGAGTGTCACTTAGTATTAGACTTACCACTCTGCACTTGTCAACTGAACTGGTTTGATGTGGAATTGCTAGTGCACAGGAGCAAGCTCATTCCTAGGGCATGTTCTCTGATCAGCATCAAGAAAATATCTGTTAAGTCCGGATAGGGAGAGCTAGAATTTTCATTGCTTATATTCATCAGAGAGAGATTAGAAAGGGATTTAGAGAAACTATTGTTTACATTTAAGCATTCAGTACATAAGCCTCCCAGATTGGACCTGTGTCAGGGACTCTCTACTCCCATCTCATGGTGAGCAGAGACCACAGCAGCTCTGGGAGCAGAGAGCCTGACCCTAGGAGGTCTGTATTTTGTATGAACTTCAGGCTTTTCCAAAATATATTCATTTTGTATGATACAAAAAGTCAAATAAAATCACCCCCTAGAATAAGATTTCTTCAAGTCATATACTGTAAAATAAAATATACTATTCTGTTTTGATTTAAGCTTCTTAATAACATGTCTTGCATCATTCACATGTATTCCTTTGCTTTGAAGAGAAGCCCTAGTGCTTCAAGTCCACTCTCCAATGCTGCTGGGAAAAAAATAATCTGTAAATTATTGTGAATAGTACAATTGAGCAAGAAAAGAGGTAAATCACAAATGGATACTTAGAAGCAACTCCACCGTTTATTAATTGCTCCTGCTTAGAGAACCCATCCTTCCCACAGTGATGTGTCTCTTCAGAGAATGACCAAGAAGGTCACTCCTTTCTTCTGTGTCACACCTATGGTTTAGGAGTAACATGGTAATACCTCATTTACAGTGACAGATCTCCTTAAGAGAAGTGAAATAATTTATTTCCTTCTAAACAGGAGAACAAACTCTGGATGCTTTTCTACCTGTGACTCAGGGATCCATGTCTGGGCACTCAGAGGCTGTGACAAGACCTGCTTCAATGCTCAGATGTGAAATAGCCCTCTTGGCTCTTGGGAAATGCTCCTGTTGCTGTGTCTGGCATGCAGAGCTGTGCTTGGAGGATGGCACAGTTTTAGTCAACATCATCAGTTAACACATCTTTGCTTGCATCAAGCTCCTGCTTTAGTCTGTAATCACTGATAGTTTTACATGTCTGCAATTTTAGCTCATCCAGCATGAGCCAGCTGAGGATTTCTGGCTTTCTAGCCTGCTCCCCTCTCCCATATGCCCCTACAGTGACCACCCTGCAAGGCTCGAAACCTTACCATTGTGCAGAACAGTCTGCTCATAAAATTCTATTGCCCTGCCTGATGAATAGGGGAGCTCCTTCAGTTACGGGAGACTGACACGCCAGTTTACCTCTTGAGGGGTTTTGTGCAGAAGCACGCTTGTGGGTGAGCCACTTGATCAGGTGCCATAGAGTAGAAACTTAAGGGCTGTGGCTAGCAGCAATCCTGACCAGGGCAAGAAAACACTAAAAAAGCACGAGAGTATTCACTTCAAGCTGAAGAACTGGAGCAGCCCTCCCTGGTCCCAGGTCTTTTTCTGATGGGGTGTGGGGCACCTTTGGCATCCAGGCCAGAGAGAAGTGGCCAACAGCATACCACCAAGGAGAATGAACCTTGCCCAACATCACATCAGCGCACCGAGCTTTCCACCAACCCCGCCTAGGACCCCGGCAAAGGGAAATTTTGCAACAGTTAAGTATGTTAGAAAAATTTGGAGGAGAATCCTGGACTAAAGATTCCTCTGTTTGATTTCTCTGGACTTGGACAGGGGTGAGACCTGTCAGTGATGAGAGTCCATGGTCCCTGAGTAACTTCAGTATGTCTTTGGCAGGTAACTAAGAGAAGCAGTGCTGTTGCCAAGCATCTTATATTGGTATACAGAGCCATGGGAAACTTGTAGAGGGATCTGCAAACTGAAAGAGGCTGGAAGCCTGTTCTGTTTGATTCCTTTGGATTTAAACAAGGGCTAAGAGCCCTCTGATTTGTTTGGTCTCTGGTAAAGGTGAGGAGCATCTGTTTGATTTTATCTGACCTCTTCAAGGCAAGTTGACACTACTCACATAAGTTCATGTTATTGACTTCTTCTGCTGTAGTATACAATATGCAGCCTCTACTAGCCCTGAAAACATTTCATTTTATATCCTGAACTCTTCAGGGAAAGGTGGTGGGGTTTATTGACCTAGAAAACATTTATTTCCTAGATTTCTAAGGGATGGTATCGGCCTCTTCTGGCCTTATCTTGTTGCTGTTACTTTGCTGTGATGGCTTATAATATGCATGTGCCTTAAGGTTTCTTTATTGCTTGTCTCTTGGTGTAGGCCAAAAATATTCAGTTTTGCAATGTTCCTGAAGGAATTAATAAATGTGTCCTGTCAGAATCATATGTGATGTCTTGCCCCTCAAGACCTTACTGGGGCTTTTCCTCCACCATCAGTCTTGCCATTCTGCAGAAGAAGGACCTCAGAGGCAGGGTGTACAGTAGGAAAGCACATAGGTAGCATGAGGTATGGGGAAGAAAATCTGCCTGTGGATTTGTGAGATTGCACAATTTTTGAAATCAGGTTAGGGACAAGGAGGGACTGTGGGAGAGGGAAGCACGTGGGGGATGAGCAGACCCATCCAGAGGAGCAATGCTTGTGCCACGTAGGCTCAGAAATCATGCACATTGCCACTGACCAGTGGAAATATAATTAGTAACCCACTGTGTAGGCTTCTCTTTGTGAGAAGGAAGATGATGTTATCTGGACCAGGCTGAAAAATTACCTCTATGTCAGAATTCACCTGTGTGTCTTGGTTTTAACCTTCTTATTAGTATTTTCTTCTGAAAATTATTAGGTTTTATCAGTGTAACTCCTACTTATGGTTAAAAAGGCAATATACCAAGATAAATCTTTTTGACTTCTGTAATTCTGTGTTACTTTCTGATTCAAACCAGTCCTGCAAGTCCAAACTTGGTAAGTTAAGCAGTTTTTTCCTTGTGTTTCTTTAAATAATTTTTCCAGGAATTAGTTGTATAAACTCTCTTGGTCATTTTTTTCCTCAGTTTATATATTCTACGCCAATGAGTTATAGGGCCATAAAGAGATTGAATGATACCAATTAAACTCACGATCTGACAATCTTTTCACAAGCAGAGCAAAAAATTTGGTTCAAAAGGCACTTCGAGTTGTTTCCTCTTACAGGATGGTACTTGCAATCAAAATAGACTTTATGGGGCTAAGATCTATTTTTGGTTATGCTGGTGCACAGCTACGGCAAGCCAGTGAAAACTCCTGAAAGCGGAAACAAGTGTCTTTCAGAACCTTTTGAGCTTTGTACAGAACCTGGTGTCAAAACAGGTGTCAGACCTCTCTTGCTTTGGTTTTATATTTGAAATGACATGGCTGTTGTTAAGCGCTCGAGCAAACATGTGCTTGCTTGTGATATTCCATACTCGGAGCTGAGAGATGTACTCATTTCAGTTTTCAGGAACTCTTCCATATTGCTTTTAGGAAAAGCCATTTTTCACAGCTAAATTCAACATTTGGAAGGCCAGATTTATAGCCAGCTAAAAGCATTTCTTTAACTGTATCTCAAAAAAACAGCACAGTGGGAGCTTAAGTATTTCAGAATCATACTTAAAATTTGTTGAGTTTTAGAGCGCAATTAAGTAATTCAGCTTTCTTTTTTCAACATATGACCTAATCGTACATGTCCTTATTAAATGAATTTTGTTAAAGCCAAAGATATTTTTAATGTGAATACATTCATGCAAAATTAATTTCATTTTCAGAGATTCATTTCTGCAGTTCAGAGTTATTTTTCCTAAAATAAATTAAAAACTATTTGAAAATGTCAATAGTCAAAACACTCATGAACAGTGCTATAATAAACCAGCACTTGTACATGCTGCATTTATTTACTGCAGTGAAGAAATAGACTCAGGCTTTGAGTCTCCAACAGGTGATGTGTAAAAAATAATGGGTCAAACTCAATGCTAATTTGGGGATTTTTCCATGGCATTCATCCACGCAGTACCTAAACACTGATTTATACCATATGGAACTTCACAAGAAAAGTTTTTCTGGTGCAAACCAAAACCATAGCACCAGCCTTAGGCAGAACCTAACATGATGGAAAGACTGCAGGCTTCCCTGGGGAGGGCAAGGCGGTACAGGGAGACTGTTGCCGGCACATAAAGGCAAACGCTGACTTCAACCGAGGCAGGCAAGCAGCCCTGCCTGTGCCTGGCATGGGCTGTGCCCAGGTAAATCTGTGCCTGGCGGTGCAAAGGGCAGCCAGCTCAAATTAAAGGACTTTGAGCAATGACTAAGCACAGGTGAAAGTGTAGTAGTGTGGGTGACTCAGAGTGAGAGCAGCCAAGGGCGGGGAGCAGAGTGTGAGGAGGTCTGGATGCACCAAGCAATGTGCGGATGCTATGATGGGGAGAGGCGGTGAACCAGTCTGAGTTAGCGTCCTCTGGATGGGGGATACTGAACTCTTCACCCATGTGTGCAGCTCTAAGCCAAGGGGGACGTTTTGGGGGGGAGGAAACAACATGGTAGACATTGCTGTGATGTGAAAGGAAATGTCTTTTCAAAGCAGTCAGGATAAGAAACAAGGAGGAAAAACACTGAAAACACTACCATGCTATTTCATATTATACATGCGAATTTTGTGAGGTAAAAGTCTCTGCTTCCCCCCATCCAGCTTAAAAGACCCTAGTTGAACACAGATATCCACTACAATGAAGGCAGTAATGTGATAGTTCAGAAGTATTTAGTATTTCCTTAGATGGGAGCATCCATTGCTGCATTAGAAAGGTTTCAAAACTGGATGAGATATAAATCCTTATTCTCCAAACCATACATCAGCTGCTGAGTGCCAAAGTGGTGAGGAAAGGTCTATAAAAAGTGTCTCCCTAAGCGGCCAGTACACATTTTGCGATAACCCAGCTCCTTGGTCTGCCCATGGGTGGGATTATGTCAGTCGTGGTGTTCCTCTTTCCCAGCTGCAAGAGCACTGCCACCACTCCTGCTGCTCCCAGCACGGATCATTCCAGCAGGCTATGCAAATTGGTTGTTAATTGGCCTCAGGAGAGTAAAAGTTTAAAAATGAATAATACCAGTAAGAAAACAAACAAACAAAGAAACAAAAACACCAAAGCAAACCAACAGGTGAAAGTTAAGCATCATTTTAAATGTGAAAAATTAATTTTGCATGATGCTTAATAGGCATCCACCTGATTCTTGAGGGAATATATTTCAGTGTTGCTAATAAAAATATTCATAATTCTTTTTTTATTTCCCTCAAAATGAAAAGGTCAAGCCTAGCTCTTCCTCTGTGTCCTGTCCGAGGAACATTATCATATCATACTTGTTGATTAAAACACGAAAAATGAAGGTATATTGGCCACAGCACCTGTAGCAATAATTTTTACCTTCAACACTCTTATGTTATATCTCCATTCCCGTGTTATTCCTCATTCTATATTGTAACTGAAGTGATTATAAATATGTATTAGCCGTAGCTCTAAGAGCATCCAAGAGTACTTTATACATTGTCCATTTATTAAATGAACTATGATTAGTTTATTTTGGTATGTCTTTCCTCTGTCTAGATCCTTTGGTATTTTATTTTGCAATTTGAGGAATTTTTTTCACATACTGTAATCCTGTATGCGTGACCTACTGAGAAGTCTAATAGCTTGCATGCATGCTTGTAAAAAATTAGGCAGGATCAGCTGTTACAAGCTCCACCACAGACCCAAGGATGAGGTTCATTCACATTGGTATGGTAGACATATCTTAAACAGACAGGTTTCTTCTGCTGGAGAAAGCAGTATAACTATTGCAGATAATAAATATTTTCATTCCTACCCACTGCAAATTGCTATTTTCCATCAAAGTTAAATCACCACATTCAGTGACATCCGTATGAATTTTGAGTGACAATGACATCACTATTTTGGGCTTTTCTAAACTTAAGACTCATTTTATATTAAAGGAGTACAAGGGATTTTGAACCTTCCTGCTACAGATTAGTGTTCCCAGAACTATTGCTGAACTGCTGAAAGACAAAAAGAGGAAAATGTTCCACTTAGTAACTAGTTCCCTACCCCAGAATCCAGATTCATTATTCCCATACCATATCTTTATAAATGTCCACTATTTAATCATCTCATCTCTCGTGGTTGCAGGTTGACTTGGCTGCTCCTGAAGGACCACACCAGCCTGGACACCCCATACACTCTGGGTGGGAAGAGGTGTGGAGCAGCAATGCCCAAGCCAGGGCTGTTTCCCTGGGCTGGCTCAGGTGTGGGTGGGCAGGAGCAGCCAAGAGGCTCAACGGGGCAGCTGCAGGGACTCCCAAACCTGCTCAGGAGCACCTTTAGAAGGGGTGCAGGCTGGTCGAGGCCAGAAGTGCGCTGGGAGCTCTTGTAACAGTTCATCACTGCAGATGACCATGTTCTACTTTTGGGGATGTTTCATGGTACTTCTAAATTCAGATGTAACCATGTAATTCACCCCTCAGAACTGTCCCATCTGTAGGCCTTTGGACACCATAATGGTTCACCATGTGGTGACTGACACCCTTGAGATTTTCTAAACATTTAAAAACATAGAAATTTATTTTATAGCTAGGGAAAGGATAAAAAAGTCCCAGGAAACTGTTCCTTGACAATTTTTTCTTTCCTGGAAGACAGAAAGCTCATGAGTATTGGTGGGACAGTCTCCCAAAGGCAGCCTTGGATGACGGGCTGGCTGCATTGCTGTCCATCCCCCTGTGCTTATGCAACTGCTGAATGCTGTGGCTTGTAATCTCAATAGATAAGGGACATGTACAAGTAAGCTAAGAGCATCTAGAGTATAAGGAGACTCCGCTTAAAATTTTCCTAACAGATTGAAGACCACGTGCACTTGGTATAATGATCCAATAAATGAAAGAAATAAGTTTATAGTGGTTTTCAATCATATACAAAAGCAATAGGTTTCCATTAGTGGATTAGTAAGAGCAATTAACCTTGCATGGCATTGATGTGATAGGTTTGAAATGTTTGTAAACTAGGAAATGGTACTGTTTAAACGTCAAGTATCCTTACAAGACACTAATGAATTTGTGTTATGCTTTAAGCTAATCAGTGTTGTCAGGCATTCACTCCCTCAGTATCTGGTGATCTTATAAGAGGAGCATTGCAAATGCAGTGATAAACAGGAGGATTAGCTGTAAGAACTGCTGAGTAGTTGTGGCTAATACCTGCATATGCAAATGCCACCGCTGGGGATAAAGGCAACATGTTTATGGATTTGGTTGGAGAATTGTTTTCATCCGAAGATATGTCTGATAGATCTCATTCATTTAGTTTCTGTTAAACAGTGTATAAGCCAGATGTTACTGCCACCAGGTTTATGTGAGTCCTTTTATGATGTTAGAAACAGGGTGAGATACAACTCCCAGGCATTTGGCCACCTACAAGTTGACGTATCTACTGTGAGCTGGATACCCAGGCTGTCTCTAGATTTGGTGGGGACAGATGCACTTCTCCAGAAGGCAGTTTGTTGCACTGGGTTTAGGAAATTGTGGCAAGTGGAAGGACCTCAGCAGTGTCTCTCTGCCCCCAGTGATCATGGAGGTATCTTACCCAACCAGCTTAGACTAGATGCCTCCCTGCAAGATGGCCTAGGTTAGATAGAATATTAAGCTTTGCTCTTGTTGTGCTTATTGCACAAACATACACTGTTTCCTATAATAACTTCAATGACATATATAAAAGTGACTCATACATGACAGTTTAGGAGGAGGAAGCTAATTAACAACTGTCCTATTTTATCTCTATCTATCAGTATACTGTAGTCTACATTCAATGTCAGTGAGAAGAGCACATATAAATAAGAATAAAATGCTGGAGAGAAGGCAATCCTACATATACAATGTGGAGTTTAGCTGGAATTTATTCAGCTTCCTAAATGCATACTGTAACTTCTAGCTGAATTTTCATTTAAATGAAGAAAAGCAAATAAAAAAAGTACAAACACTCTCAAATAGTTTCTATAAAAACTGGCAGATTGTGAAAAGTAATGCGGTTGTGAACTTACATTGTACCTGGTACTGTCTCATTTCAGGACAGGTTATTATAGTCATGTGGCTCAGAGCTGTGGGTTACAGCAACAGGCCAGTCCTCACTTTCAGAGCATCTCAGCGAACCCAGGGAGGATAGCAAGCGAATACATTGATGTGCTATGCATTTGATGCACATAGTCAGGATTTTTTGGTGTGAGGGTAACAATACATGTGATCAGCTTTTAAAATGTATCTTCCTACCTGTGGAGTTTCTCAAGCACAATTTGAACTGATTTTCCACCCTTTTAACTGGAGTTCTGCCAAAGACTCAGCTGTAAATTTGTGGTGTGCCAGCAGCTCTGCAAACAATATTGCTGCATCTCTCCAGGTGGTGGCACCCCTGCCCTGTTTTTCTCTGAGGCAAAAAAAGTGCCCTGAGAAGTCTACGGGAAGCAAATGTTTTGTTTCACATCATTTGTTCCATTTCTAAATAAGCATTCAAATTTTAAGAGTCACACTTAGAAGGAATCATTAGTAAAACAAACCAGGGACTTCTTACTGTTGTTACCTGTGGTACCTCATTTCTTTTCTTCAAGATTTTTAAATATTCTGTCATTCTGTGCAGAGACTGTTTATTATTTCATGCACTATTTACTCATGTTAAAAAATGAAGTGACAAAGAATAGAAGCAAAGGTCTTCTGGTTGCAAGGAACAGTGGATAAATATATTTATTTGTACTATGTGATTGCAGTTCCACTAGAAGGAACACTTGACATTTTGATGAGTGTCTCCTGGGAAAAAGGTACTAACTTCAGAACTTAGTTTTGATTATACTAAGGAGATTACATTATTCAAAAGCATCCCACTGGTAAGGCGCAGCATTTCCTGAAACAGTTTAGTGGAAAATGCCACATTAATCAGTTCAGCATTTCACTCAAATGGCTTAATGATGGGAAGAAGTTGAAAGCACTGTAGTATGAAAACAAAAAGAGACAGAATATTCATTTAAGGGAGTAGGATCACATTTAAATGACCTTTTTCAAGAGTATGTTTTAGGGAGGGGAATGACAGGAGGGAGGAGGCAATACTGTTTTAGTCTTCTCGGTGTGCTGGTACTCACAGTGGCTCTGGTGCTGTGCTCAGCTGGAAGGAGACGTGAGGCATGCCTGAGAAGTGTACAGCCCTGCCGGTTGTGCCCATGGCCTTTCACGGACTATCTGCAGTGAAAATATAATCTGCTGTTTGCCTTTATGCTATTGAGATCAGAACTCTTTAATGAAGAAGGCAAATAAAGCATCCCCAGACCCACTTTGGTTTGTCTGCCATCACAGTTAAACACAAGAGCACAAGGGTTCAGCTGGGGTTATTTCTCTTCTCTTCCAAAAGACAAAGGCCAGATTTGGGGCCAACTCTTCTGGAATAGGTAAAGAAATGAACATGAGATATGAATGTGAGTTATGGCTGTGTGCAATCACTGCACTTCTGCCTTTCACACACAGATCTGTCCATTTTTATCTTCTCACATGCCATCCACAGGCATTCATGATATCTCTGTTAATGATGCACAACATTACCCATGTGTTTTGCTGTCACATTCATGTACCTAAACATTTTATTACCCTGTTCTTTCTCCTCATGTTCCCTCATTCCCATCTGTATCCCTGGGCCATCAGAAAAGAGTTTGCACAGCTGGTTTGATCCCAACCTACACGAAGTGAAATAAAGTTGTCAATAAAAGAATTAACGTTGTAAAGGATCAGAGTGCGGGCTGCAATTTTTCCGAAGCAGTGACACACAAAGGTCTCCCCACACGGAACAGTGATGCCCTTAGCGGCAGTGGTGCCGCTCGTGTGGGTGAACACATTCAGCTAAGAGAAGCAAGGAGTCACACTACAATTTTTGGCCACACGACTTCGGTCCTCTTCAAACAGAAGGGAGACACACAGCAAAGGGCCTTTTTGAGTGATGATATTGATGGAGAAGAACAATACAGGTATACAGAAGGATTCTGGAAATCCTCTCTTGACCGCTACCGCTGAGATACAGCCAAATTGCACTATCTGCATTTTGCTAATGTACACGCTCTGGGAAAATGCCTATAAGTTCACAAAATGATAAGTAACTGACAACATGGATTTGTCAAGAACAGATCATGTCAGACCAGTCTAATTTCCTTCAAT
Source organism: Aramus guarauna (assembly GCA_013400195.1). Taxonomy (NCBI): domain Eukaryota; kingdom Metazoa; phylum Chordata; class Aves; order Gruiformes; family Aramidae; genus Aramus; species Aramus guarauna. The sequence continues at coordinate 35,390 of VXBL01004100.1, read as the reverse complement.
GACAGTATAATTGGCTTTGTGGTAAAGTGAGAAACTGGAGATGTGATATAGCTGGACTTCAGCGTGTCTTTTTGCACTGTCTCCCGTGGCACACTCATAAACAGACTAGTGCAACATTGTCTAGGGGAAACTGCTGAAAGCCAGGACACAGATCTTGAGAAAACCATCCGTAGGGAACAGCGATCACCGATTCACCATCAGCTTGGCCATATTTATCAAGTGGGGCTGTACGAGCATCAATCTTGGGTACTATTAAATAAAGATTTGGTTAATTAATGCGAGAGGATGCCTCCTGTATTTTCATATAAGTCTAAGCTGGGAAGCATTGCAAGTATTTTAGATGGCAGGGCTAGCATTCAGAAGGATCTCAATGAATAGAGATTAATGGACTGATATAAACAGGCTGCCGTTCAAGGAGGATAAGTGGAAGTCTCTACCCATTCACTGAAGAAATGAATTCGGTGCTGTGACGGGGGGTTGGGGGCAGTGAGACAGGCAGCAGTACCACAGATAAGGATCTGTGGCTTTTAGCAGGTCACAAACTGAACACAAATTAACAGTGTCATAATGCTGTAAAAAAGCAAACCTGATGGCAGGATATATAAAACCTGGACTATGTAAGGCACATAACGCAATCCTTCCCTTCTGGCAAGGCCTCAGCTGGACTATAGCCTCCACTTTTGCATGACACACATAAAGAACTATATTGAGAGAAACATCTCTCAATCTGCAAAAACTAATGTAGAAACAGAGGCAGTACAGAGATTTTATATTACTAGGACTCCCACAGCAGAAATGTGTTGTAGAATAATACTGTATGCTTTCAAATAGTTCAACAGGGCTAACCTGAGTAACAAAGAAATTAAGACAAAGGCAGTGGAGATTTTCAGGGAAGATTAATAGAGCTAAACATGTATGGTTTGCTTAGGCAATCACTACAAATGACAACCTGTGAAAAGTACCATCATTGGGAATAGTGGGAATAATTTTGCATGTTACACACACGTAAATATGGAGAAATTGTAGCAATCAGAACCAGAAGTTGGGCTAATATTAGAAAAGACCCCTGCCCTTGTGAACATGCAGTATTATTAAGTAGTGTCCATCAGGATGTACTGGAAGCCCAGCATAAACCAGTCTGTTACTGTCACCCTTCAGTGCCTTAGTAAGGAACAATCCGTCTTCACTGCTAATGAGAAAGATTACTGCACACAGGTATTTTCCTCTAACTTTTAAGATTCTAGGAAAAAAAAAAAAAAAACAAACCCAAACTTATTTGTTTCTTTTGCTGTTATGTTATTACAAATTCTGTAATTCTCAGTAGATTTTCCACACATTAGTCCAGATTAATGCATGCGTCTTTAAATAGAGATTACTTCAAACTGAGATCATCATATTTGATGTTCACTAAGCACACAAGAAAAAAAAATGATACATTTAGAGATTCACAAAGGACTCCTGTTTGCTGTGTCTCGCCTCTTGGGTGACTACCTGAATTCCTCTGGTTCGGCCCCCCTCCTTTGTCATAATTTCTGAGATTTCGAGTTCATCATTGCTGAGTGAGAGCCCAGGGCTCCTTTTTGAAGGGGGGAGAACTGCAGGTGACTGTCAGGCCATGTACACAAACATCGCCAGTCAGAAGCTGAACTCTGTCTGAAGGGTATATAAGCTGATGGAACATGTTGTTATCCGTATTAGACAATTCCTCTGACACACCAGAGTTAGTGCCATGCTTGCTGAGCTGTCAGCATGTTACCCTGAACATCATACCAGCCATGTCTTGGAAGGTGAAGAGACTATCGCCTATATCACAAACAGAATAGCCTTTTGGTGCCTCCAGACACTAATAAATACTGAGTCAAATAACTGAGATGGGCCAGCAGAGTCTTGCAGTGCATGCCTAGAGGTACACGGTGGCTGGTGCCTCCATAGTCACCTTTCTCCTCTTTCTTCCTGGCTTTGTCTTGAGTTCTGCAACTGGGAGTGTTGGGATCCTTTCTTTCCTTTGCCGCTTGCGAATTCTCGCATGCACACAGCATGCTTGGTAGTGATCTGCTGTGGAGATTTAGCCCTTTCATACCTGTGGGATGTTTGATTTTCTACAGTTTAACATTTTTAGGATAATACCTGATTTGGTCAGGTTTGTGCTCCCCTTACCGCTCCAATTACTGTTTGCATTAGTGCTGTATCTACTTTTCCATTGGCAGAGAGATAAAAGAGAGATGCCGTAAAAGGACATTCCAGAATGGGAGAAGGCAACACTTCAGTTTCTGCTTCCTTCTCTCTTTTTTTAACACCACCCTTCAAAACCTGTTGCTCCAACATTCTCTCAGTGGCTAGAAAACAACAACAACAAAGCCCTTATTTTGATTCTTAAAAATTATAGAAAGAATAGAAAATCATTTTCCTGCCAGCTGCGAGCTGGCGCAGGTGCCTCTGGTGCAGATCGTGTGGGGTGAGCCATGCTGCCTGGTGCTGGGTGTCCCACAGCTCCAACCCTGACCAGGATTGCTACTTCTCAGCACAGCTTTTCAGCCTGGAAACTCAATGCATCTCAAGAATTAGGTATCATATCCTTCCCTTTATTTTCTTGTGCTTTAAAATATAAGCCTTTATTCCTTCTGTATTTCAGCCACTTCAAATGGGCATTGTGGTATTGAAGTCTTCAGGGCATTAAAAATCTATTTCATGGTAACAAGCAGATTTTTTTCCTTAGGATTTCCAACTGAAATTCTACACATCTTTCCTCACTCTTGACGTTTACCATTCCGGCATACTCTAATTATTCTCATGGGTACAAATAAGCAGGTACGCAGTTGCTATCAAAGGACGCTTGGCTGCCACTGCTTTTTCTTGATTATGAAATTTAAAAACTCACATGGGAAAAAGTAGTCACACTTTCTTTACGAGGTGTTGACAGTCTGAGGTTTAGCCACTACAGCTACTCTGTAATGGCTAAGTCTACCTTCTGTCCTTTCAAATAATGGTCAAAACTCTGATGTCAGTTATCTTTGGAAAACTCCACAGATTTTATCTGGCTTACATCTCTTTAGGGGAGAGCAGGCTTTCCCCCATGTTCTCTTGCATGACTCCCAGCTGGATTAAATCCATAAGGATCCTGAAGACAGAACTGATGGGAAATGGAAGCAGGATGAAATCCAACGGAGGATGCTTGACACAGAACGGTCTCTCTACTAAACTTTGTAACTCCACACTAAATTCACTGGTGTTGATTGAGCTACTCCAGAGTCACACCACGAAACCTGAGGATTTCACCTGGCCTCTGCAAGCGGGGGTCACCAGAACAGGAGAGAAATTGGAAGACAGATTTTTTGTGCTGGAACTGAGTTGCAGTTCTGTTGATTTACCTGCCATTAAGGATTGCAAGAAAGACAACAGACAAGAGATAGAAATAAGGAGAGGAAACCTAATTTAGAACCAAAGAAGCTGCAAGAAGATTTGGCTGAGTGGTGCCTGGTGTTTCACTGCAGGGATTCAGAGGGCAGGACCTCCAGGACTGATTACAGGTAACAACTTTATGTGGAAGTGGAGAGCACCTCCTTATCAAAATATGGGAGAAGGAAGACTGCTTCAAGTGAAAAGATTTTATTTGTGGAAGCAATGCAAGCAAGTGGAAAATATAAAGTGAGAAAAATGAGAAATCAGAGAAGAATTTCATCTGAAGAGAAATCCCTGGGGTCAGACCATGAGACAAAGGCTCTGGATATCTGAGGTCCCTCCCAGAATTTCTGAAGCCAGGCAAGCTTTGTGTCAGGTTACTTCAGCCATGGGACTTCAGGTCTCACAGGTCCCTTAGCGTGACTGAGTGCCAGTGAACTGGGTAAAACACAAAACCACACAAAACCCCGTGAACGAACCAACCCAACGCCCTCCCCTCCCAGTAACGTGCCTCTTGTGCAGTGCTCCAGGCCAGACTGTGTGGTCTTCAGGGCAGAAACCTCCCTGTGGTTTGTTCACTGTGCAGTTACTGAGAGCTGGAGGTGATCTCGCAGGGTGAGTAATAATAAAAATCTCCCTCGTATCAAGGAGAAAACCTTCAAGGGCAAGGGTGTCTGGAAGGAAGTGCCACTGAAGAGAAAAGCAAGCTTCATAAGCCGCTACTGCAGATCAGCTTTTAATTAAAAGAGAAATAGCAGAAGAAAGCTAATCAAAGGAGAAAGAAAAAGCAGAGGTCTGCTTAATATTTCTTCTTCTTCTTCTTCTCTTTTTTTTTTTTTTTAATGCTGCTTTTTATTGTTTATAAAGCAAATGCTTAAACAAGCACTACTGGTGTTGTCAGTAATACTGTAACATTTGCCTTCAGTCCCTTTGTTGCTCAGGGAACATGTCAGATTTTCAGCACATTTAGCCTTGCCATTTACTTCACAAATCATAGCTGCAGAGTGGTACAACCAAGCCAATCTTACTAGAAATGAAATGCTGAGGAAATTAAATTTCTCCAGTGGTATTTCCAGGTATTCTGAGTTTAGGGTAATCTTTTCATTAATTTGGTGCAGCAAGGAGATAAACTGTAAAAACACTCTATTCCTGTAGGATTAAATAATAAAGATCACTGGTGACAGTTAAAGAATACAACATTTGTACCTTTGTGGGTCCTAGTGAAAGTTTGTATCAATAGAATATTTTTCAGAATATAAGTACCCGATATTTAAAAGGTGGATAACAGGAGATGGATGTAAAAGGCAAAAAACTCTGAAGCCCTCAATGAAATTCACGAGTTGGTGTTTGAACTAAGATGAAATGCACTCTTCTAAATTAAATGCCTTTAGTCAAGGTATTTCTTTCTATAAATATTTTACCTTGGATAGTAATGATAAGCTTTATTTTTAAGGCATTTGCAGTGACCTTCAGGGCAAATGGTGGAAAGAAGTGTGTTGCACTGAATGAAATGTTGTTGCTGAATTCCAGACGTGGGACGCAGGCAGCGCATGTAGCTGTCTTTGGCTAATCCAGCAGCTAGGCAGCAATGCTATAGGAATGCACCATTTTCTACCCAATGACAATTTAATTCCATATGTTTCTTTTGCACAGGTTAAAGAGCTCAAGGAATAAGAAAATAAGAAAGGAAGCTTATTTCCTTCCTCATGTGTGAGAACGGCAGGTAATTCTAATCAACTTTAGCAGGGGTCAAATGCGTACTGCCTCACAACAGAGTAACAGCCAAGGACAAAAATATTCCTAAACCACAGTGGTACTGTAATAAGACTGAGACACTGAGAAACAGACATTTGACTTAACTCTTGTCTTACTGAAGCCGAGGTTTCTAAAATCCCCTTTAGGAATTTCACTGTGGTTGTAAAGCCTCCAGGCAGCTAAACACACGCATATCAAGGAGAAGAGTGGAGTGAAGGTCCAGTGCTTTTGAAAATTCACTGGAACGCTTCCAGCACCTTCTACGGAATACAGATATTTCCCTCCCTCACAGTATGACATAATAACTGGGTAGCAGAAAAATCAATGTTTATTTGCAAGCATGGCATGATTTTGATGTTGCATGAAAGCTTGCAAAATGATAGGCACTTTCTTTATTTTAAAATATTAATGTTTTGGAATGAAATGCAAGCTTCTATATAAGAGAGTCATGGTAATAACTTGTCATATTTTTCTAGTCTATAAAACACAAAGCTGGAATTCAGATAAATATTCACAATGAAATTTGGTCAAACATAAATGCAGCTAATTAAGCCAATTAGAGATTTTCTCCCTGATCATTATTCTGATAACTAGCATATAGTAGTGGCTTGTATGTAATAGAGGATGTGATTTTGCAATTTGTTTTGCAGTAGGAAATCTGCCATGAGTCATCTGAATACTCAAGTGTAGGCTCAATCTATATCTCATATATTCTTTCAATATCGTGGATCCTGTGTTTCCACAGAAGCATTATAAACATTAAAAAAGAAATTTTGGAAGTACACATTAGTAAATTACTTTGTTTCTTTACAAAGTATTTATATGATAATATTTCTTATTATAGAGAACAATGATATCTCTTGGCAAAACTCAGGTTTCAAAATACTTGGCTTTTCTGACTTTTTTCCTCTTTCTCCAATCTTATTCCACTGTGAGGCACATTTGCATTGATACTATCCCATAAAAATTAAGTTGAAAAAGGTTTTATCTGAAATACACAATTATTGTTTTGCAATTTATTTGTTGAGTGAACAGAAGGAGAAATTGCAAAAAGGAAGCGATCAACAGTAAAGCAAACTCTGTTATACCCTGCTTTTTCCTGCTAATTACTTTCTAGGTCACCACCTCTTTTCATTTCATATAAAGATACACAAGTGTTCCCATCCACAGAACAGCAAATTAGTGGAAAACAGTTTCCAAGATATATTCGTTTTCTCCCTTATGCCACTGCTGACATCAGCAATAGATTTGTCTGAAGATGCAGCTCCTCTTCTCCGTGATCGAACAGGTGTTTCGCTATCGATCTCAGCAAGATCCATTGTTCAGCTCTGCATTTTCTGCATCTTGCGTTGTGAATTATCGCTCTGAACAGAGGACTACTCAGAAAGCAAAATCACATACACATAACGGAGGAATCTTCCACTTTAATAAAGCATTTTCTGGAGTGTTATCAGGAGTTTCTGAGCATTTCAGAAACACTTTTTTGATCTGAGTTTAGTCTTTGTCCCTTTGATGACATGGCTCGATCTCTTCAACACCAGCTTTAGCTGTTCACTCACTGATTCTGTAGCCACGGATAAACATGCCATCTTGAGTGTTAGACGTCCTGCATTTTGCATCAATAATCTGTTCACAAAGTTGTTCAATTTGGAAGTGACACATCTGATTTGCTAGACGTATACTTTTGCAGCAGGGCAAAATTGGGGCAACATGAGGCAGAACACTAGCTGATGACAGAGGCAATAAGGAACTGTGAGACAACAGAAAGAGTTTAAAGGCAAATTAACCCTGTTTGCTCATGAGAAAACCTGTGGAGCAAAACCTGCCAAATGGACAATGTGAAGACACCTTCATAGGTTGAATATTTTCTATAGAAACACTCCTTAGTGTCTAAATACGGTAGCCAAAAATTGAAAATGTATTACAGAGGTTAAAGAACAAGGATACTTCCCACCAAACAGTAAATTCAAATAACATAGGCTACAATAATTGTTATTCAAGTTGTCAAACTGTGTACAGTTAATTAAATGATCCGGTTGGGTAAGCATCCCAGCATATTTCAAAATGTGATCAAGAAGCCAGTAAAGCACAACATCAGCCTTCAAGTGACTTTTTAGAGTAAGTCAGTGGCAAAAATGGTAGACACTGCTACAGGACCATGTTGGGCAATGGAGTTCCCATCAGGCCATGAGGGCTCTGGACCAGGCGGGTCCAGCCCACGGTTCTGACAGCAGGAACAAGAACATGGAGGGTACAGATAACAGATACATCTGGGAATGCATTTATAAAGGCACTTCGAAAGTATGAGTACAGCACCTGTGTGCAGTACTTCATGCTTAAAAATGGAGAAGCATAAAGCATAGGATGTCAGCAGAAGGCTAGCTCTAGATACTGCTCGTTCAGTGCTTTGCAGTCTCCCCGCCACCAGCTGCCACCTTGCTGAACACGTGCTCCCTGCCTGGGGTTGTGAAGTGTTCTCCTCCAGATGCCAGAGATTCACCTTGAGCCTTCGTTCTGCTCTTCCTGACGCTGACCAAGGTCTGTAACAACCACCTCACAGAGATACAACACCTGGTACCCTACCTGTATCTCTCTGTTCCTTCTGATGTTGCTGAATATGGTCCACATCTGAACGTCTTGCTGACCCTCCTCTCTGTGGTGCTGTCTTCTCCGGTGTCTATTCCTCCTCCCTAGCACTACTTTAACATTTCTTTTAGGGTCTCCCCTTTTCCCCTCTGGGGAACAGTCCTTGGTCCCTGATTACTCTTACTCTCTGACCTTTCTTTGAATGATATCATCTGCCTAATATGCTTCAAACTACTGCATTTAACCTTAAACAAAGCTGCAATTCTTTTAAACTATTCTGTTACCCATGAGTAGTCTGCTTTGATCAAATACAATATTTCTTTCTCCTTTTCTTCAGTTAGCTGATCATCAGCTTAAACTTAACTGAGCTCCTTTCAATCCCTCCACAACTTGCATGCTTTTCCCAGTCACTGATCACACCAACACTTTATTTACTGTCACTCTGTTTCACAGTCTGACCGCAAGTTTTAACACTTCTTTCTCCATTGCTCTGTATGTCTACCTTTTGCCGTGTTTATCTTCCCAGTACTTTCTAGACTGCAGTCCTTCCTATCTGCTCTTCTCACTTAACAGTTCCAGCCAGATCATGACCAGCATGCATGTTGGATACAATGCTCTCCTCCTGGCCTTTCTCAAACTTATGTCATCATCCTTCAGCATTCAAAGAACAAATAAACTCATTTTCCTCACCTGCTGTGAATCTTTTCCTTACCCTCACCATCACATGAAAGTTCTTGTTTTGCATCTTCTTTATATTTACTGTGTCGACGATGATTGCTTTGAAATTCCAATTTCCCACTAATTCACAAGCACCTTTACTTTCTTCTCCCCTACTGCTTCTTGTGCTCAAACTGCTGCCTTAGATTAAGGAGGAAAGCATAGCAGATATATGGATCATGATCTAGTTCAGTCATACAAAACAAGACACAAAAAAAAGCAACAAACAAAGCCACCTGCAACGACTGTGTGGGAAGCAGTAGGAATGGGATATAAGGTTTATTTACTTTAGAGTTTTCAAATGATTCAGAATGCTGAGGTTGCAGCCCGGGTTTTATTACTGTCCTTTCAACAGCTGTGCCTTCTCCCACTGTCTGATATGCCATGACTTGACTCACTTCCAAACACTTTGCAACACCCAGCTGTGTGGCAATCTATTGATGAAGTTACCATTCTTGACAGTGCGTTTTTAAGTTAAAATTAAAAGAAGGTGGCACTATTTGTGGCTAACCTTTAAACCTGTGATAATAATCAGGTGGTGGGGGCTGAGGATAAGGTGTTACTGCTTTAGCTAACTTTTGTTTTGTATCCTTCCCGCTCATGTACAGTTAAAAGTATGTCAAGGACATTATAGCTAAATGCTGAGTATTTTTTCAATAAACATATTCAAATAAATAAGCATTCTGATTTGCATTAATACAGTCTCTTCAGGTTTCTAGTAGACTGAGGCAACATGCAGTCATAAAAGGAAAGACAAGCCCTTCTCCATAGGGCTTATAACCTTGTCATAAGGCAAGATGCGGTAGTTGAAATAAACAACAGGAGACTGAGGAGGCAGTGGGTAGACAGAGATCTCCAGTAGTCACACAGACAGTTTTTGGGAAGGCTGGTGGTGTACACCTGATACAGGGCTTTTATGACGTTGTTAGCAGAGACAAAGGAACACATTAAACACAGGTATTTTAATTTATCACTGCCCAACTCAGAATAAGCAAGCAGTGTTTAAAGGTCATCATGCTATGTGAATCATACCAAAAGATTTGAATGAAGAAGACCATGAATTTGGGTAAAACACTGCACTTTCTACTGTTACTTCAGTCCCTTTCTCCACTCTTGCTTTTTTACCATACTAACTTACACATCCTCTCCTTCCTCTGAGAGAGTTATATTCAATGGTTCCTCATAGGCAGAGGCTGTATCCATCTTTGTGGGTGCACAGTCCTTAATACCAGGGAGCCATAAGCAAGGTGCAGCCTGTGGTTACTAGAAAAACTGTCATCACACCTATTCTGCAGTTCCGTGCCCTTTGCTTTACTTGCAAAGTTAAGTGACAAATAGAAACATCAACATTCAGAGCACTGAGATCTTTAAACCTCTGCCTGTATATCCCTCCTGTACACCGAATGGGGCATACAGTGACAGAAAGGTCTGGGCATACAATTTAAACTGATGATGAAAGTGGTTAACGAAATGGAGGTTCTGAAATCACTTGAATAGGTTTAACAGCTGTATCTTGCTCCTACAGGTCATGCATCAAAATCTTCCTACAGCACCATTGCATCTGTACCATACAGCACCAAGGGAGGGGGATGAAGTCTCCTCCCCTACGCTGCAGGGCAGGGGAGCGTGCAGACAGATGGACAGTGCCCCACCAGCCCCCTCTGCTCCCTGAGACTTCCCTGCACTGCCAGGAATGTACACCGCACACTGCTCACCATGCACCACGCACCGCACACTGTGCACCACGCACTGCACACTGCACCCTGCACACCACGCCCCACGCACTATGCACCGCACGCCGCACGCCACACACTGCACGCCGCACAGCAGCACACACTGCAACACCGCACACTGCAGCACCGCACACTGCTCATTGTACACCAGCATTGCACACACCACGTCTTCTGGAACCATACGCTATCCATCTACCCTCTCCATAAGACCTATCTCAAAGCATACAACTGCATGACTACCTTAAGAAGTCAAATGTTTCACAACATTCAGCCACCTGACTTCACAAATCTAAATCATATCTGCTTTGTTTGCAATTTCCTTTTCATTTAAGAAACTGGAAACAAATTCTGTGAAGTACACCAGGACCACTGCCACTTTTCTTCAGTGTGGCTTGTGTCACAAGCTTTCAGCAAATCGTTACTGGCACTCTATAATAAAGTTCAAGAGCTTTTAAAGAGCTTTTACAGAGCTCTTGAACTCTATAAAAACAGCCAGATTTGCTATTCCTAGATGATGGCTGTTACCTTAAGGGGGTGGCTGGCTGCTGGAAACATGTGCTTGGACCAATAGGTAGTCATGGTAGCACAGTCTCATTTCCCTCTGTTATGCCCTTTTACCGTGTTTCTGTTCCAGGATCATCTTGACAGGCTTTCAAAATTTTCCTGAGCATAATGAGCCAGAAAAGGGACATAGTGACTTCTGGCATTGTGTATTTTAGCAAAATCTAAACAGAGTTCCTGGGGCGAGGTAGATGGTCTTTGTAACCTGACGGCTTTATCCCCACTCAACAATGTGATGCCTGCAATGGTGATAGTGGCTCAGAAAAGACAAGACTGGAAATTATTTAATAAATGAATGAATGAATGAATGAATAGAATGTTACAGGCAGGGAGCCTGAACATAGGACTTAACCTAAGCAAACACAATCATATGTCAAACAAGTCACAGTTTGGCTAACTAATGTGCTCCAGTCAAGAATGGAAAAAAACCCTCAGGTTGGATGGTTGCATCCAGAGGGTAGTGGTCAACAGCTCAATGTCCACATGGAGATTGGTGACAAGTAGTGTCCCTTAGGGGTCTGTATTGAGACCAGTACTGTTTAATATCTTCATCAACGATACAGACAGCAGGATCAACCCTCAGCAAGTCTGCAGATGACACCAAGACGAGTGGTGCGGTTGACGTGCCTGAGGGACATGATGCCATCCAGAGGGACCTAGACAAGCTCAAGAAGTGGTCCCATGTGAACCTCATGAGGTTCAGCAAAGCCAAGTGCAAGGTCTTGCATCTGGGTTGGGTCAACCCCCAGTATCAATACAGGCAGGAGGATGAAAGGATTGAGAGCAGCCCTGAGGAGAAGGACTTGGGGGTATGGGTGGATGAAAAGCTGCACACTTGCAATGTGCACTGACAGCCCCAAAAGCCAACCATATCCTGTGCTGCATCAAAAGCAGCGCGACCAGCAGGTTGAGGGAGGTGATTCTGCCCCTCTACTCCACTATCATGAGACCTCACCTGCAGTACTGCGTCCAGCTCTGGGGGTCCCAGTACAATAAAAACATGGAGCTGTTGGAGCAAGTCCACAGGATGTCCACGAAGATGATGAGAGGGCTGGAGCACCTTTCCTATAAGGAAAGGCTGAGAGAGTTGGGGTTGTTCAACCTGGGGAGGAGAAGGCTCCTAGGATACCATACTGCAGCCTTTCAATATTTAAAGGAGGCTTGTAAGAATGATGGGGACAGACATATTAGCAGGGCCTGTCGTGGTAGGACAAGAGGCAATGGTTTTAAATTAAAAGAGGGTAGATTCAGACTAGATATAAAGATTTATTTTATGATAAGTGTGGTGAAAGACTGGAAGAGGTTGCCTAGAGAAGCTGTAGGTGCCCCATCCCTGGAAATATTCAAGGCCAGGCTGGATGGAGCTCTGAGCAACCTGATCCAGTCGAAGATGTCCCTGCTCACTGCAGTGGGGGTGGACTACATGAGCTTTAAATGTCCCTTCCAACCCAAACTACTCTGTGATTCTGTGCTGAGCAGTTAGCTCCGTTCCTTTACCAGTTCCTAGATGGTACATTGGCACTGTATTGATGATGAAAATCTGAACAGAGCAGAATCCTTCACTAGCTATTTTCAACCTATTTAAGGGGAAGCCATGAACATGTCTTTCCCAATACTTAACATATACTACTTCAGCAAGTCAATATATTGCGGGGGAATATATTGACTGAGCTACATACCTCAGTACATGATTTTTTTCAGACAGAATAAGATGTAAAAGGATTTAAAATACTAACAAAATATTAATATGGCTGGATGTTACTATTAAACAACTATTACATCAGCATGAGAGTATGTTGTTTTCCTTTTACATTAGTAATCTGGGGGGAAGAACATGTAGTCTGTAGACAGTGAGGGGAGAGTCTATATTTCAGAGGGTAATTGATTCTGAGTGATTTGGAGGGAGTAATCCAAATACAGACTCACATTCTGTAAATTAGTGCTGTTGTTAAGCAACAGGGAAAACTTAGAGCTAACTATACTTACAGCGAAGACTCGCAATAAGTACTGGGATGTCGGTAAATTTCTAGCACTTACCAGACAAACAGAGTTGCTAACTGAAAGGGGTCTCTCTTTTCTCCTCCAACTGCCTGACTGTTATTGAAATTTCTTTTTATGTATTGCGCTGCTTTTGCACTTATAGAAACGCACTCTTCCTTGTAGCTGGCCCTTATCAAACCACTTTTTTACGGAAGTCCGTTTAATGGCAGGCAGACATGATTTCAATCCTTTAAGGTCATGCTGCTCTCTTCAAAGGCTAGGACATATGCTAGAGTTAGGCTTTCTTTTTGAGGTAGCTACATTATGGCTTTTAAAGAAAGACTTGTAATGGCCAACACGTTCCTATGGAAATACCATATATTATTTAAAAATTATCATTCTCAAGAAATTTACTCACATAGATAATTTATGAAGATAATCTATCCACATTCACAGATAGCCTAGAAAAAAAGATGTTCTTTCTCACATTTATAACAACTGGCATGTAGTAAACACATTAATACTAACCAGCCAGCAATTGACAGCTTCACAGAATACACCTGGCTTTCCTGAAAGCTGAAAAAACATAAACTGGTGGGCAACCTGAGGTTAAAGCTCTCAGCAAGAATAAAAACAAGCCCAGAGATCTCTGAAGCAAAAATCTGAGAGGCTGGAGAGGGCTGCCCCAGAGCGAGCAGCACTGGCACTTGTCACGTCCTCGAGGAAGCAGCTTCCTGAGTCATGGTCTTTGCCAAGACTATGAAGTCTTAACAGCATTTCCTGGGGTGTGGAGGCTGGTGTTTTTGCTTTGTTTAGTTTTGTGTTTTGTTTGGTTTTTTTGTTTTTAAATTATAGCCCACTCCCATTTTGGCTTGCTCCTCTCCATATAACTCCTCACATCCGCCCCCTGGCTCCAAGTGGGGAATGTAAATTCCAGGTCAAATATTAAGGGATTTACATAATTTCTAGTACTTCATATTTTTACATCCCACACTTGAGAAAGACCTAATGCAATCATACCTAGAATCTGTTATACAGTGTCACAATCTGTCATGACAGGATGTGGTTAGAAAAGTAATCTTCCAGGATTTCAAATTTTAATTGCTCTGGAAGACTTGATGTAATCCCTATTAGCAGTCCCAGTAAATATATCAGCTAAAACGTATTCATGGAGAAGGAAAGATTTCTGTGGATTTAAACTCTAAATCAGACCAAAGGGGATTTCTCCATTTTGTCTTAGTTTATATTTCTAAGCCACATTCTCCTGAAGCCCAAAGATGAATACGTTATGTTCAACCAGCCTGGAGGTCACAAGTTTATGGGTCTTTTCTAAGATCTTTATCAGAAAAAAAAAATAAAAATCTATTTGTTTAAGACCAGCTTTGAAAAACAGCAGTTTTTCTCTTAAAGACATGACTATTTCAGAAAGAAGCAGATCTTTACAAGTTTCTGGATCTTCTCTTCATGGAAGTGTCTAGAGTAATTGTGTAGGAACCAAGACTATACTTGAGGTATTTAATGTTTTTCTCAGTGAACTAGAAGTAAGCATAGCATTACAATGATCTAAAATCTGTGGAAGGTAAAATAATTAGAGTGCTAAATGAAACTGTGGCCAGGACAGTAATGAAAAAAGGTGTCTTACCCTGAGTGGTTCCTTATATGCAAGCATAGGAGTATCAGATAGGAGCAAGAGGATAAACCTAACAGGGAGTGCGGCATTCCTGGGGCTGTGTGGAGGTCTGGTTGCATCCATATGAGAAGAGTATTGGCAAACTGAATATGGAAATGGATCCAGCAAATGCTTAGAGGAAATGTTGTACAGTGAGAAACTTCAAGAGCTTAAGCTATTTATCTTACCAAAATTAATAGTGAAAAATAACTTGGTTTTAATGTACAGATGCCTACAGGGGAGAAAATATACAATATTTTAGGTCCCTTAAGTTTCCCACAAAAAGACCTAATAAAAAGATACAGTTATGCTGAAATCAATTAAATTAAAATTACTCTCTGATTTTAATAGTGGGGATGGTTAATGATAGAGTGGGATAGCTCCAAATTCTTGCTTCTCAATTTTTTAGTGGTTGGATTTGACCCAGGGTTGCCCACGTGCCCCTGGAGTTTGGGCAAAGCCAGGGTGGGTGAATGGAACAGGCTTAGGTGCTGAGGAGAGACCTGTGGGTCTGGTGAAACTGACCAGACTTCCTCCAGCTCTGAAAACGGTCATCTCTTATCTATGAATCACAATCTGAGAGCTCCATGAGGGATAAAAATGTTTCTTATTTAAACAATGCTGTGCAAAATTGTTTCATAATCAGCAAAATAATTTGATATTCCAGGAAGAATTTTCTCAAACTGGGCTTAACTTGCCGCATCGTGGCTCACAAATCTTAGTTTACTCCCATCCAAGCCGATATGTTATTCGTTCTTGAAAAAAAATGGAAACGAATGTTGTAGATAGCATTAAAATCTATTCTTTTTTCATCATCATTATTACTGTTGTTATTTTTGTTATTATTGTATTTGAATTATTTGAATGCTTTTATTATCCTTTGTTAAATGCTCACAATCTGCTTCGTATTACAGAAGATGCAGCAGATAACACCTGCCCCTGAGTGCATATAATTTCAGCCTCTGATGTAGCAATTTAAAATGCATGGCTGGAATCCACATTAAAGTTAATGGTGCTCTGCTTGAGCACAGCGGTCTGCCTGAGCATTATAAATTGCAGGATCGGGGCCATAAGTATTTGCATGTGGATATAAGATTCCCCTTAGTCTCTTGAAGTCAAAGCTTAAGACTGGGGCAGAGAGTGCGATTTCCATGCCTTGGAAAGATACAATAATTGCTCTGAAACCAGGTATGCAGCTTTAGGGATTTGTGGTTGTTTTCAACACTTTGGGTGGAAACCTTTCTCTGATCCACATTTCATGTGAGCCAGGGGCTGCTTCAACCAGGGGCTGCTTCAACCGAGCAGTCTGCCAATAAAATGACCGTCAGTGCCACCTTTGCTATGGACAGGGGCTATGGACATTGCTCACAGCTCTGGGGAAGAGCTGGGAGGTGCTGCCAAGAGGTACCCAGCACCTCCGGCATCCCTCACTGGGGATGGACCAGCTCTGCATCTCACAAGGACACCTGCACCGCTCCAGGTTTCCTGACAGGAGCTGCTAGGAACAACGAATCTGGCTCTCAGGTCACTAAAAGGGCCAGCCCAAGATGTTTTGAAGAAACCTATTTAGGTTCAGCGAACTGGTGTTTCTGGAGGAAATTGTGTTCCTCAGAAAATAACTCTCCTTGGATCTTCAGTCACTTTAATTACTCAAGTCTGTCTGAGTCCTATTTACTTGTGTGCCTGATATTGAAAAATTCATGAATGAAAAAGGACTTAGCCAGTCAAAAGTATTTCCCTGTTGCACTTTTGTTTCACTAATTGAAGAAGAAGAAACTGATGCAGCTGAGGATGAGGAAGGCTGTGGAAGCGGTTTGCACACCGGGCATTTGGGAAGGGCATTGTTCCCGCGCAGCACTGTGAATCTGAACAGAGTGCACAGCATCCACCACCAAGCACGTGCTGCTATATTTAGAGCAGCCTAGCAAAGCCTACTGAATATGGGATGTTGAACAGAAACAGCAATTTTCATCAGTGCATTATCTTTTCCCTCTTTACACTGATTCTTCAGGAGAAAACAGCCAGCTAAACTCTAGCTGTGATTAGCAAAAATAGCAGCAATCCAACTGGAAGTAATTTCACTGTTGACTGCATTGCAGTGTATACAACTGATTTCATTTGAGATTGGTAGGAGAGCAAAAGTATCATGGCTGTGTTGTCCTTGACCTCTGGCAGGTACAGCTAGTCTCCTGGCCCAGTCAGGGTGATGTAGGAATAGCATTTTTCTCTCTGAAATGACAAGTGGGTTTTTTCCTTTTGTCCTCTCAGGTTACCTATGAATTTTCAAGTGAGCTCCAGAAGCTTAGTGGAACTGAGCTGTCTCTCGTTAACTGTGTTGTCAACGGTCGCATCCCCTCTTACCTCCAATGTGAGCCTGCTCCTCTCCTCTCTGTCCCCTAACTGAGTTTCAATTTCCAATTTGTTTTTCTTGCATGCTACCCTCTTGGACAGGAATATATCCTCCAAAGTTGTTGGACCACTTCTGTTAGAATATAAGATCACAAAAGTTACAGCTGGAGAAGAGCATGCTGCCCTCTTAAATGTGAGAAGGTGAGTGTAGCACGGGGTCAGGTGCTGCCCTCAATTATATCTGTACAGATCTGGAGAAATTTTGTTTTCTTCAATAACACTAATCCTGTTAACTGAAGGTCAAGAGCACTGCCCGTGCATTTCATTTGTACCCCTTTCCCCTTCTCCACTTCAGTTTATAAATGATTCTGATCATAAAGGATTTGGGGATATTCTGTATAGCAGAGGTTTATAAATATTAATGGTACCATACCCTGCACGATGTGAGACAGAAGCCATGTAGCGTGTTTAGAAAGAGCTCGTTTATCCTCTGTGGGCACCACAAGCGTGGCCAATCCGAGACAGCTTGAATTTATGAGGTGCAGAGATTTCAGGGGGAGGGAGCACCAGGTATTCACTTCCTCTTGCAAATCTAAAAGTGCCCGGTGGTAACACAGGGTTTGGTCTCCCGGGTTAGGCTCACACTCTCTTCAAGAAAGTATCTTCTCCAGAACATTTAAAGACAGAGGAAGACGTGCTTTTTCCCTGCCTTTCTTCCTGACCTTCCCTCTTTGGGTCCTTCCTGCTCTTCCATGTTTTCCCCTTCTGGTCTCTGCCTCTCCTCCCCATATCACTTGTCTCCCTGTTCTCCTAATTTATCCAGGAGCTTTCTTCACTTCACCTTCTTTTGTTTCTCTGCCCACTGGAGAAGACCCATATTCTATACATGTTTTCAGGCTCTGAAGAGAAGAAATTTAGCTTAGATGTTTGTGTAACTTCTTCACCTTTTTAGGAAGCACAGCTTGGAAAAATTACTCTAATTTTTATAATTTTTTTTAAAATCATGCTAGCACCATATTTACGTAATTGGAATATGCCTTTAAAATAAAAAGCTACCACACTGGATGCTTCTTTATCAACTTATCTTTGTAGTTGGATAATTACCATTACTTTTATACTCTCCTCAGTTTTGCTGTAGAGTGTTTTTTTATAATTAATGTCTGCAGTCTTCAGCAGAGCTGGTCCTGAATGGGAAGAGTGGGAAGTTATCAGCTGTCCTGTATAAAACAGCCTCAAACACAAAGATGCTGGAACCTCATCCCATGGCTTTGCTGGTGGTCTGTGCCCAGTGACTGCAAAACAATATAGTAGTTTCTAAGTTTCAGTTTGTTGTGTTGAGTTTTTTTGTTTGTTTTTTTGTTTTGTTTTGTTTGTTTTGTTTTTGTTTTTGTTTTGTTTTGTTTTGTTTCCCCAAAAGGAAAGCTCTGCCTTCAATCAATACATAGGGTTTTTTTCCATATTTTGTCTTTTCCTGCGTTAGTATTACACATAATCAATTTGCTTGGGCAAATACCAAAACTCTGTGCATTGGAGTAGGAGACAAAGCTCAGTGTTCTGCAGGGGTCCGAGGTCTCCCTCACCCTAACTTCACAAGTCACCTCACCACAGGCCCTAAAGCATCCAGATAGAGCAGAGCTTACCTGTCTCTAGATTTCACGTTGGTTCAGCTGTGGTTTTCCTGAGGTTAGCACTGACATGCTTTAAAACCCCTATTTATCTCCAGTTTCACACATCTACACCCAGGGAACCTTAAGCATTCATTTTTGTGTTAAAACCTCTTCTGTAGCCGTCTTAAACCTCCGTTTCACTTCCTGTTTTTTTGCTTCGTGATGCCGGAGGGAAGCGGGGGTGTCCCACTGGAGGAGGAGCAGCACGTTACTTGGTTCCTCTGGCCTTTCTGAAAGAGCTGAAGAAGACCCATGTTGGCATTGCTGGCAGTTATATGGGATGGACCCTTGTTTGGTAGGAGCTCCATGTAGACCATTTCATCATATGGCCACCAAATGGCAGGGATTGCGGGAAGCAGCTCTGTCATCTCTCGCAGCAAACAAGCACAGCCATGCACAGGTGCACTGTGCCATACACTGCAATGTCATTAGTGCACCAGGAACAACAGCAATCCCGCTTTAAATCTCAGAAAAGTGACCCACCCTAGAACTTAATGAGTACTATAGCGTATTTTACTCCAAATAATTGTGTTTGTACTCAGGCAAGGGTTTTGCAGAAACAAACAGAGCTGCCAGTTGTGCAGCGTTTTCCTGGTGCATCAGGATTCCAGGCACAGCCATGAGACTGACGGGGCTCTTCACAGTGGCCAGGTGGTAGACACAGCAAAAATCTGTGCAACATACAAGGAAAGAAAATAAATTTGATTTAAAGATCTTGTTGTTTTTAAAAAGCAGAGATATTCTGGAAGTGTNCCTTGGCTCTGTGTAAGCACTGCTCAACAATTGGTCCATAGCACAAAAACATCTCTGTATTATCAACGCTGCTTCCAGCACAAATCCAAAACACAGCTCCATACCAGCTACTATGAAGAAAATCAACCCTCTCAGCTGAAACCAGCACAGGAAGTATTTAAAAACTATCTTAAATTTGTCAAAGTTCCCATTAAATTCAGCAAGACAATTCATGAAAATGACGGGTACTAAATAAATTCATACAGTATTTTAGTAATTAAAGAAAATATCTCTATCCATTTGTAAAGTACTCTGACGATACTGAAATTTAGGACATCAGAACAACAGTTCTCTAATAACTTCATCTCTTTTGCATAAAATGCAGCTGCTTTGTGGCTCTGTACTTATTTAAGTATACCATGTTGCATTTTTAAATATAAACTGATGTGATAGTTTTGGGGTTTTTTCCTTCTTGTTTGCTTTGAACTAATGGAACATATGCTAGCTTGTTATTAGAAATCAGAGGGTCTTCTAGAGAAAATTGCTCTGTGAATAAGCAAATGACTGAAACACATGAAGGACAAAGCGATGTGAGCTTTGATCTCATTCACACCATAGATTAACTGTTCAATAATTCTGTCATCACTGAACTCATTTATGCATCAGTTTATTTTTCAGTTTATTTATCTGAAAGATAGGTATAAAAAGAGTTATTTACCAAACAGGTGGGTTTTGCTTCCCCATAAGCTAAAGAATGATTTACAGTGTCATCCCTGGACCAAAAAAAAAAAAAAAAAAGAGTCTAATTACCACAGCTATGCCAGAAGACAGCCCAGGTAGAATAATTTAGACTTACCAGCCTTGGGAGAAGTGTGAAGACAGCATTTAAGTAATGCCAATTTGCTGTAATTCCCAACTGCTTTACATAAAAGAACAGAATGTTTTAAAATAAACATTGCAAAATAGCTCCACTGATCTGCTTCTGCTTAGAAACTAGTCAAAAACCAACAAACCACCAGAAGAAAATCACTGCAAAGCAGTGGGGCTGTTTTCCTCTGTATGCATCCAGAAAAGGGTGGTCTGAACAATGAAAGGTAAAAGGATAAACAAACAAAGTGCAAGCCAATTTAAAACTCACTATTCTGGAGGTTTACCAGATGGGTTCTGCCTTAATATTTCCCAAAGGCTTTTGAATCCCTTCTCAAATAGTTTTGACTCCCATCATCTAAACGTCCTCATTGTTCCCTTAAAAAAGACATGGGGTATGTGATTCCTGTCCCTGCAAGTCCCTTGGAAGTATTTGGGAGAGTGTACACAGCATTTGGGTCTCCAGGACTGCGGTTAAATCCCAGAGTTGCCTGTCAGGTCAAGAATTGTGTGTGAGGAAACTTCAAGGGCTCAGCATCTTTGGATTGATTGTCTGTAGCAGGGCTAAAACCCCAAGGAAGATTTCAGGCTTCTGTGGACAGCAGAGATAGGTTAGTCCCCGTAACAGTGATCAACATTGGCAGGGCTCCACTTTAGGGAAGCCAGGGGTGATGTTGCTTTTCATCACCACCAGCAGACATCACTCTTCATACCCGCTCAGGAGAGCTAAAAAGAAGAAAAGACAGGGTTGCACAAGGAACCTCAGAGAGAGCAAACAAGACGTAAATCTCTGCAGATGTTGGGAGGGAATTGAGACCGTCAGTCTCTGAAATTTGGAGCAAGGGAAGCTCCTCACTTCTTCCTAGGGCTTTAGAAAGACTTTATTTTAGCAAAGGGAGCTGTCACATCCTTCCCTCCTGCTGCTGTTGCAGAGCATGAGGCCAGCAGGAGTAATGATGCCATAATGACGCAGTGACACCAGCAGGAGCATTCAGAGGGGACCCCGCCTGAGCAGCAGGGTCAAGCCCCTCCACGGTGCTTTGTAACAGGCTGTTGCAGCACTAGACTTGTCTTGACTCTGCATCTGCGACTCAAAACAAAGGCTCTGTACCTATTTCCATAGTATATAAATATGGAGTAACTCTGTCGGTTTGAATGGATTTATTCCGCACTTACCCTGCTCCCATAGAAAACGGTTTGACCCACATAAACCGGTGAAAAAGCCACAGGCTTGGTGATGGATTGTAGAATTCCACCATTCCACATGGGATCTGACCTTCTTATTAATTACAAAATGCTCTGGCTGATTAACTCTAATTTGATTCCATAGTTTAAATATCTTCTGGGTGAAACAGAATTTGGGTGGGAAAAAATGAGAGTGAAGAAGGAGATTTTGTTCTGTGCAGCAGTCCCATCTGTTCTGGATGTTCTCTGCTTTATTTCTAATTGCATAAGGAAAAGCCCACCCGGGAAGTGACATTTGTAGAGTTAGCCCACCCTGAGATGTCAAATTTTTTAAAATGCAGAATAAAAATTATAAAACATTAACAAGGAAGATGTAATGGACCCCAAAGAGATTTTTCTATTTTAATCTATGTGAAATAGCTCATCTTTTCCCCAGACAATCTACATTTTTTACTGTTCTCAGACAAACAAGGAATCATGTCTGTAGTTTGCCATCTTAGTATCATCAGGCTGAAACGATCAGCACAATGCCCAACAATATGCCAGCAAAATAGATATTATTCTCCCTTGCATCAGACTGGTTTTATGCCAGGTAACTCTGCTGATGTTAGAATTGAGACACATTGCTGTATGACTGACATAACTCAGACTTGGTATAGTTATAACAAAACCAGCTTAATGAATACAATATGGTCTAGGGTGTGGGAGCACAGTGAGCATTTCGAGAGACTGTGAAAAATCCGAACACTGTTTTCTGGCTAGGAATCGGGTGCTGGGTAAATGCTGAGATGTTCTGACCTGGCGCTGGATCTGCAGGAGCCCATCACTAGCCAGGACCTTCCTACGTCCTGGAGCCCTTCTCTCCCTTCCCAGGGTCTGCTAGGAGTCATCTGAACCCTTCCGGATAAGGGAGAGCATCCCAAGCTGTCCAGACTATGGAAAACTCCTGCTGAATGTTGTCACTCATCACCTTGTGCAGCTGCAGGTCCTTTTATCAGTATCTATCCTTCCAGGCTACGGGTAGGAGGAATTAGAAACAAAACTGATCCTGCTTGCTTGGGTCACATTTGCACGGATCCTCACACAAACACCCTTCATCCCTGCACACATGGGAAACCTCAACGGCATAAATGGGGTGACGCACATAAGGTATAGGCGTGTATAGGTCTGCAGGAAGAGAGAGAGGAGTATTTCAGCCAAGGATCTTCCAAAGCTAAAAAAAGAAACACAAACAACCTCATCTCAATCCGCTGGGATCTGTGCATATATATATTTGCAGACAGCTCATGTAATTACAGTAATTATGTTACAGTTCTAAAAACTTGGTGCTGGCTGTGTTGCTCTATGCCATTAATTGCTAACTTCCTAATAGGCTTCTCCTTCCCATGCAAATTTTGATCTTCATATCTACATTGTCCACCAAGGCAAGGTGCATTGGAAAATTAATGAAAAACTTAGAGCTATATTGTTAATACAGCTCTCCTGGATAAAGGCATAACTCTATATTTCATCTTAGAAATGCCAGGACAAGCTACAAAGACTGGCATTTGATATATAAAAGTGTCCTTACACTGATAGCATATAGACTTGCAAATACTGAAAACTCTCTGGGCCTAATACGGTCATGGGATTGTAATTATATGTAGTGACTTTTCCCAGGAGAAGGAGGGAGAAGGTCTCTTCTCATTTTAAACTTTATCTGAACCTGAATCTTCCCTAGGGTATTCCTAGCATCTTCAAGGAGAGTACAACTCTCTTTTCAGCAAATAAATTTGCATTTTTTACACCTGTCTTCCTCTGTATAAAAATACACATTATATTAAGGGACAAGCTCTATTCTCATGCAGCAACATCAGTCCCGAGTACCCCAGCAGAGTGATGTAATTAAACAGCAAAGGCTGGCTTAACTGGGCTTACTGCAGTTTGCTACTGGTAACAGAGAATAGAATTTGGCCTGCGAGAAATGTGTTACGTGTGTGCCTGTGTGTCTGTGTGTCTTGTTCCTAAGAGAAAGAGACGCCTGGGATAACGTAACAAGAGCAGAGTTATCCCACTGGCTTTCCCGCGGCATGACTGGGCTCTGACTGAGGTCCTGTCACACTGGAAGCATCGCTGTTCTGCATCCTTACCCATTGCCATAAGTGTCAGGAGACCCTTTTGCTTCACTAGCTGCAGGCTGAGTAGTGAGCATGAAAAGGGAGGGTGGCAGAAAACACTTTGGATGGATCCCTTTAGACCACAGAACATATTGAGATACATAACTGCATCTGCAAGTGTAACCTCAGAAGTATTCTGCAAACAAAGGATGGATTATTTTCAGGAAGTTTAGCCTCAGCCTAAGAACTCCGAAAGGAAAAATTGCTGATTTGCCTAAGTAAGGCTCTTTTGGTACCTAGGAAACAATTGCTGCCTTATCTATATCATGTTATGATATTCTCATGAGAGGTTACTCACTACTTCATGAATTGTTTAGTAAAAACTTTTAGTCAAAAGTGCTTCATCTGTAGTCAGAGCAACTGTTTGCATATGGCAAACAGCGAACGCTGGGGATCAGAGGTGAAAAAGCTGACCCATCCCAAGGCATGTAAGGATTGCACCGCTGTATGCACATGGAGAAAGTCCATGAAAATATGTTAAGAGAAGCATCGGCCTCTTTCCTTTGTATTCAGGGGGTAGTAAGTCTAAGCACCCACTCACACGGTGGCTTTCCTGTTCTCAGCTCTCCAAGGAAAGTCTTCTTGGGGTACAGCCTGGAGAGAAGCATATTGGCTGCTCAGCTGGTCAACCCTCCGCACATCAAGGAAGATCCACTTCATAGTTTCCTTTCTTAGGCCTCTAGTGTTGCTCTTTAGCCGAGAGCAACCTTCTCAGCCAGGGCATCGTTGCGAGAGGAGATGGCTCCCCACTGACATGTGCTGTACTCACAGTGGCACGTTGCATGTCCTCCGCCGCCGTGGGCAGACATGGCTGCTCTGTGCTAATAACAGAGCCGTGACAACTCGCTGCATCTTGTCGGTGAGTCAGAGCAGCAGATTACAGAGTCTGTTTTGCAGTCTAGCTCCAGTGTGGATCATTTGCTCTCAGAAGTAGCTTTTTTTTTGCCTTGACTTGCCGCAGATGCACAAGTCTTTCAGAGGAATGCACAGTGAAGCAGCTCCTTTCTCCACTTGTACTGATTCACACCTGGCTTCTTCGAGACACTTGTGCTCCCTCCTCTCTCAGGTAAGCTCTGAGCTCTCCAAGGCACATGTCAGTGAAGGGCAGACTACATTCGTTTATACCACTCCCACAACCGAGTCAAACAAATTTCTTCTAATTTAAATTGTGCAGAAGTCTAAGCTATAAGCTGCGTGAGTGGCAGAAGAACATGGCCCTTAGCATCTGCAAAAAGAAATTGGATTAAGGTTGTTTGATCTCTTGCAGGTGTTCAGCAATATTTTTGTCAGGTAGTAGCTAAATTGAAAATAAATATCTTTTGGGAAATGGAAAAACGAGATACTAACGTCAGCTAGTGTCATCTCATCAGGTTAAGTCACTAGATAGATGATAAGCTGGGATGAAATGATGCTAGTGATACTGAGACTGCCTGCAGTGGGGGATAAAGGGCATTCAGATCTCAGCCTCTGTGGAGGGAGAGAATAGACATAGAAAGTAAAAAGTATGTAAATGCACATAACAGATAGCATTATGAACTAATATGTTACCTATTTCCAAATGTTTCAGACAAGGAAAAATTGTGTTAATAATTCCTGGTGTATGATATAAAATTAGTTTAGAAAAATCTTTATGCTTTCAGGATTTTAAAGTATTTATGGAAGTGATGTGAGCACTGGGAATTGTGTGGACCTCATTTCAGTAAGGAAGTGTCTGAAGAACAAGTTGTTTTCCTAGAAAACCTAGCAGAGCTCCTTCTGTTGGAGCCAGTGGGGGAGTTTTGTAAGTCAGAGTTTAGAAGCATACGTAGTCTGCAGCTGATACCTTGGTTGAATGCTCTTTATCCACCATTATAAATATAGGCTTCCCTCCCAGAAAACTCAATATCCTCTTGAGCTTATTTTCTGGCTGGGATTAGACCAGGCAGCTGGGACCACAGCTGCCTTTCTCACTCTACCCTGTAACTTAGTCCAGCCAGTTTAGACTGAGCCTGACTCCCACAAGGGGATTTGTTCCCAGTTGGAGAAGACAGCAGAAGGCTTCTGGTAAACCACAGACAAGGTGACCAGGCACCCAAGGGATGCAGGCGGCTGGGTGAAATGCAGCTGGCTTAGCATCAACATTGCGAGGATACACACTAGTGGGGTGGTAGTGACGTTAGAAGGTGAAACTCATTGGGAAACTGTCAGGATCCCAACTTTAGCATGAGTGAAAGGCAGCAGAGTGCCAGCTGTGAGGAACAGTGGTCCTCCTCAGGCTTAACCATTCCGGAATATATAATTTGCTATAACAGCAGCAAATTTCTTCCTCTACTTCCAGTGCGTGGGGTGAGTGTGACCTTTTCTCTCAGATAAGGACCTATGATCCTCTTCAAGACATTGCTGTTCACTGCAGGTGGCATTTAGGTCAATCACTGTAGAGGAGGGGCCGCAGGTGTGGTTCACACTAGGCTATATCTGAAGAGAGAGGACATTTCATGGACTGACAGGCCCTTCAGAATTATTTAAGAAGGTACGTGAACAGTTACCTGGATTTAATTTGCACTGCTACATCATGCACCCAGTGTTTATGTGACAGACTAGCAAGGCATGGACTAAACAGGAAAATCTCTTTCTAGCCCTGGAGTGGCTTCTGCAAGCTGTAGGTGAGGCAGTGCAGCAAGGTTATTTAGGCTGTAGCTGTCACTGCTTCCCCTCTGGGACTGGAGAGTTCCACCTCCAGTGCTGTCAGTCAGTGGTTTTGAAAAAATAAAAATAAAAAAATATAAGAAAATATAATCCCTCCCAAAACCAATTTCCCTGCTGTGAATCAAATCATTGCTTTTTAATATACTAAGCCATTGAAAAATTAAGCTTCTTTCTTTAACACCAACATAAGGCAACTGCACTTTATTTGGAGAATGCGAATGCCTCAAGCTGCAGTTTCTCTTTCACCAGCTCTCAGCAAGTGGCCGTTTAGTCTTAATTGCTCCTCACTGTGTAGTCCAATTAAGAATGGCATTAGCAGGGCAAGAACTATTTTTTAATCTGTAAAAGGTATGAGAGACAGTTCTTGTTTTGCCTGAGGTTTCCATTCACATGTTTGGGTGAAGATCTAACCAGTTGGAACACTCTCCAAGAAATAGATGAGTATTAGCAAGCTATCAGTTATAAGCAAGATAAATGTACATATGTAATTGAATGGAGCAAAACTTCACAAAACATTTGTTTGTATTTGGAAAGATGCATGTTGCTGAACTGACAGAGACAACTGATAAAGTGACAGTATGGCCATTTGACTTGAGAGACGTTTCTGAGCTTGCTTGTACTGGAGGTGACAAGGAGGGAGACAGTTTATGGTCTGACCACCTCAAGGTGCCTGTGCAGACAAAACAAGAGAGCCTCTTGCTGCTGGAAGAACATTTGGCTCCTGACAGGAACATGAGGTAAGTTGTGGGGGTCCCAGTGATCTTTTCTTCTACACCTGGAAGAAGCAGTTCAGAAGTCACACCTATCAAGCTGCCTATTTCCCATCATTACTGACAGCTGCAATGCGGCTCCACTTAAGTACATTCATGTAGTGTTTTTTCTAAGAAATCCCTACACTCTGCATGGCTGATTTGTGCTCAAAATTTATAGTTTCAAATTAATTAAGACATTGGTTATGCCCATTTACACAAGTGGGATACTTGGAGGGGATTTTTTGTCTGAGGGATGTTAAGGTTTTATATGCCACCTGGTCTAAGGTCACCATATTTTTAAAAGAAGAAAAAGGGGGACAACAAAGTGCGCAGGTAGAACAGGGCAAAGATCTGTCTGCAGCTTATTGCAGGATGTGGAGGGATGTACGTGTGCCATGGGAACCTGCAATGGGATGACTTTGATGGGCATGGATAAGTGTTAACCACGGCCTTTACCACAGCAAGCTCAGTCTGCTCTCCTTTGACTGGAGGCAAATGGTACTGTCGCATAAACGGGTGTAAGTCTGATGTGTGGCTGAGGGAGGCCCTCCCGTTGAGTGATGAAGTTCAGAAAGGACATCCTTGCTCTTTAAACTCCTTCTCAGAGATTAGCCTAGGTGCGGCTAAGTCCAGTCTTAGTCCCAGACTTGGTCAATGGTTTATGTCTAAAGGATTACGTGTGCAGCCAGTGGTCAGAGTCAATGTTGGCCTGTTTCAGAGCCCTGCCAAAGACTTTCGCTGAGGCAGTTTTGTGAACTTGAAAAAATAGAAAATTTAATAGGGTGACAGATATAACAGATACAGGATTGCCATTGATGAATACACTCACTGCAGTAGCACTAATATATAATGATGATGATAGAAAATGGGTATTCCTCACCAAGAGGTGAAGGTACAATGCTTACCAAGAAGATGTCTCTATCTTGGGTGGAGAAGGAACACAGCCTGTCAACTGCCTCTTCTAGGTCTTCAATCTCTCCAGGGGTATTTTCCTCAATATCCGTTATACCCCAGCCTTAGTTGTTCCCTCCCAAGGGTGATGTTCAACATGATTTGGGTGGAGAGTCAAGTACTATAGTCATATATGCTTAGCATGTTCTTCTTTAAGCTCATTAGCATATTGAGGAGGGTTAACTTTAATGTTCATTTCACAGATAATCGAGCAGAAGGTCTCACTCCAGGGACCATGACCTCCAAGATTCTGAGCTGAAACCATTTATCTGGTTACTCCTGCGATCTTTAGCCAAAACAGGACCATCCTGCCGCTGCAGGACTCCCTCCTTTGGCTGCTCCTTCTGCCAATCTTGCGGATCTCCATCCACAAGGTTTGCATGATAGATAAGAGGACACAGCATTTTTAACCTCTTATGGTCAATTTTCACAGGCACATACACCAGGGCTGAGTAAGAAGAGGTTCTGCCTATGAAGTAGAAATCTCTATATAGCGACTAAATTTAGGAAAATCCACCTGTACAAAATCAATGCAGAATTGTCTCCCATCACCTGGTTGCAAAGCAGCCTTACCCACTGAATTTTATGAAAATTGCCAGATTTCAGTCATTCTGAGGCTCAGACAAGAGTCATGTTTTCGTGTAACCTGGCTAATGAAGACAAACTCTTTATTCCTAAAAGAAACATGTTTAATTATATCCACTAATTATTCTTAAGAAATGAGAATGAGATTGGGGTTTTTATCAGAAGCGTATACCCTCTCTACTAAGAGTTTTCCTAATGTTTCTTATGTGTGGCCTTGTTTTTCCACCCTGTTTTCTTTGTGTTTGAGAGCTTAATTTGTAGAGAGGGCATGTGGGGATCCACAGGGTAGGCTGCAAATGCTTGTGGGAGAGCTGGTCTGATGGCTGGACCTCTCTCACTCCCTTCACTGGGTGAAGCATTCAGAGAAGCTAATTTTTCAAAGAGCTTTTATTTACTGTCTAACACTTAGGGAGACCTGAAATGCAGCGTTACAGAAGAAAATGCATTGTATTCTTGTTCTGCACAGTTTATATGTCACTAATGGACCTGCTTCTCTTAAGGTCATCAAATGACAAATCACTTTCAGACAGGCTCTCAATAGAGAGCTTCACTTTTGTTATAGTAAGGTGAAACTCTGTGGGTCTTTCCTACATCCTGAATTAAATTTCTTACCTTTCTGCTGTCTTTGGTGCAAGAGTTCTTTGCGCTGACACTCTGGCCCAGGGTGCTACACTGTCACCCATAGCTGTCTAAAGACCTTTCCACTCCTGGAAACAGAGCGCTGTTATTGCTACAAGCCCTCCCTATGGCACAGGGCTGACACAAAACTCTCTGTTTTTTTTCTTTGCTCTTCTGCCTTTCTTTGTCTTCCAGGGCATTTCCAATCTATTCATGTGTAGGTCTGTAAAAAGTGAATAGGTATAGTATGAGTTGACAGCTTCATGAATCACAATTATTAGGAGCTTTCTAAAGCTGAAGTTAACACAATATTCATCTGATAATCAACAATAGGTTTGAAATGATGAAATAGGTATGAAATAATCCCCACACAATGCACACTGCAGTCCCTTCAAGCAGCCTCTCTTTGTAATCTGCTTTGTGACATTAATAGATATATCGAACTAGAACCCTCTTCCGGAGTGGCGTAAATTACTGGAGGCAGCAGGTGAAATAGTGGCACAAGTGCACTTAACAAAGGGTTTGGTATTGATTTCACCACAGTCAGGACTTCATGCCTGGTCTTATTTCTTGATTTACCCGAGGTGAGAAACTGGTGCTGAGCAGAGACATGGGATCCCCACCGTCTGGTCTGCCTGCATGTTTCCTCATCCCAGCCAGGGACAACTGCCATGCTCCTGCCCATTTCCAACCTCAAATGACAACTTGTTGCTACATTGCTTTGCCAAGTCCTGGGCCCTTTGCTGGTTAACTGATGCTGCTGCAAGCATGCCAAAGTGTGGGCATAGGGCTACCTGCTCAGAATAAAATGACTGACTGGTTGTGACAGTTAAGTGTCATTTTTATGCCTTTTATAATTGAAAAGTTTATTGTATTGCCTATAAAAATTAATGTATAACAATTTTCAAGTGGAACGTTTCTCAATTAAAATGCTTGCATTATGATGACATTAGTTTTCTCTTGAGTTATGATCTCACTGTGCCTTTATTTGGCTAAGTAACATCTTGCCATGTCCAGAGGCATTTTCACTCAGAAGCTTTTTCCTTTGTGTGCTTTCCACTTGGAAGTCCCTCTGCATTTTGTTGCAAAGGACCCAAAAGAACACAGCGTTCTCCCTTCTGTTCAAAGGACACCAAATAAATCAACTAGTTACAGGACTACCACACCAAAAACAGAATTTGTCTTATTACACTGTTGGCTTCCCTGATTCAGCTGAAAAACAGGGTTGTGGTTTCTCCCTTATTTCCATACCATTGCATCTGAGCTGGTGGGCATCCCGAACTGTGCCTCTGGCGAATCACAGGTATGCAGTGGCATTGAACTTGAAACCACTGGCCTTGTCGTACATGCCTCATTGCATTACTTTGTGTGCATATGTCTCTGTCTGTGCCACATTTGCGATCCAATTTGCTTCCCCATTGTAAAAAACTTTGGTCAGCATTACACGCAGAGACTCCAGAACCATTAAATGTTTTTGGAAGCTCTTCCCAGCTTGACTGTGGATTTTAGGCATACGGCTTGAAACAGGCTAATGGACTCAAGCACAAAGTCAAGAGAAACCCAAAATATTTGGGCAGGATCTTCTTCCAGAATGTGCATATTATTTCCATTAAAAATAACACATGGAAATCTCAATCATTGCCACTAGGTGGTACCCACATAAAACATTATATTTCTCTCTTAATTGTATACGCTTTTGTTTGCAGATAAGGTTTGGTCTGAATACACTCATGATAGTTTATATGAATACCGAAGTCTCAGAGTTTTCCCTGGTAAAGAATCTTAATATGCTTTGGATGCTTAGTTATCAGATAATCACTCCAATGTTTTAACAAGCTAGTTTTTCCCTGATTTGGCTGTGCTATTGTTATAGGATCCTTTCAATTTGACAGGTCTGTGCTGCTGCCAGAAAACGCGGTACCACCTACCACCTCCATCTCCACTCCTGGTACCTTGTTTCTGTCTGCGTTCTGTCTAAGCGCTGTGCAGGGAACCGTTCCAAACTGGCAATCGTGGACAGGCACCAGCCAGCCATGTGATTGTAGGTCCCAGCACCAGGGACATGGTGAGTACCAGCATCTAGGAAAGGGGGAGGTGACTTCTCCTTCGATGGCAACAAGGACTTCTGCTGAATTCAAGTGACTGTGCAATGAAGTGTGAGATTTGAAGACGTTCCAAATCTCGGAGGATCACACCTTCATTAACAATGTTCATTAAGACCTCAATTAATCAAGATACTTAAGAACATAACTCATTTTAAATATCTGAACTGTACTATTGACTTCAATGAAGCTGCTAATGTGCTTAAAATGAGGTGAGTACTAAAGTGATTGATGGATCAAACCATATAGCCTGTTGCAGCTACCCCAGAAATCAATTGCAAAATGTTCATTGATTTAACAAGGCAGAGCTGTGCTGAAAGGCTGCACAGAAACCGTGGCGTCTTGGAGTGCTTCTCATGGCTCCCTGGTCCTGAGAGCATCTCCAGATTGGACTGAGACCAACATGCCTCTCCCTCCTCCGCACCCCATCTCAGCCGGGGACTGGGCAGTGATGGGGCCGTGCAGTGTCGCGGGGGGGGGCTTCCCCCCGTCACCTCAGGGACTCAGGAGATGAGGTGGAGCACACTGGCCCTGAACTTAGGAGGCAGCTTCTGTGTCTGGTCCCAAATCCTTCATACCAAAAAAAATCTTCTTTGAATTCATCACGAGTTTTTGGCTGTGTAAAACCTTTAGGGTCTAGCCCAGAGCAGCGCTCAGTTGTTAGAGTTTTTCACTCCCCCGCAGTATTTCTAATGGAGACTGACTATTTTATCTATTCTCTGAGTAAGCATGAAATCTGATCAGTAACATGTCAGAAATCATTGTTAAAACAAAACAAACAAATTTGGGTACATCCCAGCAGAATACACACGGTATTGAAAAGTCTAATAGTCCGGAATTTCTAGCAGAAAAGCTGTGTAGCATGTTGCTTCATTAGAAGGTGTACTGTGAGAATAAATCACCCACTTGCACTCATACATGGTTCATTTCAGCATGCGGCCTGTCGTTGCAAGAACCAGCAATTTCAGTTGGTCCTCGAGTGGGAAGAGTTGCTGCAAAATATATTTTATACCACAGCGCTGCAGGATTTAGGTTTTGAGGATATCCTTGCAATTGTCTTTGATTGATTTAATATAGAGCAGAATTCAGGGCATGGTTAAGGGATGGTAAAATTTGGGCCACAGTTAAATATTGGAAATTATCATATTCAGGTATCTTTCCAGGGGGCAAAAACACTTGTATCCTGGAGTACAGAAGTTAGCCAGGCAGTTCTCCTGCCTGGCCTGCTACCTGGTACATACAAACCTCCTTTCTCCCTGGACATCTCTGGATACAAGAGAAAGGACTTCAAGGCAGCCAGCATCTTTTCTCCTTGGGACAATGATTAGAAATGGATGAGGCACAGATTCAAGGTCATTGATCATATGTTCCAAGTTTGGGGCAAAATTTTTTTCACCTGATGACCAAATATAACTGGTACCTTGTATTTTTTTTTTTTTTTGAAGTCTTTTGTTAATATTCTGTTCCTGCAGAACTTTATTCCCCTTGATTCAACTTAATCCATGTTAGGCAATGTGCAAATGTTTGTGCTGGTTGGTGAGGCTACGTACATGGAGCTGGGGAGCTGTGCTTACCTTTGAGAGGACCCTGTGACTAAAATACTGAGATTCTTAGTTGCAACAGTCACCTGAGTGATGAGTGACCTTTATTCAGCTCTTTTCTCTGTGAGTTGGGCTTTCTCTCCTGCTCCTGAAAAGGAGACGTGACCAGCACACTGGGGAGGAGTCTGCAGTGAAGGAAAGGTTTTTCTCTCCACGTGTCCTGCTGTGGTTGCTACAGTTTGCATGTTCTAAGTAAATATTCAATAGAAAAACAAGAGATGACTCTAAAATGTAGTGTTTAGCCCATGCACCTGGAGAAGGGTGGGAGAGCAAACGTCCCACTGGATGGATGTATGAACTCAACTTCAGTTCTCTCCCCTGTGGGGTGTCCAGAGAGGAACTGGAAGGCAGGGTTCATGCCTCCACTCCTTCTCTTCCGGCTTTTTGATAGATAAAATGGTTGTCACTTCCTTCAACTTTAGAAGAAAGGGTTAAGGTACTTAACTCCCAGGGCAGGTTTAGGGCTGCAAATCCACAATGGCAGGAATCACTCCATGCAAGGCAGAGAACATGACAGTCCTAGAGAGGGAAAGGATTCAACACCCATTTCTATCTTCAATATTTCTTTCTGGCTGCCTACAGCGGGGTTTGACCTACAAGAACCTGGCACTTTTATCCTTTTTCCTGAAGCAGGAACCCATGAACCCCATGTGGGTTTTATGAACACTGCAAAGCAAAAAGGGACCCAAGAGTGCAATAGTGGAGTTGCTGTCCCACATACACCTGCCTGTGAGCTGCTGTGCACTGTTCAGGGAAGTCAAGCAAGGACCTGAACTTGGCCTTTCAAATTCTTTAGATAATATGTTGACACCTCTTCTTCTGTAGCTGTAAAGCAGGCATTGGGAGCAAGACTCCATTCTTGCCTCACTCGTCCAGATTTGTTACTACCTGTTTTGTGCCAAAGGGAATGAATTAGAGAACCATGGTATTTATAAATCTTCCATCTCTGTTGATGTAAAATGGGATGCTAATGAAATACAAAAATATCTGAGTGTTATATTAGAGCTATATGTAATATATTTTCAAAATTCATAGGTATTAAGTAATGCCATGTTCTGTATGATCTCCATTGTTAATAGTTTCTTAAGTATTATAGTTAAAAGTTGTCAGATGTGTGCTAAAGTATAATTTATATATAGAAATACAATATGATGCTACTTAATTCAATGCCATTCAATAATATATTTCATACCAAAGCATCACAATCTATTAAGCCAAAGACATTTAGTGGGAATTGACTTCAATCCTTAGGAGGTTGAAAGTAGCTTCAGTGGAATTAATGGCTTAAAGTTAATTGTTTTTGCTAATGTTTTATTTGAAATGTCCTGCTCAGCGAAGGTAATGTGACATTTTATTCACTAGGGATGTCGAGCCAAATTCACTGCTGACATAGGCAGGTGTAACCCCATTGACTTCATTAGAGCTGCACCTACTTACATCAGCAGTGAATTTGGTATCTTGCCCTTTGGAAGAAAAGGGAAAAATGTAAAGGCTGGCACTTAGAAATCTGGAGGTGGAGCATAGAGGACAAAAGAAAGAGGAAATACCAGTATCTGAAATGCGCTGGCCGGAGAAAAGTAGCTAGTAAAAGCAGCCAAAGCTGAATTTAACCTCTCCAGGAAGGGCTGTTTGTTAAATCTTGCTAAAAAAAAAAATGGTGTGAAAATAAACTGGGGTTGTAATAGAAACAAACATATAATTGTTTCTGGAACAAAGAATAATCATTGCCCTTTCGTGAGAAGAAACTTGTTCTTTAGAAAGAGAATAAAGTCAGTGCAGAGATAGTGATGACTTGGAGCAGGAGAGAGGTCTTTGCATTTAGAAGTGCATATTAGTCATGAGAGGTTGGAAGAGATAACGAGGAATTGGAAGACAAGTAAGGAGGCATCTGGCCACTTGTCTGCTCCAGAACAAAGAAGTTGACCCCAGGAGATTCCAGGTGATCCCTTCCCAGTCACTGTAGTGGGAGTCCCCACTGTGACCTTGTGCGGAACGGAGATACGTCTGACTGTCTCAGGTGGAAAATTTGCCTGTATTTGTTCTGTGGCAAATTAACTTGATTTCTATTTTTTTACATTATGTTTTGTTCCCTTCAGGGTGCTTTGAGACCTCTCATTACAATGTTGTATCTTCTTTCAGAACAGAAACTCTGAAGCCTGGATCCATTGCCACTCACTCTTGTTCTCTCTATATGTACAGAGAGAGAGAGAAAGAGAGATAATCCTTTGAACAGAAACACGTGGATCATTTCAATTGCATCTGATGGTGGACATCACATCTTCCCAAGGCAAAATCTATAGGCCTAATCAAGGCTATACCCTTGAGTTTCCTGGGCCAGTTGATTTTGGACAGCCA
Source organism: Aramus guarauna (assembly GCA_013400195.1). NCBI lineage: Eukaryota > Metazoa > Chordata > Aves > Gruiformes > Aramidae > Aramus > Aramus guarauna. The sequence goes on along the minus strand of VXBL01004100.1, from coordinate 385 downwards.
GGAGCAAGCCCTCTGGGTCTCCATCAAGAAGATCAGGATGCATGGCAGGGAGTCTCCTGGAAGACCTGAGGATGACGTGCTGTGTGCCGTCTGTGGCTATGTGGCTTCTTGCTCCCAACCCAGCTCCTGGCCCAGGGACAGGATGGCAAAGCTGGTCCTGGAAGTAGTGCCAGTGATAGCAATGATGTCAACTGGTTTATCACTTCTCACGGGATGTCTGAAATGTTTCCTAAAACTCTGCCTCTTAAAAGCAGGGGGAAAGCATAGTGTTAATTTAAAAAATCTTTGAGAGAGAAGCAAATTTAATACTTAACACTTGTCACAGAGATGTAAGTGACCTTAAAAATGCAGAAACTGAAATGAGCCCTGACGTGGTTTAGGCCCA
>VXBL01004099.1:33108-44583 GCA_013400195.1 Aramus guarauna | reverse complement strand
CTTTTTAAGAAAAAGGATTTTAAAAAAAAAAAAAAAACAACTTTCAGTTATCATTGTAAACTTTGTTCTCAGTCAAATAGTTTCAAAGTGATTGCCACATTTAATAACTAATACTATTTCCTTGTGGAGTAGTTCGTCCTCCAAGAATGTAAAAGATGTGGAAGCACTCTGATAAAGTATCATACCAGTTCAAAGTAGTATTTCTTTTTGCATGAGCAGTGAATACTGGAACAATCACTAACACTTCCTGCCTTATCTGGATTATGGTAGTGGAGATCTAAATTACACATACGGTGCCCTCCAGCTTCCTTTGGCATGCAGGAATGCACAGCCTCCCAGCAGCGGTTAATGCCCCCGCTTTGGGAACAGCTCACTCAAGAATTCTCTGAAAAGCTGGCATATACATCCCTGAGCAGCTTTTCTGTAGTCACAATTTCTGTTGATGACTTGATATCTTTCCACGGATTTGAGTTGTTTGTCCTACTAAGTTCTGTGTGTGGCTAGTGTTTTCACTGCTGTCCAGAATGATTTGTAGCTTTGTAAAAACACAGTACAATACTTAGAATAGACTTAACATGCCGAGTATCTTGTGTTATCAGCCTTTTTTCAGTGTTGCACAATGGACATGCAGTACAATTTATTTTTAGGTGATACAAACAATAAACATCACTCATGCATTTGTTTTTCACAAACAGTGTATAGTGAAAGAATGTCCTTGGACAAATGTAAAACAGGGTCTACTTCTCCAAATTAATCCCTTGAGGTATTCAGTTAGTCACTAGGGCATTCTGATTTTAATCAATAAGAAAGATGAAGATTGGATAGGCACATAGTGACCATAAATTAATGTAATTTTGAAACAACATTTTGTTTCAGAGATTGATGCTAACTGACCTATGAAAATAAACAATTAATGGAATCTTAAAAACTAATACAGCAATTTAGTATCAGTTCTGTCTTTTTTGTTTGTTTGTTTGTTTGTTTGTTTGTTTGTTTTTAGGTACAGTATCTCAGAATGTCAGCAGGCAGTGAACTTCTTCAGATTCTAACGCGTTACTTTTTTTCTGGTGCTCTAGAGATGGTCTTTGAAAGTGAAGTAACCCTCCAGATGAACTCCGTTACATCCACGTCCATTGTTCCTGGTAAGTGGATGATTTGTGGAATTATTAACAGAGTTGGTCTTGTGCTGTTTCCAGCAGACTTGTTTATTTTCTAACAAAATGCAGTAAAGGAAAGAACTATGAGAAAGCAGAACAAACCTGCCTAGTGGCTAATAGAGCTTGAGTATGCAATGACAACGTGTTTTATACAGATGGTGCCAAAAAATCCTGCAGCACGTGTTGTACCCCTGACCCAAAGCTATTTGCAATTTGCATTTGGAAAATAAAGATCCTTACAGTCCAGCATCCCCCGGGTCTCTGAAAGGCAACGCGTAAATAGATACTTAAGATGGTGTAACTTCATCTTGGACTGCCAAGAGAGTTAGCAGATGATCATGATATTCATTCCGTATCATGACCTCTTGAGGAATCTCCAAATATTTGAAGAGCAAGGGATGGGAATCATAATTTCATCCTTCGCTGAAAGAAGCTATTTCCTCACAGGAATGAAGATAAGTCAATTCTCAAACAGCACAAAAATACAGGGCAAGAACTGAGGAATGCTTTCTATGCAGCTGTAGAAATACATCCAGAGTGTAATTATTTCTGTTGGAATTCGAACAGGAGATTTCAACTTCCAGTCTTTCATTCTGGAAAGTACAATGGCAACTTTTCAGCTACCTCATATAGACACGAGTTTCTCTGCAACGAGAATTGCAGAGCATTTCCTAACTCCGTAATTCCTAACTCCCACTGGTTTCATTCTGACCAATGCGGAACAATGCTACCTTTTGAATTAGTTATTTTCCTGAAGTGCCTCCTTATTCTCTGGAATTTTTTTATCCAACTACGGGTCATACCTATCATGACTCAGCTGATGAGAGCTGGTCAAACAGGTATTGCTAGACAAATTTTTTCATTAAAAACACCCATGTGTTTTTAATGCTCAAGTTGTTTTAACACTCGATGTGTGCATAGGGCGGGTTCTGCAGCAGTGCTGAGCTGCCTTTGGTAGGGGGGAGAACTTTTTAACTCCCAACTTCCTGATGCTCTTCCCATCCCGTCCCCCCCCCAAGTTTTCTGTGCCTACAGCCTGGTGTGCATGCATCCATCCCACTTCGTTCTACCGCTTCTTTTTAAGCCAGCAGCCTAATAATGACGCTCTTGATGAGACTGTGAAACCAGTACCAACAACAATGAGTCTTCATTACTGCTGGAGAAGACTGGGGTGTTTGATATGCAGGAAGCTTTGTGCTGACAGCTACAACTATAAACTGCCGTTTGTTACTGTCAAACAAATAAGTGTTACAACTGTTTAGAAGTGTTGCTCTTCTCTAGCAAAGGATTTATATTTGCAAAAGAAAATAAAAACTAATTAGTACTTTATCTTTGTTTCATCCACACTTTAAGTGTGGATGTTGGCTGATGAACAGAAACCCTGTTCTCTATTATTGCATACTCAACAGGGCTGGAAATTATAAACAATAGGCTTGATTATATTATAAATAAGTGAGGGAAAGTGGTTGTGACCTGAGACCTAAGCCACCAAATATTTTGGCTATTTGTACATGGTTAGTATGTTTGTAAAATATGTAAACTTTTCACATAACTGTATGTTTGTAGAGTTTGTTTTTAATATGTAACAGAGAGCCTAAAAATCTCACATACTCTTAACCCATTTTGCTTTCAGTTGTGCAGGAAGTGCTGCACTTGGCATATGTGTTGTGGAAAACCAAGAGAAAAAAACACTTCATTACAAGGTACTCCTCCCACTACCATCTCCCAACCAAAACCACTAACGTTTTACTGATAACAGCCTGCGTGTCTACAAGCAGTGTAGCTGATAAGTTTCCTGTCTGCCCAAACAGACCCAATATAGCATGCCTTATCAAAAGATTTAAAGTCGTCTACTATACTCAAATAATTCTATTCCACTTCTCAACTATTTTTTTTCTATATGACCAGAATATCTTATTCTCTTAGTAAATCTTAATGCCCATGGATTTTGAACTTGTGTCTAATTTATGTTTATATGGATGAGGCATCTATGGCATCTTACTGAGGAAAAACCTTTTGATATGATGGCTAGGAAAAATTACAAGGTTATGGAATCTAGCTAGTTAGAAAAATCCCAAGCAATTGGACTTGTGTGAAAACTACAAAAGGAATTTGATTTGTGTGAATATTCCAAATGACTCTCTTTACAATACCTACCTACCTACCAAAAAAAAAAAAAGTTTATATAATATTTCTCTGCATGCTCTATAACATACAGGAAGAAGACTGGTAATTGCCATTTTCCTTCTCCTGGGGCTCTCCCCAGTCTGTAGCAGAAAAGATGAGGAAGTGGAAATGCTACCCATTTGTGTGGTTGGAACTGTATGTGACCAGATGGTAGTAACAGGGGAGTTAAAAACAGCTTAATATTTCTGACCTGCATATCACATTTCTACATGTGTACACAGACACACACACACAAGTACACACCTGTATGTACGTGTCTTTGCCCCTGTACTCCACCATTCAATAAACCTTTGACTACAAACCATTCTGGCACAGTCATTGCAAAATAGCAAGGGGAGTACACAGATGATGGGGCAGCATTCATGTGCTCACTTTTAGTCCTGTGGCTGGCACATGCCAAGGACAAATCTCACTGAAACAAAAGAGCAGAAATCAAAGCTAACTCCTACCACGGTTTTAGCACTTGGCTGAACAAATTCCTACAGCTTGTAACGATCAAGGCAATTGCTGAGCAAGACTAGCTACCAGGCCAGGGTATTTTACTGTGCACAAAAATAAATAAACATAGAGGAGAAGAGAAACTGAAATGCATCTCTGAGCATGTGTTTTACTCAATACCATATTCCTTTGGTGTAACTGGCCTTTTTGTAGTGTCTTCCCAGGATATCAGAAGTGCAAGTTGAAGTGAATATAATTTTATGTGAGCAGCTAAACTGTGGTCTATCATTCTCTCTTAATCTGAGTTGAGACTTTATTTCTACATGCTCTCACATTTAGACCTTTTACTCTATGGAACTGGGAGAGAAAAGCCTGTTGATCCCTGTTCTGATTTAATACAAAAATGTGGATCACTTGGCGCTGTTCATTCATTCACAGAGACATCAAGACAAACTTTCCTCTGCCACCCAGAGCCAGCAAGGGCTGCGGGTTTGCGGAGAGTTAGCAGTCTCACCTCTGTAATAAGTCATTGCATTTGACAATATCAGAGTGGATTACTATTTGGATATGCTTACTGACCTTACTGCGGGAAGCTTGTCAGATATTTGCTTCATGTCCACAGTGTGAATATTAAAGAAAAAAAAAATCATAATAACTTACATAAATTGCTCAAGAGATTCCTCAGCGTTCGTATTCCAAGAGGAAAGTGTCTTTAGAGAGCGAAAACCAGAGGAAGAGAAGTAGTTGTCCTGAGAGCGCATTATTTTGTAACAGGGCAAAAACCTGAATAGTGGGTTAGAGGGCAGATTTACTGAGAGAGAGGGCTAAAGGATCTCAGCAAACTGCTTATTAACACCTTACAGCTCAGCATGGATCTCATGAGAAAGAATCAGCCAAGCTATGGCAATAAGGGGACTTTACACCTAACTTGCGCCCCTTATTAGCACTGAATAGAGTAGTACAGCACATGTTCTTGTGCTACCAGACAGTGCTTGTGCATCGCTGCAGTCCTCCCCACCAGTTAGATTGTGACTGATTTCCATCTTTAAAGGCTGTACCATCGCACGGCCCTCCCCCTTCACCACTGCGGCTGCATCTAGTCCATCAATAAAGGACGTTCTTGTTTTGGAGTACCTGCTATAACCACATATATCTATGCCGGAGAGAACAACAGCTATATTTTTCCTTCGTTCTGCTGTTGGCACCAGGGGGTGTTCTCTAGCATGGTGACATGATAGATGTATATACTTCTTTTACTTTGTCTCTATAGTAACAGACTGCCAAAAGAAGAGATCTTGTGTCTGGGAGCTCAGCCATGAGCATAGGGAAAATGGAGGACTATACCCCACCATCAGGGAAGGAAACTCTTTAAGAATAAATTGTTTAAACAAAGTGTTACAGATGGAAGACTGGAAATGACACACATAAGTTAAGATGCTTGACAGGAAGGTATTCTCCCTATTCTCTTTTGCTGGATGAAAGGCAAGTTGAAATGTTTGGCCTCATGTCTTAGAGGTAAGGAATGGGCATTCTCCAATCTCAACATTTGCTTTTATTGCTAATGCTTTGACACAAGTCTTAATGTTGCTTTGTGGGCAACCACCAAATTTTTTTTCTTTCTTCCTCCTTTGTCTCCAGTCCCAATCCACCCAACGCATGATAGTGCAAGCATACTTCTGACGATTCAGTCCATTCTTGAGTTTCTCCACCAATTTGGTTTCAAGCCACAACAAGTTCAAACACCCTTGCTCTCAGCGTTCTCTGTGATTCAGACTCTTACACTCCCTTTCATTTACTCTGCCGTGCTATCATCGCCTGCCCCTTTTGTAATAGCATTGTTTAGCTACACATACATACTAGCACCTTGCAGTTTCTAGGCTGGCAAAGCGTTTCAGCGGCATTTCAGGGTGAGAGCCAAATATGCAACAGATTTGCCTGTGCCTTCAAAGCTCAGCATTAGGATTTAAGGAAACAACAGTAGAGTATATAGCATATCAAATGTTTTGGGAATCATTGGAATTAAAAGCCAGAATTAGAAAATACAAGTGATGAAACTTAGAGACTCACAAAATCCTCCCTGAGAGATATATATAGGCTGCTTCCCGTTGAGTTTTAAGTATTTCTGGCTGAAAAATGAATGTGGATGAACAGACCTTGTTGATCTTCTGTAGGCCATAAATTTCTTTTCTGTTTGCAGCACTGCAAAAGCTATTCTGGCCACTGTGCGGGTTCATGGAAAATACATGTGTGTGTGCGTGTGCATGTTGTGTGTGGACACATACGTGATGTAGAAGGTCTGCTATAGTATGGTAAGTATTGATCTCTAAATTTATCTGATGTGAAAATGACAATTCAAAGCATTTTAAAAGTAGGTGCTTGTCTTTCATGTTCACTGCAATTTTTTTTGCCAATACATAAATATTTAGAAAACCCTCCTTGTATTTCACCACTGTCTGTAGAATTGGGGCAGTATATTAACTATGAAAAACAAAAGATACAGAAAAAAGCCTTGTGAAATCATTCCTTTGAAGCTGAAATAAAAACATAGTTACACCCAGAGATTAATTATGAATAATTGGATACTAATGTATTGGCAATATGCATAGAGACTTTAATCCATTCAGTTAAGGAAGGAAGGATGGATGAATTGAGGAGGAATATTTTTCCATCTTAAAATGATCAAAGTCTTTTTGTATATTTGCAGAAATTGATGGAGACAGATGACAGTCAGTGAGGGGGAAAAGGGTGACAGTTTAAAATAAATGATATCACATGGAACATGGAACAAGCATACAAAAAAATGTAAGGAACTTGTACCAGAGGTTATGCAAAAATTCTGCATAGTTTTGTAGAAAATAATAAACTCTCAGTTTCCCTACAATCTTCTATCTGACTCTGTGGGAATCCAGTTGTCTTCAGCTTCCAGCACTGCAGTTATAAAAATAGCACAATGTAAAAATAATACAGATAAAATGGTAACAATGGCCAAGGCCTGTTCACTCAATGAGAAAGCCAGTGCTTGAGTTATGCAGTTGGACTTTGTGCATTTTCTTTTGGCTGTAAATTTCATGATTAATTTCAAAGTTTCTCTCTACCCTTTCTGAAGCTCATGCACCGATAAGCCAGAAGTTCAGTCCTGGAGGAAAGGAATGAAGAAATGATGTGTTTGGGCCAGAGATGTATTTTTGTTACAGAAGGAAATACGAGGAATGAGTAATGTTTGGGGTTTTTTTAACCTGCTAATGACTCTGGTAAGTCTGAGGTAAATCTGGGGATAACTTTTTCTGCCAGCGTGCTCCTTGTACTAGCCAACAAGGAAGCTGCGTACATGCAGGCAGTGTAAGGTTGAAAAGACAGTAAGTACCGCAAACATTTCAACACACACATGGGAAAGTGTCCCTGTGCCCTGGAGCTGTCAGCCTGCAGTGCGGTACCACTGCCTGAGCCTGCATCCGTACTGGGATCCCCACCGCACAGCCGCCCGGGCTGCGTCTCTCCACAGACTCCCGCCTTGCCCTGTGAGGCACCTTTAGCATCCAGTTATTACGTCTGTTATTAAAGACAAGCAGCATTCCTTCTTCACGGCTCTTTCTCCCTCTCAGTCGTCACTCTGGTGACTTTTGATTTCATTTTGTTGACATCCCGTTACACGAGGAACCAGCTGTCAGAAGAGTATAGTTGGGGTTTGTTGGTGGTTTTGTTTTGTAAGAACTCATGCTTTTTTCGTACCTGGGTTTCATTACAGGTTACTGTATAAGAACAAGCCTCAGTGCTTTTATATATGTGGAATGCTTGTGGCTTACATAGTTCTCTGCACTTCTTCAGAAACAGGAAAAAAAAAAGCCAGATTAGATGATGAGAGTATAGCAGAAGTCTCACTTTTCTATATTTAAAGCATGACAAGATCCAGCGACTGCTGAAGTAACAAATCACTGTAATTTACATATACAGGTCAGCGGAGGACATCCACACACAGCTGAAAACATCCCTTTAATCACTACCCTGGTGCTGGTGACACGCAAAAATACGTGTTCCAGTCCCTGGCCGAGCCGCGTTTGAGGGAACTGGGAAGCGGGAAGGGCAGGATCATTTCCTTNTGCGGCCGTGCTGCCGGTGGTGTTCCCCGGCCGCCGTGACTGCCGTGCCGAGAACAGAATGTTCCCTGCCCGCCCCTGAACTGGGAGTGAACTTGCCCAGCCCGCCTTGCTCCGGGGACCGCGCAGATACACGCCGGGAGGGCGGGGAGAGAGACAGAGCATAAGAAAAAGCAGGAGGGGGTGGAGAAAAGGAAGTTCCCAAAGGGTTTGTTTCATCGTGAGTACTTAGGGTGGGGTGTGGTTGGTTGGTTGGTTGGGTGTTGGTTTTTTTTTTTTTTTTTTAAATTAAAAAAAGCCGAACAAAAAAACCTGCAAGGCAGTCAGCATCCCTAAGCAAACGTACTTTGCGAAAAAATGGAGAAAAAGAAACGGCAAACCTGTTTTTACAGAAGCAGATTTATGGCAGTGTTGTTTCTTTGACTGCCTGCCGTTGTTAAACAAGCACTTTTCCTTTACTCTCCTCCCCTGCCCTGAACATTATACTTCAGTTCCTTTCCCAAAGGACACTGAAAGTGTCACTGACCCCACCTGAGAAAGAAAAGGCCGAAGGTTTGATGAACACCTCACTCCCCACAAGCTTTTTAAGAGTATGTCTTCAAAGCTGGTGGCTCTCAGAAGTTTGTGCCACTTTGGTGCAGTTCTCAGGCAAGGTCGTGTGGGGCTTTCAGGACCAAAATACCCCGTGAAAGGTGTAGAGGAGCAAATCAAGCAGTTTGAGCCGGCAGCAGGTAAACACGTCGGCAGGCTGGGGAGCACAGGTGCCTTGGCATCACAGGAACGTTCCTCAGCACCGCATTACTAGGGGCTGTCTCTGTGAAAGCTTTGTTAAAAGGAGTGGCTGGATTAGCAGCACACGTAGGCATTTTTCTTGTTTAGTGCCACCAGTTCTGTGCCAATCTTGGATCAAAATGAATCAAGAATCTTCAGAGATTTTTGTAGCTCTTTTGTATAATTTCTTGTATTTCGTGCAAACCTCACATGTTCACAGCTTTTGAAAGACTTTTTGCCTCTAATTTGGTTTTGTTACGGAGATCACAGGGTTAAGCCACTCACTGAATGCCTGTGTATTTTTCACAGTAGCTAATCTCACCATCTAGTCCAGTTTAACAGACTTATAATTTATTTCTCAGTGCTGACTGGATGCCATCTGCATATATTTTTTTGGTAGCAAACTGGGATTTATATCACTATGATGTGTTATATCCTTAGTGTGTTCCAGCCCATTAAGCACCTCATCAAATGCTTTAATAATATTTTCTGTAGCCTGTTCAATAGCTAAATGATGCACCCTCTCGTAGTCTGCGGTTCAACCCCAGTGAGCAAGGATCTTTTCTCCCTTGCTTTTACTACTGTATTGCCCTGAAAATAGGATAAGCCTCTCGCCTTTCAAATGTGAAAACATGCAGAAAACCCCCACCACTCTAACTTTGGAGTTCATTCCCTGTGTACTGTGAGGAAGGTGATACCATGCTCCCTTCAAAAGTAGTGCAGATTGCCTCCTGGCAGACACATCCAGTAAGTGCAAGAGCAACCTCCCAGGTAGCACTTGCGCCAGACCTTAGTCCAAAAGGGGGTGAACATGCAGCACCCTTCTGGTCTGATTTGCGCCCTTTGCTAGCTGGTCTCCAGCCATGGGCTGGGAGCTGAAGCAGCCCATGGGATCGGGAGGAGGCTAGGCAGACAGGGTAAGACGCTGGGGGTGTGTAGCCTTGTTACAAGCTGTAGGGATATGCACTGGCAGGGAATGCATGTTGGTCCTGCTTCACACATCCTTGCCTGCTAGAGAAGGGGAGTCCCAGCTCGGTTCCTTGTTGGGACATATCTGTCTTGTTCTCTTCCCACCACAGGACACCTCTTGTCTTTCTCCCATCTCCCGTCGATACTCTTCTCCCTCTGTGTTTTGTCCTTTATCTTTCAGCTGCCCTGCCTTTTGGCTTTTCTCTGATGTTGGCACCTAGCACTGCACTGGCCCCAGCTTATTATCAGTTAGTCTGTTTCACAGCCGCGTGTGTTTTATCTTATCCACAGCCTTTGAGAGCTACTTCAGTTGTCTTTTCTCACACTCTGCAAGGCTTCTGTGCAACTATACAAGACCCATCCAAAAGTAATCCAAAGTCACTTCCTTTCTGTGAAACAGAGGCGAACTACTTTTTGTAGGCTGTGGGACAGGATTATGGACAGTTACCATGCTTTCGGCAGCATTGACAGGGGGAGGAGGTGGATGGGTCAAGTTTGCAGGTATTCCAGAAGTGCAGTGCTCCAGGAAGTCACTTGAACCTGAGCTGTGTCCTGGACATTGCAAAAAACACCCACCCTTGTTCTCCCTCCTCTGAACGTGCACCAACTCCTGCACTAGTATCTGTGCAGCTGATTTGGACCAAGGAGCTGGTCTATCTGAAAAATTGTGGTGTGTGGGTTGTGACTCTGCTGGATTGGGTGGGTGATCTGACTGCAGGGTGTGAGGGAGAGAGGAGCTAGAGATAAGGTCGAAAGAGGTGGGACGGCCTTTTTTTCCCCCTATCTTACACTTGCATTCCTACTTGGAATGAAGCTGTGGGTTGGATAAGGCTCTTTAATGAGACACGTTGGCTTCCAGGCCATAAATTTGGGGTTCTAGTACTAGGCAGTGTTGAATCTAAGCCCTGGACAAAAAGGCAGAGTTTAAGACACACCTGTCTTTTCAGTGTTTGCTAATTAATCTTACTTGCTTGGCTCCTAACACAGCTTCCTGGCTTTTACGAAAGCTTCCTGGTTTTCCATGCATTGCGGAGAAGGGCCGTGTGCATTAACAGAGCTGCCGACTTGGCACCAAGAGTAAGTGTTTAGTGGGTTTTTTTTGCATCTTTTTACACCACTTTGTGAAACAAGCTGGTATTTCCATTCTAAATTGATGTGATGTGTGTCCCTCTAGATAGTGACTGTGGTAACAATTGGGAGCCACCAGTCTTCAGGAAGTTCAGCCTTTACTCTGTCTGATGCAGAATTCTGTTTTGGTATCATTAAGGATGAATTTTTTTTTACTTCATAACTTGGCCACTAGCTACATATATGTAACTTTATTTATTTATTTATTTATTTATTTATTGTGCTGCTTTGTCATTTTTGAAAATGGGGTGATGCACTTGCAAAACAGTTATTTTATTATGTTTATTATGTTCATGGTATTCTTGCCATCTGCAATGACCCTTTTTTTTTGTGTCAGAGAGATTGCTTTCACATCTGTCCCAGGAGATGGCTCATTTCTTTAGCCCTCTGTTCTGCCTTCATGTCCTTCTGTGCACATATAACTGAACAGGGTCAGTTTGTCCAACACTAACTAATGCTTATCCCTTAGGATCTCAATTTCCACAAGCCCTGCAAAGATCTAATATTCTTCAGAAAGCCAAAGCCATTTGTCACAATAATTTTGCTTTGACCTGACCGCTAGCTACACCACAAACTAATTTAATCCCTAATTACTCCACTTGATAGCTGTTCAAGTTCAGAGGACTTAGTCTTATTCAATTAGGGTGACGTGGCACCTGGATCTTATAGAAGAAAATGTTCCTTCTCTAAGTGAATTCTTTTGCATGGGCAGCAGAAGTCTCTCTCTCTTT
>VXBL01004099.1:137-30312 GCA_013400195.1 Aramus guarauna | reverse complement strand
TTTTAAACTCCTGGATGTGAGTATAGGGACACTTTTAATCTCTGCCAGATTTGTTGAATATATAACATATATTCTGTGAAATGTATGTGAAACCAGACTTAACAAGTCTGGCAAGGCAGAATTTTCTTGTGACGAGTTCTTCATCCCGAGAAGAGGCTGCAAAAGAACTGGTAGGAACTGCTAGTGGTGGTGGTGCAGTGGGTGTTGGAAATCAGGGAACTCACTCAAATGTCTGAATGTGAATTTAGATGCCTAGTTTTGAAATCCCTGGCCATGAGTTAGTCAGCTTTTGGATTTTTACAAGCACTGTTGGGTATCTCTAGTATCATGTGAACTTTGAACTACAGATATTTGACTATGGGTGATCATAATCTTTGACCTCTTTAGCAAAGCCTTGTATATAAAAAAATCATGTTCCAATCACCTGGAACTATTGTTTTATTGTTTTGGGGTTTTTTGTTTTTCTTTTTAGCAAAATATCTTTTGTGTATAGATCATACAAGAGAAGTTTTAATATTGTTTAGAATTAATTTGGCCACGCCATATGTTAAAGTAGTAATAGTTTACGAGTCTGGCTACTAGATTTGTATCATGCCTTTATTGTGACACAAGGTGGAAGGTACCTGTAAGGAACATTTTTTGAGGACATTTTTATGGCAGCCTCACAGAAATTGTGAATAGAAGGCAGAAGACTAACTCTGGCCATTTTCCTTCTTTCTCCTACTATGTAGTGCAGTCCAATAACTTTATAATCAATTGCAGTTGCCGATAAAAAGATGATTGTCCCTGAAAATGAAACTTTTTTTTTTTTCAAGAACAAAGAAGAGTCGTTAAGTCCCCTGCAATAGTCATACCCTACAATAGGGAAAGCTCTTTTATGAACCAGATATACTCAGCAAACAGAACAAGTGACAAAGTATGCTTGAAAAAGAACAGAATGCGTAATGGCTCTATGCCTAATGTTGATACATTTGGGTATTCTTTTTCGTGTTGCTGCCAAAGTGCTTTTTTAAACTCCCAGGTTTCTCCAGTACCACTTGAACTGGACAGTTTGTACTAAACTCCTCTGAAAGCTGACAAATGAGGAGAATAGAAATCCCTGTCTATTTCAAATATCATCTGAAATCAAAAACAAGATACCAGGTCATTCACCCCCACCGTGGATAATAAACACTGCCTGAGATCACGCTTCTTGCAGAGTCCTCTCGGGGAGAGACGCAGCTGCATCCAAGGCTGTTGCTCCTCGCAGCCACCTCGCTGTGGTTACTCTGTCCTTGTGTTAGCAACAGAGGCTAGGAGCCCAAGGTAGGGAGATTGAGCTCGCTGTGCTGGCTGCTGTGCAGATACCAGCTGAAAAACAGACATGAACTTTCCGAGACTGTATTGTAAAGGCCAGGATGAAATAGACAAGTAGAAGGAAGCAACCTGACAGCCCCATACTACCCCATCAGCAGCCTGACCAGATGAGTTTTCTGTAGACATGGAGTGTGGCACAGGACTTTAAAGGACCTCTGGCAGAGTAATGAGAACCCTGGGGAGTCCTTCCCAGGCATGAAAAGCACCGTATGAGGGAGGCTGGCATCATGACTCACCAGAGACATAGAAGACAGGCAGGGGCACGACACTGAACACAAATGCATTATCGAGAGGGGGCAATGGCAGTTCATGGTGTGCAGTCATACCCACAACGTATGTTCCTGTCCTCTCATTGTTGGTCTCTGCAGAGAGTGTGTGTTGGTGGTGAGGCAAAGGTGGCTCAGTCCAGCAGGTTGTTGTCCACTGTGGCCATTTGGATTTTGGAGTTTGCTAGGCTATGGCTTGGTTAGAAGGTCTGGAGTTAAACTTTCTCCCTATCCACTCCAGTGCTTCCTACTGAAGTTTATCATTTTGTACAGCAGTAACTGGAGGAGAATGCAACCCCCAGTTCTGCTGATGAATAAGATCAGATGCTTTCAGTACAGGCAATAATTTTAAAACCAGGTCATAAATTAAAGAGGTCACAATCAACTTGAAAGTCAGATTTTCTTTCTGACATAGTTTTCCATATTGCTGCAGAGAAAAGACAAGATTCTTTCAGTTGCAGCAGCAGCTGCACTGCTTCGTTAACATGTCTGTGTTAGGTGTAGCGTCTAGATTAATTTCCCTTTGACTTTTTCCTCAGGGTAGCATGTTGGCTTTTGTGTGGGTTTTTCACAGCAGCGCAGGAGTGAGGGGCACTCAGGAGCTACTGAAGTATTTAGAATTAATTTCAGTGGTTCAGAAACGAGACTTTGAGTTTTCGATCTCCTTTTAGAGTCTGTGTATCACACGAATTAAAACACTGGCCAAATTCTGGCCTCTTTTTATCTGAGGCTAAGCCAGGATTAGTACTACTGAAGAGAAATTAAATATAACTGAAGTTAAAGGTAAGAAAGAGACCTTTTAGGCATATTCCCTTTCTTATTTTTGGCAACATGGAGAGCCTTCACTTTCTAGCAAATTGAAGTAAACTGCTTGAGACTCAGAACCAGAACTATTGCTCGGAGAACCATGTTTCAGCTGCCTGGCCTTCTTTGATGCCCGAGAGGCAGGACGTAGGGCCAAGGATGAACGGTGGGTCTGGGAGCTGGGCAGGGGCAGCCATGGGGAAACTGGTGGTGGGGAGCTGGTAGCCTGGTCTGTGACCTGGCACCCCTCCCGGCTGCCGACCCTGGAGGTGACACCAGTTGGTACCAGTCACTCCATTAATTCAAGCACGCAGCTGCAATGCTGCAATCTCCATCTCTGCTATGGTCCAATATAATTACACATGAGGAATATCTGGCAGGGGTGAGTGGGTGGGTTGTTTTAAGAAAAATGCAAATAATATAGATGTCCCAAAGTTATGCATTCACAAATTGAGAAAGGCTACACTTGGAGGTGCCCATATAGCATCATTTAGACCCCTGAGGTTTGTGTGTTCAGCAGTCTTTAATTATATGATTATATATCATTTTATCCACAGGATTTTGCCTCAGTCTGTGCGCAGGATGGAATTGCTTTAGGGATGAATAAGAGGTGTGCAGCAAAGGAAGCTTTTGTCAGCAGGAGTCAGATTTCATTTCTTTCTGAAGTCTGAATAAAGCTGATTAGTGTCTAACAACCCCTCGCGTGGAAAAATGCATTTGGATTTTGGTGTGTTTTTTCAGAAAATTTTCTTATCAAATGGGTATTAGAGGGTGTCCCGTCCACCCCCCCCCCCTTTTTTTTTTTTTTTTAAGAATAATTTAGTTATCAGGGAACGGAAATAGAACTTTGGCTTCCTAGGTGCCTGAGTTTAATTTTGACACTTTTACTGATGACGATGAGGCCCTTCCAGCCGCGGTTACGTTAGATGGGGGACTGACTGTGCAGCCTGCCTTCCCCTGCCTGGCTCACGAGGAGGTGGAGGAGGCTGGGGGGAAGCTCAGCTGTGGTGGCTGAGCAGACAGATGTCAGCAGGCTCAGGCAGAGATGAAAATTGACTGCTTTTGGGTGGGCTGTTGAAGAAGGACTGTTTTTGCTTCTGTAGTTTTTCTATGTCCTAAAGAATATTTGATTTTTCTGAAAGGGCATTTTCTGTCACAAAATCCCTCCCTGTGGAGAGCTGGCAGTCAGTAGTCATGAATGAGACGGGATTCTGGGAAAAGGAGAGAAAATCTGGTAGAGAAGTCTTTCTCTGAAAGATTGGCATCTGTCCCTGTTTGTGCCACAAGTTTTGGTTAAGTCATTTCAATTGAACTTTTTACAGTATCCCTTGTTTTCCAGATACTTGCCATGAGACCATTTGCAAAGGTAATGAATGTTTATGGCTGTAGAAAAAGCCACCAAGAATACCTAAAATGGATAACATTCAGTATAAAACATGCTAGAAGTTTGGATGACATGTTTTTCAAATTGAGTTTCGACAATTACAAACCCTTTTTTCAACTGAGATTATGAACACTTAGTCATGTCAAAGTTGTGGAAATAAATTAATTCATAAATATGCAAAATAACTTGAAAATTTAACAATGACTATCACGGAAAAAGTCATAATGAAATTACAAGCTGATTTTCAAGAGCAGGCTGAGAAAGATGTGCAGGGATTGATGAGAAAACAGCATAGCTGCTCATTAATTTAAACTAATCCTATGGGTAGGTGTGGAAGAGGAGAGAATAGTATTTGAAAATTTAAATAAATCTATCATTTTGTGCAGAAAGGGAATGCATAGATGACCTTTTGATTGCCAACTTTTTAGGGCTTTGAAACTTTAGTAATGCTTTTTAATGTAGGATACAAAGAAGATAAATGTTGTAACGAGTTCCCTGTACCTTCAAAATACAATGAAAGAAAGTCTAGCATTCATTTTACTGCTTACAGTTTTGAAAGACCTGAAAGCTGTGTGGGAACTGTTAAACTGCTCATATTAAAACAGGCTTATTGTGCTGATCCCATAGTGAGCTAGAAGATAGCTGAAGAATGTCAATAAATACCTGTTTAAGTAACTTACAGTGGCTGAGTCTGTGACCCTTTTATTGAAACCCTCGATAACTCAATTGCAAGAACACTATTTGACTGAAGGAGAAAAGCTCAGCTTTGAGTATTTTCATATTAAACTATCCATGAAGAATTAGGTGTTAAACACCTTCAAATATCCGATCCTTAGTCACAGTCTAATTAAACAGAAGTAGAAGTACTAACTTCTGATTTCCTAGACCTGAGTGGGGAGAAGGCTGGCTTTTTCCTAACACCTAAAAGCCTGTGTGTTTTGTAAGAAGTGGGTTTTCCTTGAAGCCTTAATTGAAAGAGCGGTTTCAAGTGCTAGTTGCAGACTCTTTAAAAAAAAAAAAAAGCTTCAGATTCATACGTGCAAGAATTAATTTCCTAGAAAAGGATTTGGATATACTCCAGTTTTTCAGAGAATCTAAAACGTCCTGTTCTTTTATTATCTGGTCAAAGAGAATGAGCTGCTTGCAAATAGTAAAAAACTAAGGAAGCATTTTGCAGATATTTGACAGATCGTTCAAGCAGAGAGTGATTCTGAAAAGACTAATGCTAGTTCATGTACTGTTTGCTAACAGAGGTGAACTTCATAAAAATCAATTACTATATTAATAAAAAATATTGACCAAAAATTACCTCAAAAGTTCTAATCATGCAAAGCTTATGATTTTTTTATTTACTTGTAGGACACTGCTCTTCTTTATCTTTTAGTTATTTGCCCATTTTCCAGTGCTTTTTTAGAAAAATCAAGTGAAAAATTTCAATCTGTAGAATCAATTTTATCATGCTATTTAACTTTTGTGTGTGTGTGTGTGTGTGTGTGTGTGTCTGTGTCTGTGTGTGCACAACTGCAGGTAAGAAGCACACAGAAGTGCACAAACATGTCAGTGCTTGCAGGGGAGAGGGAGAAGGTCTGGGTTGAGTGTCTTGGAGAACGTTTTTCTAGTATGAAAGCAGAAAGTTGTGGAGAAGAATGGCGAGATCTTAGAGTGGTATGACCCTTGCGGCTGGTATTCGTAATCAACCATCTGTACAGAAAAAGGTACAAAGCTCGAAAAAACTCACATGACCATACCCGTACCAGATACTGGTACAGATGACAACAGTTAAAACAGTGTGTTTGGCCTATGAAGCACTCAGCACAACTGTACTCCTTCTGCACATCAAAATCCAAGTAAATCCGTGCCGAGAAAGACAGTCAGCGATCTGCTTGCCGAGGCCCTGTGGTGGGCCACAAGTGGCTCTGGAACAAACGAATGTATCTTAATCAACAGCATAGTAGGAAACGAGCTGCAAAGACTGCCTGTGACCCAAAGATAGGTAGCTGAAGCAATGGGACTCTAATCACAGCTAAAAACTATAATCTCAAGGCTACCTACAAGCTGGGACTTATTAAAGCACCCTCCTTAGCAAGTGCTCAGCCCACTTCTGCCTCTGGGCCTTTGGTTTGGAAGCTGCTCTTTCTTTCTTGGAGGCACCTCCCCCCTGAAAGGGAAGGTGGTTTAAGTTATGCCCCCATTTAGGACAGCGGTGACCATACAGCTTACAGCAAACGGCCTGTGAACTTCTCAGAACCTCACCTGTTGAAGCCCCCTTAACTTGCTTAATTGCACCTGATATGAGCAGATCCCTCAGGGATGAGGCACAGCACTCAGCAAGTGAAAGTTTTGGCTTTGTGGAAGGCGTAGCATTACTACAGTGGGAGCTCTGGGTCACCAACGCTCATCAAATGGGTCCCCCATGCAGTGGAGCCCCGCTCAGGAGTGAAGCTCAAGGGAAAGCACTGCAGGGGTGGACAGTGAAACTTGCACTCATTAACATATCGTGCATATGGAATATCCTGATCTGCTCATTTGCAAGCTCACTGATGTAATGCAGATGCCGTTATCCGAATTCTGAGTTCCGCAGCTGTCCTTCACGTTGGCACCCATGCAGGCAGGGGTCTGTGCAGATGGGGGGAAGCGAACTACCCCAGCTGACCCTCACAAGGAGATAAGACGCACCTGGGACTTCCCATACTCAGGTGGGGGAGGCAAACTGTCCTGGGTTGCCATAACAAAATCTTCTCAAACCCTACAGCACCTGAGTGTCTCTTTGTGCCATGCACCGCTCCTTGCATAGCGGGTGAGCCATTACTCGGGGATGACTTAACCTTTCCTTGCTGGGAGCTGGATGGCTGGGACGTGTGTTAAGTGGATAGTTACAGCTCTTGTATCTAAGCATTGCTACACTGATCTGCAATTATTGTAGTGTTGTACAGTGCTTAGCTACAGCTGCAATTTCACCTAAAGGCTGCTTAATCAAACACCCTCCACCCTGCCATCTCCTGTGTCACCGGAAGGTGCCAGGAGAAAAGGTGGCAGCAGGCTAGCAGAGTTCACCCTGCGCATCTGCGTTGGCCCATGAGTTGCTGTTTGGCTTACTGTACCACCTGTGTATGTGTGGCAGCAGTGGGCTGGCAGATGTCAACAGGTAAATGTTCTAGTTCTTTTATTTCCAAGATTTGGCTGGGGAAATCACTTGAAAACGCTGACTGAGAGAGGGAGTAAAAGGGACTTTTACCCTTAACTTCTCATTGATTACAGCTCTGACTAATCGTCAGCTATGAATCACTATCATTTGTGGGCATAGGTGGGCTTTAGGAGACTGATGTTAGATTTGAAATGTGGATATCAATAATAGCGGCAGTAATAGAAATATATGCCTGCAATGGTCTCCTATAACTGGAATAAAAGATGATTATAAATCCTGTTCTTTCATCCCTGATTAATGGGACTGTAGTGCTGGCAGCTGGGGCAATGTTTTGCCCTGGTACTCTAACAATAGCTTTTACACAGAAGTTCAGGGCTGTTAAGTTGGCCTGCTTTATTGAAAGGAGATAAAACCTTGCATGCAGCTACTATGTAAATTCTGATGAATCATTGCAGCTCACATGGTTTATGAACCACCAGCATACATGAGAAGTGGGCTGAAATGAGTTTTTTGTAGAGAGCCATAATAAAAGTAAGGTTGATATATCCTGTTGAGAAAAATTCAAGGCATCTCTTACTCATCTGAGTGTAGATGCTCCTTTATTTGGAACAGAGAGCCAACATCACTGATCACACTATGTACTGCTGGTCAGGTTGATTTAATTTGTTGTGCCAAGTTTTACCGCTAGTTATTTAAGTGCCCAGTTTGAGTAACTTCATTGCTTCAGTGGAGCAGTTGACCAGTTTCAGCTTAACCAAGGTGAGACTTTGGTCTTCAAAGTATTTGTTTCTCCTTTCATTTGCATTTTTTGATACTCTGTTCAGGAAGCACAAACACTGAAGTTTGTTTTGCTATGTGATTGTTTGTGATGAGTTTATTTCAGAAAGTTTTGTTTTATTTAGGTAGTAAAATACTGACTTTGATCTCTGTGTTCCAGTCAGGTGGCCACTTTCAGCAAGATTTGTTATTTCTACACCCACAGTGCTAAGTGGCTCCTGGCCTGGACATGCACCTTCTGCTCCCGTTTCAAATTCACCTAGGGCTGTTCTACTCACCACGGTGGGAACATGAACTGGTTCACAGTGGCATAACAGGTGTTGCTTAATGTTTCTGAAAGCTCATTTAGTACTATTTTTTAATTTTTTTGATTGCAACAGGAGAAAGATGTGAGGTATAAAGAGCATTGAGTAGAGGAGCTTTGACAGTTGGTTCCCTGCTTTGACTAATTTATATTTGAGGAAACCTCAAAATATGAAGCAGAGGAATTGATATCTTTTAGGCTCTCCAACTCCTTGCTGTAAAATGGAGTGGGCTGGACTTAGACCTGACTATAAAGTTTTCAGAAGGATAGACTGGCAGGCAGGGATTGCCAGGATTTCTTTGCAGTCCTGGATAGCCCCCTTTTTTTCTGGATGCAGAAGCAAATGTATTACAGGTGGTCCTATGCTGCTCAGACTCCTGAGAGAAACAAATCTGTGAGTCTTGTGATAGCTCAGCTGCTTGAGTGGATGCAGTAGTCAACTTTTCCTGTGGTTCAGCTTTTGCACTGCATTAAATGGATATGAATAGAAAGATGGTAGCAGAAGACCCCTCCCAAATTCCAGATTAATAGACTGGTTGAAGGTGTCATACTGCCACAGTAGGGGATTAAAATCTTTAATACTAGTCTTCACCATTTTCAGTCCTTTCTCCTGTGCAATGCTTCTGTTAGCAAATATGGAAGGAGAGTATGATTTAGCACTGGATCTTCAAAACAATGTAGTATCATGGCAGTTTGAAACACCTATGCACAAAAGTTAGATTGATATATCTACCCTGCTGTTGCCTAGTGTGGTAGGTGCCTAAAGTTCCCAATTGCCTGTGTTTTCCCAAAGGCTCGTGGGGGAGAGGCACCCATTACCTTCTATGCATGATTTTCCCAAACAGCCAGGAGCTTGGCTGATATGTGAAGTCTGTTAAGGAATCATTAAATAGGTTTTTCCCCCCCTCTGCCTTTTTCTTTTGCTTTCCAAGCCCAGGAGGCTTAAAATAGGCCAACTCAGAACATGTGTAATAAAACAGAGAACAGGAGAAACAGCTGGTTATGTCATTGATGTCCCCCTCTATTATACATCATATGAAAAGCACTCTGAAAGATTTCCCACATTTCACAATCTCTTCTCTGTCTGAGACTCTTCAAATTGCACCAGGGGAATGCCTTAACCTAGCTTTGCTCTGGGCTTTGGAGCCCTCTGGCTCCATGAACAGCTTCAAACAGTCTCCTGACTGAGAGTGGTTTGCCCAAGAATACTCACAGATGGAAAAGTGATTAGCTGCTCTTTGGGGAGGTGGGAGAGAGGGATTTGTCTTAGACAAATTTGACTTAGAGAAGGAATTGTACCCAATTTTTCCATGTCCTGGATGAGTATTGTAAAAAGAAGGGTTCTTGGTCCTGAAGTGTGAATATAGTATAAACACACTTTCTCTTACTTCTTGTGTATGGGAGCAGAAGGACAGGCAGAGAAATGCCCTGTTGGGAGATTTAGGGACGTGCATTCTCAGGAGTTTTGGCATTATACAGCAGTGCACATGCTCAGAGAGCAGCTCCTACTGACTTCATCCATCCTGAGTGCTCAGCCTTATGGCACACAGGAAAATGGTGTGAAAAATTTATAAAATGGAAAGGACGCAATTATCATATCACCTTGTTCTTTAGCGATGTTGTTTTCTCATTAACAACCCCCCACACACAGTGTGCCACAGCGCAAGAGAGATGCTGGTTGCCCAGTGCAACACTTTCTGTGGGTCCATGTATCAACAGATGTCCAAAAGGTCCTTGATGGAAGAAAACTTTTCATACAGACAACCTTTCTCTTTTCAGGCTTTCTGATCCTGGCCCCAGTTTAAATCCAGGGCAGACCTTTGCTGGGGAATGTTTCGTGGCTCAAGTTGTGTACCATTGTGTGAAATTTTTACACCTCACACTCCAGAGGAAGAAATCAAGGTTGTAGGACCTGCTTTTAGTTTAGCACTTTAAAGCTTTGAATGCTCAATTGCAGCCTTTTAGCAGGAAGATTCACCAGCAAGGTGGAAACCTGTGTATCTGCTATGCAGATTTCTGTTACGGGAGGTAATTTAATATAGAACTGGAGTGAGAAACCACCTGTTTCTACTTTCAATACCTGGTCCCAAAATGACCTATGATATCCCAGTGCTGCAAGTGCAAGTAACTCCTCATCAGTTCTCCATGTGTACCATGTGTAGGGAGTTGGACTCAAAGGTCCTTATGGGTCCCTCCAACTTGAGATATTCTGTAATTCTATGAAATGTCCATGGGTTTTAGCTGCTAAAATAAAAAAAAAACCCACACATTGCTGCTCATAAATTTTAATGTATGTATTATAATAATACATATTATAATAATAGTAATTACTACCACTACTTTTTTCATTTGTTTTCCAGGTTACATTTACCTCCAACCAGGAATCAGCCCAGAAAATTTCAGCCTTAAAGTCTGCAATGTTTAGCAAAATTCTGAACAATTAAAACATGATCAAGATTTTCTGATGTTTCCTTATGTAAGAAATAATGTTACCATTCCTATTATCGTAGTTTAGGCCTGGCTGGCAATTAAGCACCATGCAGCCACTCGCTCACGTTCCCCCCTGGCAGCATAGGAGAGAGAATCATAAGAATGAAAGTGAGAAAACCCGTGGGTTGAGATAAAGACAGTTTAATAAGTAAAGCAAAAGCCACATGTGCAAGCAGAGAAAACCAAGGAATTCATTCACCTCTTCCCATGGGCAGGCAGGTGTTCAGCCCTCTCCAGGACAGCAGGGCTCCATCACATGTAATGGTGACTTGGGAAGACAAATGACATCACTCCAAACATGTCCTCCCCTACCTTCTTCTTCCCCCAGCCCCTTACATGCTGAGTGTGACGTCATATGGTATGGAATATCCCTTTGGTCAGCTGGGGTCAGCTGTCCCGGCTGTGTCCCCTCCCAACTTCCTGTGCACCCCCAGCCCACGCGCTGGTGGGGCGATGTGAGAAGCAGCAAAGGCCTTGGCTCTGAGTAAGCACTGCTCAGCAGTAAGGAAAACATCTCTGTGTTAGCAGCTCTGTTTTCAGCACAAATCCAAACCATAGCCCCACACTGGCTACTGTGAAGAAAATCAACTCTATCCCAGCCAAAACCAGGACACCCATATATAATTAAGGTTCAAATTGAAGATGATGTCCACATAAACAGTTATGATATTTATGCAATACTTTTCATCCTGGCATTAGAAAAATTGTGATGAGCATGGGTAGTGCAAATAGGTCACTCCACCTTTTCCTCTAAAGCCTCTTGCTTGGTCTATTGAGCCTCTTGCTCAGTCTATCCACCTGAGAGTCTAGAGTCTATTTAGCGTCCCAAGATCTAGAGTCCATCTAGAATCCCAAGAATTTACTTCAGAGGCCTTCCTACTTCAGCCTGCTGGTGCTGGTAATGCTTAACTGCCGGTGTATCTCAACCAAGGTTCACTGTGGTTCAGTCAGCAATCTTAGGGTTGCAGCGTCACCTCTGGTGTAGCAGGTACCTGCTTGTCCCCTGGTGCTCCTGTATCACCTGCTCTTTCAATAAGAGGTGCGTCAAACAGCTGTCCTGGGCACACCGCCAAGCTCTGTCTTTTTTGTCCTTAAGGACCGCAATTCCCTTATTTCGAGCCAGAGAAAGGTGTCCCTGTGGCTGTCTCTCGGAGGGGAAACAGTGACATCCAGCGGCCGCTTTGACAAAAATGACATCATGTGATAAAACGCGTGTGAGGATGTGCGCAGGGCGTGCGTGGGGCAGCGTGGGGCTGCGGCGGGAGGCAGAGCGCTCAGCGCTACGGGCGGCCCTTGCCGGGGGGAGGGCTGATGCCGGAGGAAAAAGGCTTGACATGCTGCGTTTCCTTACCGTGCAGAACGCGTGTTTCCCAGTATGCCTCCATTCAGCTTTTGAATGCCTCTGGCGTTCAGCGTAAATAGCTTTAGACATAGGTAGAGCTAACCGACACGCCCCTTTCGAGTCAGGAAGTTTTCTGAATTCACAGACTCAACGTGCCAGATGACCAAAAGTGTAACTGAGATCCTAGGATCTGCTCAGGGTGGTAGAGAGGTTCTGACTGTCAGCCAGCTATGCCTTCGATGTCACATTATGAGGCAGAGTGAACAACGCTGAAGGTATGTTTAAGGGAGGGGCGTCCCATAGACACAGGGGTGTGGGAACCAGAACTTATATGGCACCACACAAGCCCAACCTTCTTTTCCTGGGTCAAGTGTGTTGCTAGTTTCCATACCTATCTAAGCATCCAGTGCAAAGAACAAGTTGTTTCCCTCAAGTATCTTAGATCGTAACTTCTATTAAAACATGTTAAAATGTAGCGTTTTGATTGTAGGGTTAATTCCACCAGAACAGAAAGGAGCAGTCACTACATGTCTCCCTTTTAGAACAGGCAAGGTGATGTTCACGGTCCTTTCTTACACATAAAAGCATTATCAGAACAGTTTTAGCAAATAATGCATACTGTGCATTATTTTGTATTGCATTATTTGTACACATTTTGGAAAATGCTTATTTAAAAGAGGAATTCCAGCGCTAAGTTTGAATAGAACAGCAACTCGTGTTAGTAGTCCTCCGTTCTTGATTAGTATGTTTTTAACGTATAATTCTTTTGTGCAACTTCTGCCCTTAAAAAATTTATGCCTAACTTCCTGGTACACCCAGAACTAAAAGTGCTCAGTAAAACTGAGTCTTTAGTGTCTGCCTCACATTAAGCCCTGTTTGGATCCATAAATTAGCTGCTTATCTGCTTTGCCTCATCTGCAGGACATGAATGTGTATGCTTTCTTGGAGACAAGGGGAAGAAATTGTGGCTTTAAAGACAGCAGCTTCATGCACTTGTCTTGCAGAGGAGGGATTCAGGGATCAGCTTTGTGCTCCATTGATTACTTGATATAATTACTCCAACATGCTGCTAAAATCTCTCACGTATGTTTCTTAAAAGGATCTGCACTTGATTTTATTTATTTATATATTATTTTACTATGAGATTTGCAAGCCTAAAGCACTCAAGTTTTTTTTTGCAATCCCACCCTTGATCTGTATCTTAGACTGCAATGTATTGTTTAGACTTAGCTAGGGTAGACCTATATGTTATAGCACACGTACTGACAGAGTTCCATCACATCTCAGGAGGGAATGAACACAAGAGGATGGGAGGCGGATAATTCTCTGTCTCTCAACCTTACTGTCAAGCCTGTCTTGAGTAAACTGGTGATAAACTGTCCACATCTTTTCTTCCTTCCTCTGTCAGCTGTGCCATGTTTTCCTGCTGCCGTGGTTTAGCCCCAGCTGGCAGCAAAGCCCCACGCAGCCACTCACTCACTCCCCGCCAGTGGGATGGGGGAGAGAATAAGAAGAGCGAAAGTGAGAGAACTCATGGGTTGAGATAAAGACCGTTTAATCAGACAAACAAAAAAAAGGAGGATAATAGTAGTAGTAGTAGTAGTAGTAGTAGTAGTAGTAGTAGTAGTAGTAGTAGTAGTAATAATAATAATAATAATAATAATAATAATAAAGTGATGAACAGCACAATTTCTCACCATCTCAAGTTCATGCCATGCAAGACCCCCAGCTGCTGCACAAGGTACCCAGCTGCCCAACCTCTCTGCCCACCTCCCAGTTATAAATAGAACATGACATCATATGGCATGGAATATCTCTTTAACCAGCTTGGGTCAGCTGCCTTGGCTGTCCCCTCCCTGCTTCTTGGGTGCCCCTGGGCTTTGTGTTGGCGGGGCAGTATGAGAAGCTGAAAAGCCCTTGACTGCTGGACAACAACTAAAAACCTCAGTGTGTTACCAACATTGTTCCTAATCTCATCCTAAATCCAAAACACAGCACTGCACCAGCTGTCAGAAAGAAAATTAACTCTATCCCTGCCAAAATCAGGACACCTGCCAACTCAGTGATGAAGTTAATAGACCTAGTTAATAGACCAAGGGGATGGCTTGCACTCATCCCTGATGCTGGTGCAGGCAAACTGAAGTGTGCATTCACAGAGCTCGTGTAAGGGCAGCTCAGCTTACCCTAGGGCCCCACTCTGAAACTGCAGAGGTGCTGCAAAGCACTGTTTCCTCCATCATCTCAAACAAAATGGAGAGGGTCGAAATTTTTTATCATCATCAGTGGTCAGTGAGTAGGATCAGCTATTGTTAAGGATAACTTGTTTCCCCATAAATGTTTGCAGTGCCTTATTGCCTGAAAATACCCAGACATTTTAGGAGAGATGGTGTTTGGACTAAGGTAAGGTTGGTTTCTTTGCTAGACTTATTGAGAAAACAAATATGTAGACAGAAGTTTCACATAAACGCTTAAAGGACTGCAGTGGTAATGTAGGCCCTAGCTATGTGTCTGCACAGTGAGGAAAGGGAGGGAAATGTCCCTGTGTTGCTGTGTATTTCCCATGGTGGCTGCTGCTCCTCTCTGACGTAGCTGTCCTGGGGTGGAGACGAAGGCAATCTGCTCTGGTTAGAAAGCCAAAATGCTTCAGGGAGAAAGCGATCTTCTGGGGAACTGAGGACCAGGCCACATTTCCCGAATCTTTGGCCCGTTCTTGCAACAGGGTAACTATTCACCATCCCTCAGATAAGTGCAAAGCAAAGAGACAGAACGTCGTTTTAGATATTCATCAAAAAACACTCGACAGCTCCAGTGAGATGGGGACTATTTATTCCATAATAAGCACAGATGAACCATTGTTGCTGTAAGTTGTCTAAGTTATGATCCTCTGAGGGACATAGTACAGTATTAGCAAAATAGATAGCATGGGAGAAATGGGTTTGTCATAAACTAATCCTATTACTATTTGCAGAGTTTATGGTATCATTCCCCAAGCACCCACTCTGGGAAAAAAGTGGGATCTAGCCATATAGTGTCAAAGTTCATTGTTCATATTATCATTTAAGGGGACTAACTTTCTCCATTCCCCATTTTCATGCCCCTTGCATGCTCCTCCTCCTCCCCAAATTACAGTGCAGTTACGGTAGTTCAGCAGCTGTGGGTTAGAATTCAGGTTTGTGACCAATGTTTCTAAGGAGTTTTTGAAGAAAGTAATTCTTCAATCAGATTTACTGTTATTTACTGACATTTCTAGAAGATTGATTTTTTTGCTAAAGATGCAATTTTAGTTTAAAGATTTTCATTAGTGAATAGTGAAATGCTACCTTGGTAGCTGAATTTTTTGTCATCTTGAAAATAAAGGGGGAAAAAAAGGTTATGTGTTAACATTTTCAGTAATGTCCTTAAAGCTTTGATATGTTATTTTTCCAAGCTTGTTAAGAAAATTCTCATCCTGCATACTGTGAAGAAAAGACACTGGAATATTTTGTGAGGATAAAATTCTATCACCTCTACAGGCTGATTCAGTGGTGTGCGTGTGGCTGTTTAACATTTGGTTACATGTTTAAGTGAGGAAAGATGTAGCGAAAAATTTAAGTTTTAGAAGGTGGTAGGAGCATATCAGTCTCTCCCACCATCTGTACAGCTGTCGAACTTCTCGTTTTGAAATCCATACTAACAAAGGCAGTTAATCTCATAGCTCTTCTTTTTCCACCCGTAGTTCTCTACAGCAATGGCCTGTATCATATGCAGAGGGATGTCTGTTCATGGGCTACTATTGTTTCATGTAAACACATGCCGTAACCTCCTCTCAGATAATGCTCATCATTATTTGACTCCCAAAAGTGTGATCCAAATATACAATATTTATGCCTGCAATCAGTTATTTGAAAATTTCAAAATAATGAAATCCTGGGGTTTTGTAAGTTTTTGTTGTTCCAGAAGTATGATCAGGGTAAAATTCGAGCCTGATATGCAAAGACAGTGAGGGCTGCCGTAACTGTGAGCTCTTGCGAGGATAATGAGTTAGGGTTGAATGCCATGGTCAATGTTAAATGGAGTTCTCTGCCATTATGCGTTAATGAGATTAAAAGAGACTAGACCACTGCCCTAAAGGATACAAGACTACAGCTCATGGGAATGAAAATCAAAGCTGGTGGTGCTGCTTTTTTCCAGCGCTTATTTATTGGCTGAGTTTAGATGAAGTTTGTTACTGTTAATAATCCCAGGGAGACCAGAAACACAGTGTTACCTGAAAAGAAACCTAATGACAACTGTCTGGCATAGATTTTTATTTTTATTTTTAATTTTTTTTTTTTTTTTAAAGCTTCAAAGCTCCCATGGTCTTCACGGAATGGCAGTCCCTGAGAAAGGATTAGATAAAACCTGATTACAGAATTTAGCATTTCCTTCTCAGAAATCTGAAATAAAGAACACCTGTCTGAACTGTTCCTCTCCTGAAGTGTGACTGATCCATGCAGAAATGTTTTGAGTATTTGATATCCTGTGTTTCTTTTGCATTTAGCTAAAAGACATTATTATCTCAGTGAAGGCTGATTTGTGGAGGCAGCAGATCCTGACCTTGACTTACTTTGTGACAGTGCCTTTTTTTTTTTTTTTTCCCCTTTTTTTTTTTCCCCAGTTTTTTTGTGAGGAAGTATCAGCGCTGATTGTAGCTGGATGAAGAAAGAGACAATGACTTCTGCCTTGAGGAAGGTGAGATACCAGTTCAGAGGAGGTCATAGGTATTAGCGAATTACTTGGTGCCCTTTGTTTTTAAAGGACATTCTTTAGCTATAAGAGCCAGCAATGCCACCTACCTGGGGAGACTGCTCTACAAAAAGGCATGCTTCTTCCAGTCTGTGTGGAAGCAACTGAGAGAAGATCTGCAATCAATGCTTATGTTTCCTCCCTTGCTGAAATGGTAGCTACAAAGAAAAGAAACTATTCTGTCCATTTAATAAACACACGGAGAAATACATCTGTCTTGGATCAAACTGGGGTCTGATACTGGCCAGTGTAAGGGACACCTGAATGACACCCGATCTCAGCAGTGGAAATAACTTACAACATTCAAAACGTCTGTGTGCAATAGTGTAAACCCTTTGGTTTCCTTTAAAAGTGTAAAGTTAGACCTAGAGCAGGGAGAGGTTTTGGAGAAAAAGCAGCTGCCATTGCATTGTTGTTTTGTTGCTTTGAAAGCAAATGACCATAAATAAATGCTCTGGTAAGAACAGATGTTTTGAACTACATCTCTTTTTTTATTGCAAAACAACTGTTACAGAAATTTCAGAAAGTTCTACTGTAGTAATTGCCAACTTCTGCTTTTTATTACGTATCTAAACACAGTCTAAAAGTGCATTGTGAATCCAGTACACCTTTGGAAAGGACCATTTTCCCTAGCGATATACATTTAGACAAATCATACTTGAAAAGCTTCATATTAGTAGGAATTTGTTTAAAATGACATTTTAATCATTTTTCTCCCTTTATAAATGATTGTTATACACTTACAAATGATAGCCCAAATAATAAACGATTAAATAGCTATTAGTATAGTATATTGCAAACACTGTTCCAGACAGCAGTAGCAGCATATAGACTCTCCTCATGTACAACAACTGCAGTGGTGGAAGGATATAACTTTAATACAATTTACTCTTGTGCAGGCATAAAATTGTATTTCACAGCCAATTCCCACTTCTGTCCCTTCCCCCTCCCTACCAAATACTAAAATAAACAAGAGTTATCACTTCCCTGCAGCAGAAACAGCAGCAATTTAATAATCAAACATTTTTTCCTAATAGCTTTTTGAAATAAGTACTGTGTGGCTCTATGAGAGATCTGAAAGCATACAGCAAAAATTAAAAGGTCAGAGACTGTTCCACAACCAGTCTGGCTCAATGGCTCAGTCATTAGACTTCCCACTTGATGATGATTTAGGATAATCTGTACCATGACTCAAAGAAATATAGAGTTAGAAACGCAGAATAAATCCATCCTCTGACAAAAGTGAGACTACTCCATTGAAGTCAGTGGATTTTCTGCAGATTTGCACCAGCATCAGTAAGACCATAAATTGTAGTCAGTCTCGGAGAACAGAAGCCTGTGTGACCTGTAGCGTTCACCCTGTGGTTGGCTATAGAGCAGGATAACTCTCACTGGGGTGCAGAAACTCAGTCCCTCCACATTCAATACTACTGCTTTTATGCCCGCGTCTGGCAAGGCCAGTGAATACCATCTCCAGGAAGGAAGGGTTTCATTAGGTAAGCAGACACCCCCAGCGCTTTACTTCTGCCTAGTTTGGACTGTGCTGTTATTTGAGGTGGATGAGGGAAAATTCATGCTAGGAAGCTTTCCCATTTCTTTTGAAGAAGGTGATCTCTACCTGGTATCTTTTAACGGAACTGAAAATGTGGCCTTTATTGAAACAATTGTGCATATTTGTGCAAAAAAGCAAATAGACTATTATTTTAAAGCAGGGGAGAGACATCACAACTACTTAAGTATTCCTAGGGAAAGCCAGGATTGACCAGCTCACGTTTTCCCTTCTGGTGATTATCAGATCCTCTTACGTATATAACCTGAGCAACATAACAAGACATTTATGCTTGTTTTGAAAATTTGCACCATGAGTTTACAGAGAATTTTGTTTCACTGGCTCACTCTATGCTAATACCTTCGATAACTTCTGCTCTCAGGACAGATACTTGTTTTTTCCGACTGCAGTCATTGGACTAAGGCTGTGTGCTGCTACCAGCACTTTTTTTGAGCAGTTATTTGTGTAGTTGCATTTTCCATGCGCTGACAGTTTCTAAGAAACAAATCATTTTCTTCTCATACAAAAAATATACCTAACTAAGATATTTATCCCCTGACAAAAGGCTATCCATTCCACAAAAGGTACAAATCAGTTTTTTTTTTTTTTACAAAAAAATATAAAAAAGGAAAAAAAAAAAAAAAAAAAAAAAAAAAAAAAAAAGCAATCTATATCTGGAACCCAGAGGGATTTCCTTATGTGGATGAATGGATGTTTTGGTTTTTCATTATATTTTCAAATTATCCCCTCACTGCCATTTGTTAACTGGCACTTGTGCTAAGAACAATAATATAGCACCTTATCTCTTCCAAAAAAAAGAGAGAGCCAAATGTCTGAGCACTGCTGTAGGTTCGCATTTTGTGTTGAATATTTCAATTTCATAAAATACAGTTGTCATTTAAAAATAATAAAAAATTCACTTACTTTGCTAAAGATCAAACATAATGGAAATAATGTAAACATCCAAAAGCTTGAATTCGTTCCTAACTGGATTCATCTTTACAGGCAGGCAATAGCAAAATGTTAAGTCTCATAGTAGTCCAAAGAAACTCATGGAACAATGCATGCATTTCCATTGACACAAAAAAAGACTGGACTGTAGGGAAGAGAAACTACTTCAGTCATATCACACTGTTACTGTGAAAGAATAATGTACTATAATCCAATACCTAGGACAAGTGTATACCCCGACTGTAGAATAGCATCACTTAAACTGGAAACAACAAAATGGATTACTATAGGAAAATATTTATAAAACACTGTATACCGCTTCCTCAGTCGGCCAGCATATGTAAACAAACAGCTAAGTTCAGTTGAGTTTCAAAATATTATTAAAGTTCATTTATCTTATAATCTTTTGCATAACATGCCAGTTCATCTTTCACACTATCACAACTCACCTGTCACAGCCCACAGTGGCTCATTAAAGGTTTATACATCAGCTCATACAGACATTTAAGTGGAGCTATACAGAGGAAATGTGTGAAACACACCAAACTTACACACTGTGACCAGAAATGCATATTCCATATGTAAGCTAATAATTGGATAGTGGAACTTAATGTTCAATGCAACATGTGCTATTTTATTGAATGTTACAGATTTACAAACAAGACCTTATAATGTGATATTAAAACTGTCCTGTAACGTTCACTAATATTACCACATGTCACAACTATACTGGTTTATATATGGGAGATATGTATATATGTGTGTATATATATCTATTTCATAAGCTATCCTTTGATACAGAATATGTCATATGGCACATGCTATAGCTACATGATGATGGATGATAAGACTTGTACTCTCAGTAAATGGTCATAATAATATCGGGAGTGGGAAATCTGGTCCCATTGCAAGGAATGGGTGTTTTACCATCAAATTCAAAAAGGAGCAATTTGATGCAATGTGTAAAAAACAAGTGAAGATAAAATAATCTAACATCCATCATAATATATTCTATAGACACCACACTGTAGAATAAATGGGAAACATTCAGGAAAAGTAGTGTTCTGACATCTTGCAATCACGCTTTTAGCATCTGAATTTACATTTTATATATAATGGCAAATTTTAAGAGGTAAATAAAGTGTCCTGTCTCATTTTACCTGGAATGTGTGCTCCAGATCAATAAAGTGCTGTATCCTAAACATTTATACAGCTTTTGGGTTTGGCAAATTCCTTTACCCTGACAAACTAAGCAATGAAATCTACCCCAGAGGAAAGCCCTATGCCTTGAACTAACTGACTAAGCACTGCTGAGGAATGTCTAATGAATCTGAAGTTCCTCTAGAGTAGGCCAGTAATACGGTGAAGGTGGAAGAGTCCACAAACAGTTTTAGCAGACATTCGTAAAAGTAACAAAGAAAACAAAGTGAGAATATCCCCCTCTACTCACCAAGGATAGATAGATTTGGAGAAGCCTTAGGAAAAGGCTGCTAACAAAAGTTGGCACATTTGAAGCAGATTGTTAAACACAAGTTCCTTTGCCCCTGGGCGTTTTGCTATTGTTCAACAATCAGCCTGTCACAAGCATGCTTCATAATGCACAGAAAGGTTTCTGACCTTTCTCGGTGTTGCCATGTGACCGTAACGCTGCACATGGACTGCAAGGCAATTGCATAAACACGGTGTCTTGGTAGAGTTTAGCTCATTGAAAGCCTGATCAAACAGAAGAAAGCAAGGAACACGTTGGTGCAGGAAGTATGAAACACATGCTGAAAGTCCCCATGCTGCATTTCTTTATTTCCTGAACTTTCCAACGTAGTGACTCGGTACTTAAGTGTTTTCACCTTCTTTGCCTCTTTTCTGGAGGCTGATGATTATTTTTATGCCTGGATTTGTTGCCTTTCAGACTTAGCTCTCATATGGTGCTCAGAGTCTCCCAGGTTGAGATCCTAGAGAGAAAACGTCAGCCTGCATTTCCAAAGCTGCCTTAGAGATTTGAAAGATAATTCCCATTTAAATAATGGGAAGTATGGACCCCACTCACATGTGTTCGGTTTTAATAACAAAAAGGAGCTGGTTCTACACAGATGTTGGTCATTGTAGAGATGTTTTTTGAATAGCACTAGCTTCAACTCTTTATAAACTTAAAAGTTGTGCCTTCATAAAGGATGTGAATTTTTTATTCAGTTGCAGTTTATGCTTTTCCACTGTTTTCCTATCTTCTGCCTACCCTTCCACATGTGGTCACTATGATATCTGCTCATGAGAAGTTTGCAACTCTGGTTGACACTGTGGACCCTTGCAACGTGGGTGGGGTCAGTGGAGTTATGTATGTCTTCAACCAAAACCCGTAACTGCACTGCCGTTCGGATATTCTTTCTCCTACTAAAATGCATGTTGCGTGGTGTGCTGCTGAACGGTGGAAGCCTAGTTGCAACTGATGGCTTTTGCTGTTTACAGAAACCTGCAGTTTCATTTTGGTTCTTTAACTTACCTTAAAAGCATATATACTCTTTAGTGCTTTCTAGTCCTCTGCCAAGGACATTTTCCATTAAGCAACTTCAGTCTAATTGCATTAATCTGGATTCAGATTGCTTGATAAATCTTGTATACTTTGAAATGGTCAAATACGGTCATGTTCTCATGAAAAAAAAAAAAAAGTGTATATTTTTTAGGTGAGGGAATTATGTGAAAAATCGGCAGCTCAAATGGAACAGCAAGAAGAGCCTGGTAGTAGTCTGGTGGACACGTCCCCAATTTGTATGTGTAGTTAAACAGAGCAGTGAGTACCTGACAACATTACTGTGCTCTGCTCTGATCACTCTGTTCTTACTGTTCCATCATATCCTTTGATTTAGTGAGACAACATATTGATGACAAATGTGGTAAAAAAATAAATATATACTATTCCGCTTAATTACATTCATCCTGAGCTTGCTCAGCTGTGCTAGAATCTCGAATGCCTGTTTTATACAGGAAATCACCTGATATTTTAACATAAATTCTTCCTCCATTTAAGTTGCAGTACAAAAGGCATTTCATTTCCCTTTCTGCTCTTGAAAATATAAACTTTTTGTGGCACTAGAAGTTGATACAAAAAGAGGAAAGTGAACATTATGGTTGTTATCTTGTTTATCTTTCTTCATTTCCACAAGTGTAGGATGCAAGGGATTTGGGAGACTTTAGGTTTGTTTTCTGCCAGTTCCTACAGAAATAACAAATGCTTTTCATCAGTCATCACAATGGTGAAACAGATGAAAAAGAGGTCATGATTGAAGTTTAGAATATCTAATTTGTACATCTCTTTTGGCCAGTTAATTCCTGCATCCTAAAAACTTAAATAATGATCAAAGATCTTAGGATGCCTTCTAATAAAAGGCAGATTTCTGAACCTACTCATTTATTTCTTGTGACTTCATAAAAGGGGCTTGTTATTCCTGTTGTTTACTGAAGACTTTGTAAAGCTTTAATCCCTCCCTTTTTCCTTAAGTGCAAATGTCAACTGGGTCAAGATGCAGTAACTCAGTGGGCAATGCTGAGACTGACAATGTTCTCCCTTGACCAGTGGCTAATGCCAACTGGAGTTGACATGGGGTGATGTGAGTTTTTTTTTGTTTCTTCTTCTTTTTTTTTTTTTTTTTTTTTTAAATTCTAAGAAAAATGGACTGGAGAGCAGATGACCCTTAGACTGCTGGTGAGCTTTGTTTAGGCCTAGCTGTGCTTGCTTTCAAAGCTGCGGAAGGCTCCTGTTCTTGACAGTCTCCTCATGGACAAGTTGTCCCCTCTGCTCTCTGGCCTTGAGGACTTACTCCTCTGGAAGGGGTTTCGCAGGCCTGTTGCGTTTCTCTGTCTGTCAAGTTTGTCGCTGATGGAGTAGCTTTTCCGCGTGTGGTGTGCATACAACATGTTGGACTCCTCTGCGGAGTAGCTGTTGGCCCGTTCTATCTTTGGAAGTGGGATGCTGTTGGCCAGAGTTCTTGTAGCATTGCTGTCTTGAGGAGATAAGGGGATCCCCTTCTTTTCTTTGGCCTCAATATCCTCATGATCAGAGCTCGGGTGACTTAGTTCAGCTTCTCTTTCTGGGTGGCAGCATCCCAAGTCCTCCACTTTTCCCCCGAGACTTCCAGGGAAACTGGCCCTCTCTGCGATGGCCTGGGGAGCGCTCACACACCTCGTGTCTATGCAGTCTGTAATACTTGTGTACTCTGCTGTTTTCACTGGGACGCCAAGGCTGCTGAAGTAGCTTCGAGATGGAGAGAACATAAAACTGTGAGATTTCACAATTGGTGTTTCCTCCAGAATAAATGGGGTTGTAGCCAGGTAACGACTGCTTTTAGATCTCTCTAAAGTGTGATACAAGGGAGGGTCTGAATCCCAAGGGATTTGGCAATCTGTGATTTGCGAATAGTCTGAAGAAAATGCTCTTGTTTCTATTCCAGAGGTTTCCTCGTAATCAAGACTCCTGCCAGAAATATTTTCACCAGGTGTACTGCTAATGTACGCACTGTTAGCTAAAATAGAAGAGGCTATGTGAGCCTGCAGAGCTGCATCTCCGGTACCAAGAATATTTATGGAGCTGTCAAGAGGCTCTGTGTCAGAATGCATCTCATCCATGGCAGAAACGTAGATGTCTATACAAGACGAAGGCCTTCTGGAGTCTGGGGCAATCGACAAAGTGCTGGTTGGGGCTAAGGGAACCTTTCCTTCTTTTGCGATTGAATGGGAACTGATAGCCCGATGCAGGCTTGGAGATCTTTCCTTAAAAATGCTTTCGAACTTTTCTAACCCACACTTATCCTTCATATCTGTTGCATAGAAAGAGTGGCTTCGCATGCGGGGTGTGATCGTAGGAGATGTTGGGGACATGGACTCTTCTCCTGTGGGATCTATGCTCTCTTGAAGCTTGTAAGTATTTCCTTCCTGACTATTGAAGCTACTCTGCCTCACAATGTAGGCTGCATCAGTACAGTCAGATGAGGTCCTCGATCGTATCTTGGTTGTCTCACCTCTCTCTATGCCAGTCATTTTTTCTAAGGCTGTCACCATTCGTCCCATCATGTCTTCCAGCTGGGCAAGCCTGATGTCAACGGTCTGCAGAGAGGCCTTCATGCAGTGCTCTCGCTCATTTACTTCTTCCAGTCGCATGGCCATGTTCTCTACCCTTAAAAAGGGAAGAATTAAACAGGTTAATTTCTATGAAACAGTGATGTTCAGCTAATACGTCACAAAACCAAATGGGAACAAATAGGTCTTAAAATTCAAACCCAATCTACACCACCTCATCTATTTCAAAACCCTGCTAAAAGAGGTTCAGCAAACAAATACCACTTGCTCAGGAAACTGCTCCAGTGGGTTAAACCAGGGATGTTTGCTGTGTAATGTACAAGGGGTTTTGGGTGTGCCCTCTCCCAAGGACAGGGGTTATTACAGAAATGTTACTGTGATTTACTGCCCCTCTGCTGCCAAACCTTTTAATTAGCTTGTTATGAATGAATAACACTTAGAGAAGATGCAACATGATGTTGGAACATCACGTTGTCCCCAGTTGTGCCACAGGCAGGACCACTGCAGTTAACTGCAGAACTAAATGAAGGTGGGCTATGTGCCATAGAAGGTGGGTAACGTCCCATTTTTCTTTCTGGTGTTTGCCCCAGATTTATACCTGCTAGTGCTATGTGGACCTAAGAAGAGAGTTTCTTTGTTCTCTGATTAATTTTCAGCTCAGATATATAGAAAAAAAAAGTATCAGCTATTGTATTGGATGTAGGTAATATATATATATATAAAGAAAAAAAAAACTACAAAGAGGAGAACACTGATCAAACCAAAGACAGCCTACAATAAGGTACAAACTCTAAGATAGCTCCATTACTGTGCTAGTACTTTGGGTAGTCTGTGTTAATAGTTTAGGGATCAAAATGATGAAATTCAAAGTTATTTATTAGCTACCTATCATAAATAAAAAATTAGTTTCAGGTATTAACAGGTAATAATTAAATGTGTGATCCTAATTTAAACCAGTATATCTGTTCTACACTGTTGATCTGTCTCATTTGAAAATGTTTTTGACTTTAAGGTGAATTATGCACTAATTTACACTGGTGGCTTTCAACCATTTCAATTTTCTGGCTTCTAAAACATATCTACTGAAGGATTTATATGGACTCCTCTAATTTTACACAATGAAATTGTGGTTAGGACATATGAAATTTCTTCTTAAAATTATTTTCTCTCGTTGTAGTTCCTAGCATAGACCAGATACCTCCTTTATCTGCCAAAGAAGTATTAAAAGCAACACATTTATGTAGTTATCTTTGACTGATTTTTAAGGTTACAATTATGGTTTTCCCTATTCCTGTAGACCCTTAAAAATGAACAGAGAAGCAACAAATACCAAATGGCAGAATTTCCACACTTTTCTCTTCACAAGTCTCTTGCTCTATGCCTGTTAGTGCAATTCATACTCAAATGTTAATAGGCACCCTGTCGATCATAGCCAGGATTTCCGATAAGTATCAACATCTACTACTGCTAGTTGAATTTCCAACAGGACAAGTGACCTAGAACTAGCAACAACATAAACACTCTAACTTGCCCAGAAGGAAACAAGGTTTTAGCAATAATTAAGTATTGGGCAGCATTAATGCCTTGTTAATTAACACACAGAACTTTAGCTGGTGGAACACTGAGGTCTGACTACCTTGTGGTGAAGAGCAACAGCAACCTGCTCGCACAAGAAAGGAGAGGGAGGACTGTGACATCACTCCGTACAGCAAATCTCACATTCCTGTGAAATATGGGCTTTTTTTTTCTGTTGAAGATCATGAGTTTTGAAAGCACAGCAAATCAAATGTGAAGCAGTAACTATTGCTGTCATCAGACTTCAGTAGATGAATGCTCAAATAATCACTGCTAAGAAATGAACTGGTAGTTTCAAAGAATCTCATTCTACTCATCTTATTATCATTTAGGCACCAGTCTACCTCTAGTTCTACCAACTTCTCCAACAAAACAGATTATTGTTATTGCAAGCATAGGATATAATTCCATAGTGAGAGAACAGTTTATATGGGAAGCAGTTGAATTTTCCCTCTGGACTGCTATTTTATGAAAACAATTATACTTTTGAAATACTTGTCAACTAATAATTGAGTGCCTCGTCACACATTCAGATTCTGTAAGAACTGCTCCAAGATGATGAACAGATATAACATCACAATTTTAGGGCTGTCAGACATATGGAACAATTGAGAAACCTCCTGGATTTTACTTTAAAATCCTCAGATTATGACCAACAAAAAACATTCACCCCAGCAACCGTTACCCAAGAACTGGAATGAATTTATAACAATCTGTGAAGCTAACTGGATAGTCTTGTTGGTGTTTTTTTTTTGTTTGTTTGTTTGTTTTGTTTGTTTTTGTTTTTCCTTGCTTTAAGAGATGTACACAAGTTAAATAACTTTTAATACAAATATAGCCAGTTGTATTATTGCACTTGGTTACATATTTGTATCTGGAATATGAATAGAGCTGTCCATAGTGAGATAAGTTTTGCATCCTGCATTCACGTGAGGGCTATGCAATGCTACTGAACACCATTAATGCATCCCAAAAATAATCTAGAGTCATACCTTGCTGGTGCATGTTCATATATTTGTCCTGCCTTCCTTAAACATGATCTGTTAGCTACTGCCAGAGGCACAGAGTGTGAGACTGGTGGTATTGCTGGCCAAGACAAAGAGAGACTTTTGAGTTACATGGTCTGTTAGTTGCTATGGAAGTAATCACAGATGTGATTGCATTGATATTAGAGGGAAATTTATATAGAAACTCAACAAGATAAGGAAACCAGGGGTAATCAGGATTGTGCATAGATAACTGAGAAGTACATAGATGTATTTACATTGAATGGGCCCTGACTATTTAATTTTATTCACAAAAACAAAGCTTGAGTGATCATGATCTCCTCCAATCCCAAAGCTATTAGCTGAATTTAGTTGCCTTTTGCTGTATGTATTGCATATGGCGACTCCTAGATTTTTTTAAGAAAATATTTATTCTTTTAATTAGTGATACTCTCATGTTAATTTGATGTTCAGTTCTGCAATCATTTGTCACACAGAACAGCACCATGATCTGGGAGTAATCCTACTAGAAACATGTTAAAGTCACATCAGATAAACACTGTGGACATAAGAGGCTATGTTCTGGAGAAATGCAGTTATAATCTGGTCCTTAAAATGTTTTAATAAGTGAAATTTTCTATTTTCCTGTATTGTTGAATGATCTTGCATTCAGTGAATAGACAGCTAGAGCTGTATTCCCTTCAGGAACAGTTTTGAATTAAAACACTATTTCAAAATAAGAATGTCCAAGTTTTGCTTTGGATTTTTTCTTCCATGTGTATTGGAGATAGTATAAACCTTTTGGCAAATCTCACAATATCCGTGCATGATGCCTCCATTGCACCTGTGCTTCTGTGCTTTTCCTTACAGAAAGATTTATCCAAGGTAGAAGATGGTGCCAAGCCATCCTAACAGATGGGAATGAGAACAGAAAAAGAGGAGGCTACATGTAAAATGTGCATCAAGTGTGTTCTGCTAAAGCTGAAAAATTTCTGGTAGTAAACCAAACATGGACTACCTGAGGACAATATTCAGTAATCAGGAAAAAAACAAAAGGTCAGAACTGGGAACCTGGCAAAGATTTTATATTACCTGTGGCAAGCCTTTTTAATTATGGTTTGGGACATGATGGCTTTTGCTGGCATTCATTTTGGTTATATTTATTTTTTAACCATTGCACATCTGTTCATCAATAATTTAATTGAAGTAATGATTTAATGGAAGTAAGGCACTCTTTTCAGAAGTAGACCTCTCAAGTGAATGCCAGAATTAGGTTCACAAGTCCCTTTGTGGACCTATATCCATTTTTAAGGCATCGGTTGTACTTCAGAATCCTTTTCAACTGCTGCAAAGACTGTAGCCACTGAAAGTCACTTACAGGGGTATCCATCCTGCTTGTTATAGGTGACTGTGGAATGGTTTTATTAAAATAAAACATAGCGGTTCCCAAGCTTGTAACAGGCTGTTGGTACTTTGCCTGACATCTTTTGGTAAAGCATTGCTCAGGCAAGTGTCCAGCCAATTTTCCCAGGTGCGGTGGTTTCTGCAGGCTAAGGATGTCCTGGCTGCATTCCCATCTGGAACCTAAGACCACTTAACGCTTTGTGACCACAGAGATGCCACTGGTTTTGCAGACCTTTCCTACTGTCACTCTGCATGTGTGGATGGGTCTGGTGGGCTCTGTAGCAGCCCTTTTACCAAATCAAACCTATTTCTGTGCACTTCATCCTGCCATCTCTGAAATCAAGATAATAAGTATATCTTCATTCACGTGGATGTTGTTAGTGTAATTGCACTGCAGACTATAAAGTGTTAAGGTGCTATAGTAAAGGACACCATATAGTATCAAAGATGACATAATAATATCTACTCCAACCAGATTATCTGCTTTTTAAATACTGCTAGGGTGTGACCCCGCTCCCTTTGGAATCAACATGAGGTTTTGTATGGGGTTTGAAAGAGTTGAGACCCGTCGATATGGCAAAAATGCCTTCTGAAGAGATTATTATAGTGGCTTCATGCCAGATCAAGAAAAGTAGTGCAGTCTTTTTTGATCATATTACGCATGTGTCTGTGCTGGTCAAAATGTGCCACTGAAGGTTTCAGAATGATTAGAAAGGAAGGCTCTCCAGGAAATTCTTCTGCTGATTCTTCTGCTGCAATGAAGTGAATTTGTCCAACTTTGCTTTCCTCGCAGGTCACCAGGAGATTCACCAAGATTTGCCTAACCTGATAAATGCAGGTAAGAGAAACACTTTACAGCTTTTTACTGCTTTGCATTTTTCCGCTTAGTCAATCACTTCCTCTGATGCGTGTCGCTAACCTGCTGCTTCCCCCATGTGCCTGTGTGCGATCCTAGCTAGTGAGCTACTCCTCCAAATTACTTAGTACCTGAGGTCAGGGAAGGACAAACATCAAGTGCTGTTTCATGCTTTTAATTTCTGAATGTGAAAAGACTGGGTAAAGGAAAGATTGTACGTGGTGACACCAAATCTGGACACCTCTGTGGTGTTCTTTGTTACAAGAGAAGTAAGTTGATTGCTGAACCAAGACGGGACCCACAGGGTACCAGGGTGGACTATTCCAGGGTGAAAGCATAAGCTGCAGCTTGTTGTAGGTGCGTCAAACTAGACACTGTGGTCCTGACCCTGTACAGCCACTGACCGCTTAGCCAAAATAATTTATAAACAGGAATAAAAAGGAAGAGCTAGAGCTCTGTGTGCGGTTGCAGGGCCATGATCTCATTCCAATTACATAGACATGGTGGGATAGCTTGCACGACTGGAATGCTGTCATGGATGGCTACATACTTTTTTGGAAAGACAGGCCAGCAAGGCGAGGTGGTGGAGTTGCCCTTTACGTGAAAGAGCAACTGGAATGTATTGAGCTCCACCTAGGGGTGGATGAAGAGCAGATTGAGAATTTATGGGTGAGAATTAAGGGGCAAGTTAATATGGGTGACACTGTTGTGGGTGTTTACTAAAGGCCACGTGACAAGGGAGAAGAAGTCTATAAGGCCTTCTACAGACAGCTGGAAGTAGCCTCACAATCCCAGGCCCTGGTTGTCATGGGAGACTTCAACCACCCTGATGTTTGCTGGAAAGGAACCACAGTCAGGCATGCACAATTCAGGAGATTCCTGCAGAGCACTGATGATAACTTTTTGGCACAGGTAGTGGAGGAGCCTATGAGGAGAGAGGTGCTGCTTGGTGTTGGGACCTTGTACCAACAAACAAAGAAGGATTGGTTGGAGATGTGAAGGCTGGGGGCAGCCTTGGCTGCAGTGACCATGAGATGGTGGAGTTCAGGGTCCTGCGTGGAAGGAGCAGGGCAGTAAGTAGGATTACAACCCTGGACTTCAGGAGAACTAACTTTGGCCTCTTCAAAGACCTGCTTGGGAGAATCCCATGGGTTAGGG
>VXBL01004098.1:0-10508 GCA_013400195.1 Aramus guarauna | reverse complement strand
ATGATTTCTTCTTTTATTCACCCACTACTTTCTGAAATCTTCTCCTACCAAATGCGAAAGGACAGCGGGTGGAGGGTCATGGCACAAGAGCTGTGGGGATATGGAGGCAACAAGCACTGCCATCACTCAAGGCATTGAAAGCCGGCTAAAGGGTATCCCTGTTTCCTCCCCATCTACCTCATTTTCCAAGTTATTCATTATTACCCATTTCTGACGGTTTCCTACTTTTTTTATAAATACGTTTTTAAAGCGACTGTCTTGCCATGAAAGAGTATTATGGCTGTTTCAAAGGCAGCAAACTGAAAACCAGTAGGAACTATTAAATCAAAAAATAAATACTGTGAGTAGGATACAGAATGGGTTACAAATAGGAACCGTGAAATCACAGGCTGGAGCTGGGGTCCTCCATGATTTTAGGAATATTTACTTTTGGGATAAATCCTGTCACGTTTGGACCAAGTGTGGCATCACCCCTTTTTGCCTTGGTACCCCAGAGCTGGGGTTTGAGCTGGGCATCATGTCTTACTTGTCTGGTCCCCAAAAAAATATGGAGCCCTTTTGGGCCTAAAACTGTACAAAACCATGAAGGAAGTGGTGAGAAATAAAGGAAATCCTAATATTTTGAAGGATCTGAAGGGGGTCGGCTACAAGGAAACACAAAAAATAATTAGAACAGGCTGGCAAAGCTGTGCCCAAACTGCAGTACCACAGATGAGACAACCAGGAGGCTGGCCAAGGGGATACCTGAGCTGAATGTAATTTTAAATTAACTCCATAAGCATGTGAACAGTCTGAGGACCAAGCAGAAAAAGGCATTGCCACAGGGATAAGAAATAATATGATAAAAAATATCTAATAACAAACAAAAATATCTCACCAGCA
The DNA here is from genome assembly GCA_013400195.1 of Aramus guarauna. Classification (NCBI taxonomy): domain Eukaryota; kingdom Metazoa; phylum Chordata; class Aves; order Gruiformes; family Aramidae; genus Aramus; species Aramus guarauna. Next base: position 9,626 of record VXBL01004098.1, on the reverse strand, counting down.
GGATTTTATGAAGGCATCTGATGATGGTGCTTGACAGAGTTGCCTTTCCTTGCATCCTGCTAACAAACTGGGTCTCCACGTGCTTCTCCCATCTTCACCCCAGACATGCAGGAAAGTGGTCGGTGCCCTTTTTCATAGCTGAAAAACCAAGGTGCAGAAGGTGGCAGTACCAGGGCAGCAGAGGTGTGATGGGACAGGGAGCTGTGCCCTTGCCCACCATCCCTCCACCCATCTTGCGCAAGGGGCTGGTTTCACCACTCCCCATGTGGAGGGGTGACCTAGGAAAGGATGCAAGGATGCTTATGGACCACACTGCTCAATAGCTCAGCAGGAGGGGTTTCCTACAACAGCTCTGGGGCAATTCCCCCATTTCCCCAAAAAACAGCTCAGCAGGTTGAGACGTCTTGGCCATCCTCCAGATGTGCCGCGTGTCGCTTCATGTCCTGAATCATGGGTGACTTAAGCCAAATAAAACCTGCTGCCTCCACCAGCAAAGAAATGAGCTGCTCAGGAGGAGCAGACAAAAATCTGCAGCCAAGAGCTTAGGAATGCATTTTAAACTGCAAAGTCTAGGGAAAAAGGGCTGTAAAGCTAACAGAGCTAACCTATACAGCCAAGGATGATATGATCCCGGAGGTATTTATCCAGAATTCATCCCCAAATTTCTTTTATTTGCAATTTGACATCTCCAACCATTTTCCATTTAAATATATAGCACTTTAATTGTCTAGGCTTGGTAAAAGTTTCCCTTGCTTAAATATTATGCTCCTCTTACAGCATAACGCTGCCTTTTCAACTCTTAGAAAAATAAACTGGAAATCACTGCATTCCTCTCATTTTTCTGTTTTGTCTTTTCCAAGGGTACTCCGGCCGCTCTTGTGCTCTCTTGCAAGAGCTCCCTCCCCTCCCACAGCCGTGCATCGCGATGATGGCGGTGGTTGGCACTTAACTGACATTGTCTGCATGTGAGCAAACAGAAGCAGACACGACCGCCCCTCTAACAAACTCCTACAAACTGATCTATTATCAACGGCAGGGGCCTGCTGTATCGCTGGCGGGCACAGTAATTAATTTCCATGCATATCATTGCCAGGATCGCTTACTGATCCAGGGAGCAAGATCAGAGATGTCACACCATAAATTGAGTCAGAGCCTTCACCTCTGTGTTCAGTGTGCAATTTTACACGCGCTTGACAAAGTAACAAACAGGGGGTAAAAAAGGCAGCAGTTCCCCAGGGTGATGGACGGGGGGAATTGGCCCAATAAATTGTTCCCTGTAAAAAGCAATGTTTTCCTCATTAAAAGGCAGTGAATTCTCTATTGCTTTTCATTAGTTGTGGCCTTGCTAGACGTGAGGTTTAATTGGCAGTGTGTTTACAGGACGCCGGCCCCAGAGGTGAAGGAGACAAAGAGGCTGAAAAGAGATTCTTATTTATTAAGGAGAGGTGACAGGCAGCCGCTTAATAAGTTTTTGTGTGGGTCCTGGAGAAGTTGCACCATGAAGAATGGCTGTGCAGGTGTAACCCCTTCTGTGCCATTGCTTTGTTTGCTTTTACCATCAGAATTTAGTCTCCATCCTTCCCCTTTTGCAAGGATGATAAAATAAATAATATTTTTTAAATAACAATATAATATTAAAAAACAATTGGCATTGGTTTTCATTGGCTGACTGCTCTGTTCTCAGATTAATTTGAGATATTGAAGCATCCTCCCTCTGCTTGGTGTCTGTAAGAGAGGATGTACTGGGATTACTCCACTGCCTCTTACTCACGGGAGGGTATGGATGAAGGGTCAGTCCCTCCATGCCCCAGTAAAGTGGGAAAAGCCCAGGGAAATAGAAAAATATTCATGTGCAGAAGTATGGGTCTTTTACAGCTGTCCTCTATGGGCAGCAGCATCTGCAGAAAGGCCCTTAGCACCCAGCAATGGCACAAAACCAGCAATATTTAATAATGATAAAAATTATTCAGATGTAGGAATGCAAGGATGAAATGAACTCAAATAGAAAATGCAAAAACCAAGGTGCTCTCTAAGAGAGGAAGAGAGGTCCAAAGCCGACAGGAGAGGTTCTCACCATTGATGTCCGGCAGAACTGGTTTTAGCTATAGACCTGAGCTGAAGAGAAGAAAAAAGGCTGTGACTTGGCAAACAATGTTATCAATGTTATCTTTTCCCACCAAAAAGATACATCCATCCTTGAAAATTATACGTATAGTGAAACAAACCCACCTTTTTGGCAAATTATGACTGTCTGCCTACCTATAAAAACAGAGTATTTGAATTTTGTAGAGTTTGAACACACAACAAAGAAAAAAAAATTAAGTGGCACAAAATATTGACAAAAATAGATCAGAGTATTTCTCTGTCCAAAGGAGCTAGAATGTTACAGTTCATCCCAATTTAGCAATTAGAGAAACCATAAGTTTAATATAAAGTGTGCTTTGAATCCAATTGCCAGTCACCCAAGATGATTTTGCTTTGCCTCCTAGCAAGCCTATGCAGAAGTGCATCTCTTCAGCACGTCTTCTTCCATGCTTTGAATTATCTCCCCCAGAGAAAAGGATTTACCAGGGTCTGCCCGAAAGCTTGTAGATGAAGAGCATCACATAAATCGTTTCACTCTGGTAACATGGGTCTTTCCTTCTGATCGTTGGATGGGACATGGAGTGAGGTGGAATGGGACATGAAGTGGGGTGGATGGGAGATGAAAGTGAGGTGGATGGGACAGAAAGTGAGGTGGAATGGGACATGAAGTGAGGTGCATGGGACATGAAGTGAGGTGCATGGGACATGAAGTGAGGTGGATGGGCTGAAGCAGCGGTACAGACTCTGCTGTGCTGGCAAATCCAGCTTGCAGAGCAATATGGGGTCCCCTTCCTGGGGTAACAAATGGAGGATCTCCGTTTCTGAGTGCTACCTGAGGTTGTAGATCTTTATGTAACTTAGGGAAGCAAACTGAAAACGGCAAACAATACTGCAAATCAATGCTCCAACACTTATCCCCATTTTATATTTGTCTTTAGTCAACATATTTAAGAGCAATATGGCCATCCTGGCACTCCACAGCTTGTTGTGTTTACAAGAAATACTGGTGGAATGGGAGCCTTAAAATTAAGTAGCATGGAGTGTCCAGTAATTAATTTGATTTTTACATCCATTCTTTATTTAATACAACTTTAAAACTACGTTAGAAACTGGAAACGAGCAGTGTAGCATGAAAATGAACTGGCCAGGTTCCAAGTCAGGCAGGGATTAGCATAATGCTAAATCTTGAGGGTTCTCCTCATCTCTGAGTTTAGGAGGAGGGGATCTGGTGGAGGGAGAGACCATCCACATACCTATCACCATACACCAAGAGATCAAAGCACAGTGCTGTGCCATGCAAAAAGACCATTTCTGCTGCAATCCCAACAGAAGAGAAGGGAGAGAAGGAGGCAAAGACCAGGGATTTGACCATATTTTGGGAGGAGATTGGTGTCTGGATGGGAAGGCTGGACCACCGAGTTTGAGTTCTGCTCCGGGGACCATCACACCTGCACTTTGCTCTCCATGATTCATGTTGCACAAATGAAGCCTCCACAAGTTGCTGGAATGGTCCCATTCCCGGGGATCACGTTGTTTAAACTTGAGCTTTTGTTGATTCTTTAAAGTAACTCGATGTGATCAGTTACCAGCTCTCTGATACCTTGTGTGTCCCTGCTTTGCATCTTTTTGGGGTACCATTTTCTCTATTTCTTACCAGATGTGAATGTCTTTTGAGAAGGATTTGGTCTGGCCATCGCAGCTGCTGTTTTCTGGTAAACCACCTGAGAAGTTCCTGAGAAGTTGGGTGCTGACAGGTTTGCAGCCAAGAAGGCTCTGGTGCTAACGCACTGCTCTTGGATACTCTCTGACGTGTTGGCTCATGAACACTCACAGTTTCAGGTTCTGGTCCCCCTGCCTCGGTGTTGCCAACACACACACACACAGTCACCATCCCATAGATGGGCAACCCCCCTGCCCAGGCTAGCTGGCACTCGGGACCATGCCCACCCACCGCTGATGCCTCTGCCACAGCCAAAACCAGGACTCAAGGATGAATGAACACCTTCATTTAAAAATCAGAGTCCGCAGAGCGCAAGGAGTGGCACAGTGCACTTGGCGATAAGGTTGTCTTGGCTGGCAGGGCTGGCTCGTCTGTCCCATGCTTTGTGGCTGGCCTGGCAGCTCTGAGGGTTGTGTTTCCCTCTCCTCTTGCTGAGCACGACTGCCAGAGCCAGCCAGGGCTGCTCCCCAGCCCAGGTATCCTGCCTTGCTCACTTCTCCCTAAGGAAACCTTGCTTCTGTGTCTCTTGTGATCAAACATGGGCACTACACAGCCCTGCAGTAACACCCTGTCCTTCTTACCCCAATTGCTTCTTCACTCCTGAATTACTTTATATTTCTGGCCTTAAATTTCAGCCCTTGTGAGGCACAGCAGTGTAACATGAGCAGATATAATGGCATGAGCCCTTGTGAAGATATTTCCATGTTTGACTTTCCAAAGAGACCATGCACTGAGTCCCAGACAAGCAAGAGATGACCTCTGGAGGGGAAATCCATGAATAGGACCTAACCATGTACAGTCTGGTTGTGTGCCAGCAAGCCCTAGCAGAAGTATGCATCTACTGGCCACATGTCTATGATGGCCCACCATGAGCCCAGCCTAACCTCTGTAATTGCGTTTTCATTGCCAGCCTTGCTCACGCTGAAGCCAGCAGCAGCCCGTCTCCACTGTTTGGTTCCAGTTGTTGGGTTTCCTGCTCCAATTTGTAAGAATAAAACCTTAAGGTATTGAGTACCTGAAACGGACCTCACATCCCATTACCGCAGCATGGCCAACTTTTATGCAGGCTCTTTTTGTAGCTCGTATGTGTACCGAACAGCCATTAATATTAATGTTAATGGGTGTTACACTCCAAGAGCAGCAGCAAAGGCCCCAAGGAATGGCAACTTTTATAGCACTGATGGTTTCTTCACAGACCACGTCCTGGCTTAAGGTTATCAAGAACTCTTCAGATCTTTCTAACTGCAGGGAGTGGGTTTCAAAGCCAACGGGAAAAGCATCTGTTGTCAGGTGGGTGATGTTCGTATTGTTGCACTGGTTGGAAGTCTGATGCACATTGCAGTATGTAACAGTTAGGAAAGTGGCAATATGGCATGTGAAAATCCATCAGTCACTGAGAAGATTGTTTTGTGTGGACATCTGATGGACATCTTGTGGACCTTTCTTCTGCACACCTTGATGGCCACTTAAAAAGAGACTTTTATGGCCTTCCTGAATAACTAGAGTGTTTTTTCCCAATAGCAGCACATTTGCCCAGTGTTGGCTGATGCATGGGAGTCAAATTAAATATATGACAGCCCCAGTGCTAGATGCAGATATATATAGCATATAAAATGCTTTTCTAAGTTATTTTTGCCAACACCAGGGGCAGGTTATTTTCACTCCATTTTTGCCCACTGCCCAGTGTTTGTTGCTCTGCTTGAGTGATCTGTTCTCCAGATCTTCACACTGGTTTTAGGTTTGACCTAATGGAGTGATACAGGAGAGCAGGATGGCTCCTAGACCTGCAGCTGAGCCCCTTTACTGGTGCCTTTGCAAAAAGTTGTCCCCTGGCCAGAGACTCAGAGCAGCTTGCCAGCAAAACGTGGCTCCACGTCATACCCAGGCATCACCTTGCAAAAAAATCCTGGGGCTGCACCCAGCCTGAACAAAAGCAAAGCCACCAGCACCACAGAGATCCTCCACTGCCCCTTTTATTCCCATTTATTCATGGGATGCTCTTTAATTTAACTGGGAGCAAAGCAAAGGTTCTGCTGCCTGTGCACAGCCCTACCTGCCCAGCAGCATACATTGGTGTTTTTCTTGGAAGAGCTTAATAATCCAAAGGTAACTCTGTATTTACTGATGGGAAAGAGGGAATTGCTGTGGTTCCCCGTGATGGACCAAGCTGATGAGAAGTCACTGCTGCCTCCAAGCTCACCTGTGCCCAGGGGTCACAGAGAAGCACAGAAAGTCCCACCACAGGCCTGAGAAGGAAATAAACAGGTCCTTTTTATAGGGTTTACCAAAATACCCCAAGTGTCAGCCAAAGGGTCTCCAAACAAGGGTGGCACGGAGCTGGTGCAGCAGGATGGCATGAGGGAGGCTGGGGTTTAACCACAGGTTCCACTCTGGGGCTCTGCCAAGGCATCTCCTTTGTGGCCAATCCTGGGTGAATGGAGTTAAAACTTTTCTGTGTCAAAAGGAGAGTATCCTGTGCTTAATACTAAGATGCTGAGGGATTCCTTGGCATCCAGGGAAATGCCTTTTTTTTTCTTTTTTTTTTTTTTTTTTTTTTTTTTAGCCAAGAGGGAGAACTATCGGGTNTTTGGTTTTGGGTTTTTTTTTTCCTTTTTTTTTTTTTTTTTTCCTTCCCTGTCTCTGCATATGACAATTAATATTTAAGGACAATTTTGTTTTTAACAAAAGTTTTAACACAACAAGCACCAGGATGGCTCTACACTGCCACCAGTAATCAAAGCCAGGCTTGCCAGGCAGGCAGGCTGTTTAACCCCTTGGTGACACCTCGCCTTTTAATTCCCTTTGAATAGGCCTGATACAGTTTTGATGGAAAATGTACCTGGTGCATGGTTCAGAAGACTACAGAATTGAGAGCTATTAAATACTAAAAAGACAAGGTGAGAAACAATTTGCAAAATCTCCTCTTTTTATAGACTGCAGCTACTGAGAAAAATTGAGTAAATTCCCCAGGTACCAAGACTGCAGTCTGTTTCAAGATTCCATCAATTTTTTACGGTACAATCAATATTTATGAATCCCCAAAGAAATGTTGCAAAGAGAAACATGGTGAAACATTTTCCATGCAGTTGCAAAGATGTAACCCGAGGACCTAANTTTTATTTTATTTAAAATTTATTTCGCACATTAAAAACAAACAGCCAACTCGCCTATGAGCTGCCGAAACGCTGACTGCGCAGTATGCAGCTGAAAATCCGGGATCACAGGGAAGGTCGGTCTGCACCCCAGANACAATCAAAGTGCCTTACATAGCCAATATGGTTTAATGTCAGTGTTTATATTAGCTCTCTTCTAAAGAATAGATGGAGAAGGGAAAAAAAGTAAGGAAAATGTTTGCAGTTTAATCTCTCTAAATAAAGACATTTTGCTATAATAAGTATTCTGTAATTTGGTGCTTAAAAATTCAAAGGAAGTATTATATTGAAAGTTCTTCGATTTTTTTTATGCATTAAAAATATTCACCATCATGCAAGCAATGGATTTTTCAGTCAGCTGGAAAAAAAAAATTCTATAAAAATTAGGCAAACAAATCCACATTCCTTTAATGGCTACTTTAGGTTTAATATCTAAACTTATTTAAATAACTCTGAACCCTCCTGCTGAGAAATATTGAAAGTAATGGATTCCTTTGTGTGTAATCTCCATTTACATGTAGAGTTTAATTTCCCTCTGGGTTGAACCTGTGCAAAACTTGCCTTGAAATGTCCCTCTGTAAAAACACAATGTTTAGGGGGATGCTTTTTATTTTATTTAAAATTTATTTTGCACATTAAAAACAAACAGCCAGCTCACCTACGAGTTGCTGAAATGGGGACTGCGCAGTATGAAGTTGAAAATCAGTGATCATGGGAAAGGTCAGTCTGCACCCCAGGTGCCCCAGGTCCACCCAAAAGCAAGCTCAGCCCTGCTGTGCTCATCACATCATTGAGACAGGTCTCTCCAGTGATGCTGGTACCTCCAACCCCTGTGTGGCAGAAGCAGGAGGACCAATTTTGCTATGACTTTTCTCCAAGGAAGTCAGATGGAGTTTGATTTTTTGGGTAGAGTGATTATAAATTTAAAGTTTCTCCCTTGATATTTGGATATCCTTTGGTCCTTTCATCATCTCAATCCTGTCCCACCTGGCATTGTGCAGATTTTAGCTGCAAATGGTCTATCGTGCACATTTTTGTTTGATCATCATCATCTCTTTTCTTCTTGTTTTTAATTCAGAGGAGACAATGCTAGGAGAGATCCCTGTTAATGAAACAGTAACTCAAAGCATTTAATTACCTAAACCAAAGTCTTAGCTTCGATGCTAATATTTTATTTTTGAACATTAGTGAGGGCTAAAGAAGCAAGGAAATCTGATGAGTTTGCAAAACACTTTCAGTGAGGCTTATTTCCCCAAATTAATCAGGCAAGTTGCAGTCCCAGCTATTTATACGTCTAGTTAAGTGTTGCTCCCTTGTGAGGTGTGTGTTTTTTTGTGTTTTTTTTCCTCCCATACTTACTGAGGTGTCTCAGTAATTCAACCTCTTACCTAAATATCTCATCTGGGGGAATCTCAGTGGGAAGATCTGATATCTGATCTGTTTCTATATTTAATGGCATATTTCATCATGGGGAAATATTTTATTGAATCATCTCCCCTGAAATTGTATTTTTATACAGTGAGCTACATTCAAAATAGCAATATTTTAAAATGTGTTTTTTCTGGAAAACCTGGAAAAAAAATCTTCTCTTCTTCCAGGAGGATTAAGCAGGATCTGCCAGAGGGAGAGGGTGGGGCAGCAGGAAAAAGGGTTTGTCCTCAGAAAACCATTATTTAATATTTTTTTTAATTTTTTTTTTACAAAAAACACCCTCTGAAATAAAGGTACCTGAGGATGGGAAAGATGAAAGGAAACATCCACAGCAGGGTGACCCATGGGCGCTGCATCACAATGGAGATGGGGACACCCTGGTTGCCTGCACCTTCTGATCAACACCAGAAAGTTAAAAGATCAAACACTCTTCAACCCCATGCAGCTCTCCAGTTTATAAAATAAATATATTTTTTAAAATGTTGCCTCTTCTGGGACAAAAAAAACCCCAAAACAATAATGCTGCAAACTGGTTTTGTGACAGAAGCCTCCCTCCCTACACAGGGAGCCAAGGATGACTTGGCCAATGTTTAATGAGTTTACAATGTTACATATCTCTTTATCTTTTAATCCATTTAATCAACAAAATTTCAAATAACAAAAAAAAGATGAAACAACAACAAAAAAACCCCACAATGCCCTCCATTTGTGTTTTGTTTGACTGCGAGTAATATTCATGTCTGCATGAGGATGGCATGTAATTAACATGTCATAATCAAAATGAGTAAGTTTGACACATTATAATCACTGCATGGAGATTATAGCATAGCCACAGGCAATCTGCACAGCCTATCTTAATATCATTTGCATAATGAAAACATGGTGGCAGTAATAGCTTTTTTCTCTTGTTATCATAATTTCACCCAGGGCTGCAAAGGGCTTTGGTGCTGTCAGATATTGCCTGTTAAAAGTCATTGCGAGTTGAAGACTCCAATCCAAGTGACCTAAGTATTTCCGTGTGAGCAATTGCTGTGTGGCTGCATGAAAATACAATGGAGGGTTTTTTTCTGTGATTTCTCAGAAAACATGTGCGTAGCCTTCAATTCAGGGTCCTGATAGAGGACCTGCTTCTTAACTGCACAACTGGACTGCATTTTCTGACCAACCCCCAAATTTCCCATGCATTGGGAATAACAGGGCACGCTGACACAGCATCTTCCCTGAAACATCCATGGAGG
>VXBL01004097.1:27063-97102 GCA_013400195.1 Aramus guarauna | reverse complement strand
TTTGGTTTTATTTCTTTAAAATTAGATTTGTTTTCCTCTTCCACTCACAGGAAATATATTTAGGAACAATGTTCATCTTGGAATGGCATGCAGTGGTATGGCACGCTGACACTTTTTGAAATCTGTTTACTTTCTACCAGTCAACAGTTGCTAAAATGTTCCTGGAATGAACAGTGTTTTTTATCCCTTGAGTGTTAAGACCTTTGCATCCAATTATAGTACTTTCTTACAATCATGATTAACCTCCACACTGCCTCGATGGTTGGGACACCCATTACTAGGGAAAAAAAGAAAAAAGCTTAAATGAGCTTGTGCAGTGAAATTCTGTGTTCTTCAAGACTGCCTTGGTGTTTTCCTCCCTGTGGTTTCCAGGGGCAGCTCAGCTCAGAGGGGGTGGGCTGCCCCGGGAAGTGGCGATGCCAGGCTGTCCCTGCAAGACGCCTGGCTCCCATGCTGGTCCCCTCCCTGCTGGTGGCTGCTGATGCTCTCACATCATTATGAGGAGAGTTTTCTTGACTGTAACAGCAAACCTGTTATGGTTTCGGGTATGCACCAAGATGATCCAGAAGGTAACTTTACATTGTTTTGTTTCTGGCATTTCTTACCTAACATAAAAGACCCAGAAAAACAGCACTAAGTTTTGGGTTCTCTCTGCCACAGCATCTGTAGAGAAAATTTTGCCTCTCAGCTCCAGAGTAGCTGTTCCCTGGGTACAGAGATTTGGTCACAACGTTCCTTGCTGGATGTTGTGGCCTCAATAACAAGCCAGACACTTGGCCATGCTTGGGTAGGAGCTCCCTGTCCCCCAAAGACCATGGCAGGGCCTTGGTGGGACAGTGCTGTCAATAAAAGACCATGAGCTGCTACCTTCAGGGAACCATGGACCTGGCCAACCCACAGGGCTGGTTTCTACAGCTCCTGGAGTGGCTCTTTAGCCTGTTTGAGCTTATGGTCTTGGGGTTTCACCAGTGACCTTTCTCAGGTCCTTGCCTCTCCATGGGTACCCTCCTCACCACTTGAGATGGCTTGCTGGGAGATCATGACCCCAGAAGACCATCATTGCAGTGGCACAGGTGTGGACTGATGAGACATGGGGCAGGCACCAAGCCTATTTGCTCTGTGTTACTCAGGCTGCCCCTCTCAAATAAGCTTTGGCAGTTAACCTTTCCCACTAGTCACCCCTAAAATGGCTTACACAGGCAAAGCTGGGTCTTGCCAGACATGAAAAGGAGTCAGTTATGTTAACAACAACTGGAAGCTTGTATCATGACTTGTGTGAGTATAAGCTGGTCTTGGAGCTGTGCAAATACTCCAAAACTCTGGGTGCTAAGTCTATGCTGTGGAAAGCCTGCCCCACCAGGAGACTGGGAAAGCTACTATTCAGTCTGGAAAGGCTGTTTCAGGGCTATTGTCAACTATATGTTGCTGTATAGGGTATATCGCCTTTATACCTTTTCTGAGCTGGATGATGATCAGGAAAGAATTTTTTGTCAGGAAGAATGGTGTAAGCAACAGTCAACAAATACTGAGCAGACTAATGAACACTTAAACCATTTATATGCATTCTGAGTCTTTAAAATTATTTACTATTTTGTACTACTTGCCCAGTAACTCCTAAGGATAATTCTTTGCCTCCCTGTGATTTACAAACTCATGCTATGGATTCTTCAATGTTAAAAATCCGAGCTGTGTTTTTGAAAGAGATCACGTGGTCCCACGTAATCATGTCATATGATATGTGTCTATTTCCTGGTTGGACAATGGTATTTAAATTGATGGAGGCCATTGTGCTTACCAGCTCAATTATCAGAATCCACAAGCATTTCCTAATTTCCACACAGAACTTGGTGGCATCACCAGCATTCCCCCCAGCACAGCTCAGTAGCATATCTGAGACCATCAAAGAACAAGGCACTCACTGGAGATCTAAGGTGACTTCTGCTTCTGCATTTGAGTTAGTGTTTCCGGAAGGTTGTTGAGCTCAAGTCCCATGGCTATGCAGAGCTGCCACTGCCTGCTAGGGTGAGTGGTAGGATCAGGGCTGGCTGCTTTTTATCAAATGTTTGTTCAGCAAGGCAGCCCAGCAGCTGTTCTGAGCTGTTGCATTTCCAGATGCATTGTTTTGGTGTGAGAATTAGTGTGTTCCAGTAATTTAAATTATGCGGTGGTCAGAAACACTACCTGAGCTCTGTGAGTACAAAAGCAACAGCCTGATTTACTAAGCAATAACTGCAAATTTTAATTCATGGCATCTTTACAAACAACCGTGGCTGACTACAAAGGACTAGCTGCAGTGCTCTGTTGTTACTTCATGGTTCATCCTTGAAAAAGTGTAGGGGGAAAACAGCAACAACTTGTCTCTGACATCTTATTTTAGCTATCAAGAAGCCAGATGATTTTTTTTAATAATTTTTGTGAAGCTAATGATAAGGTAGCAAATACTGAAAAGGAAGTAACTGTACAACAGGTTGGATCCACTTAACAGCCTCTTTAGTATGTGCTTTTAAAAGGTTTGTTTGTAACAAAAATGAAGAAATGAGAAAATTAACATCACATGATCTGAGTAAAGGCTCTTGTTTTCTTTTAATTCCTTTTGGTTTGTGTTTCTTTGCCATTAAAGCTCTGCTAATCTCTCGTATCTTGGAGCCAATTCCTACTGACAGGGTGGAAGGAATAAAAAACTCCCACTGTCTTGGTGATAAGTTATCTAAAGAAAGATCACCCATTACACAAACTTTCTCTGTTCATCCTTCTCGGATGTTTTGAGCTTTAGGGAGGATTAAAAGGACAAAAAGATGAAGAAGAATACATGCTAAAACTTTAAAGTGTCCTTTGGGAAGGTATGTAGCTAAGTAAATTAGCCTTATTCTCCTCTCACTTACACTAATGTAACCCCAAAAGAACTACACAGAATTAAAGAGAACAGCAGCTATGTAAAACCAGGATAAGGAAGAGAAAAATCAGTCCCAAGCTGCTTTTAAATACATTGGAGTTGCACTTAAATGGCTTGGGTTTTTACTGATTGTTTTATATGACTGCTGCACACAGTGCAACCTGACCATACAGAAACATTGAAATTGAAAGATGAAGCCAAATTCTAGAGTTAAAACATGTGAATGCAGCAGAAATACAGATATGAGGTTTGTTGCTGGATCACAGTTGTATCATGGCATTAGCCAAGTTTTAAGGTTCAAACACATTTATATTTTAAGGAGGTTGCAACAATAGGAGAGATCAAACTTTGTGGCTTGGACTTATTTCTGTTTAATATGTAGCTTTATCAGTGACCTTTCCAAAGCCTGTGTTGATATTTCAGCTGGAGCACATCGGTGTAATACTACTGAAATCACTGGAAGTTCATCAGTTAACCCAGCCTCACATACACATATTGTAACTGCTTCCCAAATGAGGATTTTACTTGAACAAATTGATAACTTCGCAATACTTTATGAAGAAATAACTAGAAATGTCCAAAAGCTGAGAAGGCTCAGTTTGTCAAATATTTTCTGGACCTTGTTTACAGCATTTGTGTCTTGTAAGTTCCTATCAATTTTACTGAAATTCCAGTGAAAACATATTTCAGCTGGTTATAGTCTTAACTATCCCTGCATGATCCAAACTTCACTTGTAACAAGGGCCCCAAACCTCTTCAAATCTTAGAAAGGCTTCCAGCAAGTCCAGAGCTTTCTAACAGAACATAGGACATCTTGTATATGTTGTTAGCAATCTGTCACTCTGCTAGGGAAAGAAAGACTAGGACTCAAAATAGGTCTAACATGACAGTGCTGATGAACACACACCAACAGGGTGAATTGTACAGTTAGTATGTCTTAACTGTAGATAGGTATTTCTGAGAAAAGATGAACCTTTGAGAGGCACTACAGAAAAATAGTTTGTGTGTTGTACACAAGTCCTGGAACCCACTCAGACCTCCCTCTGTGGATTCTGTGTTACTGAGAACTATACAGAAAAGATTTCTTGGACTCTGTTTTCCTCCAGTGCTGCATAAAGAGTGGTGTCTAATATCTTCCAAATTAAATAACAAGTTTGGTGTCCAAATGTTAGGTCCAAAACCCACGTCCAATGCAATCCAGAGGAAGCTGGATCATCTTTAGAAGTGGTTAAAGGGATGAAGCCAAAGCTGACAACATCAAAGGCATGCTCTGATTCTCTTACTTAGCTGGGCAAAAGGATGATATCGTATCTTAGGAAGTCTCTTTTCCTTGAGGATACATTCTCATGCCCTCCTGCAAACATCTGATACTTGTGCCTTAGCTGAGGAACTCAGGCACTGCAAGAGGTCAGATAACCACCAAGGAGTTCATTATAGAATTGGACTCTTCTGCCTTGTGGTAAGGAAGAAACATATTGTTATCATTAGATTATTTTAACAAAGGGAATATCTGACTCACTCTCAAACTGGTGTTACTTGTATTTACAGCTTCCTTGTCCTTACTGACCTCTGAATTTCAGGAAGCAGCAAGAAAAGTAAAATGAGTCATTACAGAATAAGTTCTATAACTTAACTGTTTAAGCAAATTGTGTTCAGGAATCAAAAATTTGCAATGAGGGTGATGGTGGGGCTGAAGGAGCCCTGAATAAATCTGGAAAATTGAATGTCAAAAGGGATACTCAGCAAGTTAGGCTAAAATCTGTAATGATAATAATAAAACCCTGAGAGATACCTGATATTGCTGGAAAGAGGCTTTTCTGCAATTTCTGGACATGAATGGTAAAAACAGAGAAGAAAGAGGCATTTATTACCTAAGTTATGCCACAAGCCCTTTGGCCACACAGAGGCAGTACTTCAGTAAGATGCTTCTGGTGCAAAACCTCTTGGATATCTATGCCACAAACTTCTCAACAGCAAGGAGTATAAGCTGGGTGAGAAAAGGTGAGAAAAGAAACCTCCTTCTGTGCTTCCATGCGATGTGCAGTGTCAAGGTGGTATGGTTGGTTACTAGCTCACCTCACATGGAAAAAGCAGTTATAGGGATTCCAGCCTTTCCTTGTGGACTCAGAAGAATGTGTGTATATGGACAGCTGTGATATGACAAAGGGGTTGCCAATTGGCTTACTGCAATACTGGAAAGACGAAGGATTTCTTTTAGCAAGTAACACCATATCTATCCATTTCTCAGCAAACATCAGTCATTAGGAACTAGAAAAAATTGTTTTATCTTGACTGCAAAGCCATCTGGTACATAGAAAAAGACATAATATGACTGGTCCCAGGGTGCCCAAATCTGCCTCCTATGACTGGTCCCAGTTGTGACTTGCAGAAACACCTGAACTCTGTCACCCTCCCACCCTGTTCAGGCTCTCAGATAACACTAGTGGAGCTTTTACTATGCTTGGGCTTCATCCTACTGCATCTTGCACACCAGTGTGTCTTAAAGAGCAAGATGGACCAAACCTATCCCAGTCCTTGAATTTGAGACCTTGCTCCATCCATGTGATTGACCATGGAAAGCAGAAGTGACTGTGCCCAGCTGCTCCACGTGACTTGGTGAGTGAGTAATAAGACTATCACCCAACTTATCATCATCACCGTTATCAGTCAGTCATCTCAGCCAGCTGATTGTCCTTGTTCAGTCACCTCAGCTCAGTAAAGTATGGCAGAGATTCCATGGCTCTCATGGCTCTCATATTGTGTACAGGATAGCTATTAAGATTCCAGGTGTTTTCTATTTTCCTTTGGTTTGTAAAAAAAAATATGAAAATGACCTTTTAATATCTAACAGACATAATTATTTATGGTTTTTATCACGCATGAACTTTACCAGGAGCAGTTTGTGGCTGCATTTAGTAACATTTTAACTGCAATGAATAGCCTAGATGTAAATTGTTGCTTGAAAAATGCTCCCTGCTGTACCATGCCTTGCCTGGAAAAAATACCATGCTGAGATACAATTTCAATGCTGATTGAGAGAGAAGAATGCTAAATCATCCCCTCCAATCACATTCTATTTCTCGATCCATAACAGACTGCAGTTTTGTAAAAAATATTATTTTGTATGCTTAAATGTTAAATTTCTTATTCAATTCCTTCTCCTCCCCAGCCCAAATGCCAGAAAAGAAGGACACAGTATCTGGAAAAGTAAGCCATCCTTTGACTAAAAACAGATTTATGAGCAAAGATGTACACTATCGCCTTTCTACTTACATGGGATTTCATTGTTTCTCAGTGAATCTCTACCAGAGTTATGTATCTACTTTATGTGCCAAGCTGCAATGCATCTTTAACAGTCATAGGCCTAAAGAAGGAAAAGATTTTTGGAGCTTCATGTTTTCATCATGCCCAACTCCCGACAACATAAAAGGTTGATCTTCCTGAAGCCAGAGAGTGTAGGTGAAATTAAGTTACATTTGGAAACTGCTGATTCAGGAATGCATTATGAAAACAAAGTAATGCCACAAGAATCATCTCGTCCAGTGACAAAAACATATAAAGCTCCAACTCTGCAAAGTTTGAGCAAAGCCTAAGGCATCCTAGGATTCAAAAGGCCCTGGGTTAGCTCTAACGGCATCACTGTTGTTAGGAGCTCCATTTGTTGAGACTGAGATTTGAGATTAATGAGTGGCCTGTCTTCTCTGAGGCTACAGCTCAGGGGGCTGGTCTGCAAACTGGCAGTGTGGTGCCTACACAATTCTGTAATGCAACCTTGTACTGACATTTCTTATGGATATAAACTTCGTCTCTGCCTTTTTTAGCCATACAAAAACTCCATTTTTTACTGTGTGTTTGGAAAAAAGGAGAGAAGAAAGCTCCTAGGTAAACAGGTAGTGGGCATGGCTTTCTGAGATTGCTGTAATTAGAAAAGCCTAGATGATCCTAATCAGATTTAAGAAAATTGCATGCAACAAGAAGCTTAGCTAAGTAAGCCAACCCTCTTGTTTTCCACTGGCAAAAATGATGAGTGGCAGCACAAGACTTCATTTCCTTTCCACTTGTTCCTAATCCTTTGTTTAGGAAGCATTCATTGTTGTGAGAAAGGTTTCTTTAGCCCTATCAAAGCAAAAATACTTTTCAGCGTGTTTGATACAGTGGGTGTGGGAATAAGAGCTGCCAAATGAGAGACTGTGGGGTGTTAGGGTGTCAGGCATTTTCATAAGGCTTTTTTCCATCATGATGCCATTGCGAGAGTTAGTCTCTGCTTAGATTTCATTGCCAAGCAGCCATAAGACTTTTTGCAGTCCTTTAGCACAGGAATCAGAGAGTTCATTGATCTGGTTGACAGAAAGTTTAAAAAATGTAGCTAAACATTTTATGCTTATTGTTGGTGAATAATCAGGGAAAGAGAACTAAGGAGACAAAATTAAGAACCCTTGTAGATGCAAAACTGTGCTGTGATGGTATCACTAATTCTCCTTATGCGTGCTATAATGAGATACATACTAAGGCTGCATTTTTGCCATTGCATTCCTCTTTTCCACACAAGGTGTAATACTTCCTTGACAGTTATTTGTTTTGAAACCACTCCTTTGAACAAGTAATCACTTTTAAGCCATTCCTGTAGTCTGCTAATGGCTATTTAACACCACCTGTGCAATCATTCCAGGAATCTGCCTCCGTCACTCTTGACACTAGAAAGTACAAAACGATAAGATCATAAAACTTCCCCAGGCATAGGTCCCACACTGCTCCCAGTCTCAACCTTGCAAATCTGGACTAAGATCATTGATAACAATGGGACTGTTATGAACTGACCTCAGCTTAATTGAGAGCAGGATCTGTAAGGCATAATAAAGTTCCCCAATATTTCACACTAGGATAGAGGTGCAGTGAGGCTGATCAACTGCAAGAGCAGCATTGTTCTGAATTCCCTCATGTGAGGACTATGCAGGTGCAGTTAGCTTGGCTTCACTTCATATTTTTAGGGCTAAATTAACTGATTTTGGAGAAGTTAGTACCAGCACTTCCAAATTTTTACACCAACTTCAGATCCTATTCAAGGCAAGGGAACTTTCCATTTTGCTTTCTGGGGATCAAGACTGGATTCCTGTTGCTTTCTCCTGTGAGATGCTAAACACCTCTTTTGAATTGTGCAAAAGTTATTGAACATCTGTCAGAAGGTGTTAGCGCTTTGGGGAGACTGAGCCGACGTGCATCTCTTACCCCTGTTAATAAGCTCCTGGTTCAGGTAACCGTACACTGCACTTCTGGGTGGACAAAGGTTCAGTGTTCAGTGCACTTCATCTAGGTGACCAACTGTTTAAAAATAACAATTGATTTAAAGGGTACAATTCTCTCCAACTTGTAAAGAGCTAGAGCTGCATATGAACCTGTAGAAATTTTAGTGTGTTTCATTTTTAGGAAATTTTTTTTTTTTTTTAAGAGAAGCTCCATAATCATAAGGGGTTTGTTACTCACAGGACACATTTCTGATTTCTCCCTGTAAAAAAGCCTGATGGCCGAATGTCAAGAATGTGCCTGTAAACAACTAATGCCTCATTACTCTTGTCTTTGCTGTACAGGTTGTGTTTTAAAAGGCCATGAAAGGTGCACACAGTTGATACTTCCAGGCTTGCTTCAACACTTACGGGCTGATCTTTCATGCCAATGTAAGTCACAGACATATGGGAGTCTGTACAGATGAGTGTGAAATCAGTGTAAACTAGAAGAGGGGACAGCATTTCCTAACTCATGTCCCCATTTCAGGTAAGATTCAAGTCACTGTTCCAGCTGGGAGCGTTCTTCTAATTGCAATGCCAGATCCCAACAAATGTGGTTATGTAAAGTGACAATTCAAATTAAATACGGAAGTTACTTTTAAAATATTAATACGTTTACAAGTTTTTCATATTCAGACAGTCTTTCCTGGATGAAATTTCTGAGATACAACTATTTTCCAAACATTTTGTTTCATGAAACAAATTGATATTTGGCTTTATTTAGTGCTGCTTCAAGAGGAACTCTTAGCCTGAAATAATTTGGGCATTTTCACAAGGTGGGAATTTAGGCTAAGAGAGCCTTAATATTGAGGCAGACTGGGATATAGCAGTGTTGTGGTGGACAGTGTGCTTGTTATGAAAGATCCTTGTTAAGTGAGCACAAGGCACAAGAGACACAAGACTTATGAGAAATAAGAAATATGAAGTGTTTTGAGCCATTCTGTCCTCTACACAGAGGGTTTGTCCTGTGATTTTCCTATTTCCAGTGCCTAAAATATCTACATCATTAAGCTGATTTTCCCCTTCCTCTTCCAAAGTGACTAACATATTATATTTGTCTAGCAATGCAAGTTTTGAGTCCTTCTGTCTTCCAACCTCCTGTCATAGTATGCATTCCCATAATACATTGCTCAGTGCTCTGTAATAAATCTTTTTTGTTTCCTTTGCCTTCATCCAACTATCCTCATGTTGCGCAGGCCCACCTACTTAACAAGCACCTCCATGCTTTCTTCTGTGTGGCTTTCATGTATCATACAACCTTCCTAAACCCAGTCCTAACTTAGACAAAGTCCTCACTCGTTCGGTTTTTGATGTCTCTTAAAACCCTTTGATGCCCTTTGATGTAAAAAATTTCATTGATTTGTACAGACCATCCCTTCACTGCTCACTGATGACCTCTGTCACTGAACTGAGACTTCTTGGGGCAGGAACAAAATTGTCTTCAGTAAAGGGGCTAGTATAACAGCTTGAATCACTGTTTCAAAAAGAAATGCAGTGTTTCAGCTCTAAATACTAGTTTGGGATAACAAAGTCAACACTCATCTATTTCCATGGACAAAACTAATTTTCAGGAGACTCAGATTTCTCACTTTTCCATTTTATCCAAGTTTTATCAGATTTTTGTTATAATTTCTCACCCTTGTCCCCTCAAAAATGAGGGTGTTCTGTGAAAAATTACTTCCCCATGTGTCCTTTAGTGTATCATGCCTCACAGAAGTGAGGCAAAGGAGGTTGAGGGACTCAATTTCAGGAGCAAAGTTGAGAGACTTAATGATACTGAAAATTGTTGAAGCATTGTTGAGCATTTAGATTTTGATAGACCATACTTATCTCTTACAAAAGAAACTACAGTGTTGTTGGATTAATGAATGAGTTTTCCCTGTGAAGCAAACTGTGTTCAGTGGATTTTTACTTTGCCATATTGATCTATGTCAGAGGAAGGAGGGGTGCTTGTAACACGATCCCACAGCAACAGAAAAGGAAGAATAAACAGCAAGCGTTTGTTCCTTAAATGCCATTGCTAATTTTGAACATTTCCTTCTATTTGAAATATAGCTTGTTTTATGAACAAAACTCAGTCTGTGTAAATCCTAATTTTGTCCCTTGGGGATTTCATGGTAATCTTGGTGTTCTGGAGTTTGGAGAGCTCCAGATTGTACCTGGACATCAAATGAACCTCACCTAGGGTAAACACTATTTGCAGGTGCAGTGTGTTCAACCACTCTGTGTTCTTTTACTAACTGTTTTTTGTGCCTGTGCTGTGAAGTCCTCCCGGAGTCAATGGTCCAGATACATCTCTGGTTTCATTTTGAGACTGAAAAAATACAATTCAAAATAGCATGGGAGGAGTAACTCACAGGCTTGTGCTTCTTATCTGCTAAATGTTTTATGAGAAGCAGCACAATCAGATAAACAAGCAAACCATCAACCAACTTAGTAAATTATACTTAGTCTGTGTTAAAATATTAAGGGTAAAATAAATGTAAAAAAGGGCAGGAAATGCAGGGTTAAGGTGCATTCCATGTTACACTAGTCCTGCTATGTATGAGCTATGTGAAAGGGTCTTCCGGATAGAGTTTCACCTTTAACTCTTGCTTTCCTGGCTCATGTCATTTTAAAGCCAGTGTATGTGACTTTTTGGAATCTTGTTTTTCCCTCCTGGTTTTCAAATGTGAGTCTAGAATTATTTATGCAGCTTTTCCTTACAAATCCTGACAGATGCAAACTGTGCCATACACTGAGCATCTAAATCAAGCTCAGTACACACTAACCCAACAGTGTTTATGCTGCCAATTAAAGGCATCACTTTTTTGAATTATATAGGGAGTGAAATGATCTCTGACAGCTGTGAATTGCAGAAAAAGAGCTCTATTGTTCAAAGAACTGCCTTTAATATAGAGAAACCCCTGCTAAACTTTTGATTCCCAAGTATGGCAAACATTAATTGGCCATAAACTTAACAAGAATTGGTTCACTCATTCCACAACTTTTGCTCCACTCCCCCACTTTCCTTCTCATTACTTCCCATTAGCCTCTCCTAGCAAGTGCTTAACTCAGAAACACCCCACCCCCCACATTCCCATGTTTCCATCTTTATGCCTTCAGCGTTCTCATACTATTTTATTTAGCTCTTTCAGCAGTGCTTACTCTGCCAGATGACTTCTACAAAAAGCAGGCTGGCTGAGTACAAGCAGCCTGGCAAACTCTCATGGTTTTGTCCTAAGTCTTGTGCTCTACTGCTGTGTTTCTTAAAATCCAAAGCCCAGAGATGTTTTAAGAGGCGAGAAGCTCATATTTCACTCTTTTGAGTGTAGCTTTCCAGTCTTTACAGTTTCAGAGAAAAGATTAAAAATGTTACCTGAGCACTTCCTAGAAAAAGCAAAATGTGAAAGAGCAGCAAAAGATATTGCTTTCTTTAAACCTCATATTCTTTAAGCCAATTTCATGATTTTTGGATTCAGATTTCTTAAAGGAATAGCATTCTTGCACTAGACTGAAACTACACATCTAAATCTTTATCGCCTAGTATTTGCCTAGTGTGCTACACAGGAGAAGATAATCACAGATTATCATAATCACAGATAAATCAATTTCAGCATTCTCCTTATTCTAATAAACTTTGAATTTTACAGGCAAACAAGAGGCTTATAAAGTACAGGAGATATTTTTAATGAGTAGCTTCAAAAAACTAACAACATTTCTTTTTGGCTTTTCAGTAAGGACTTTTCATTTTTTTAGGCTTCTAAAGGTCTGGGAAGTATATAGAGAAATCTAGAATGAAAAATTTGAAGCAGAGGAGAATAAATATCAGAAAATGCTATGTACTGTTACTTTGAGATGAGATGTGAGTATTATGCTGATTTTATAAATGATAAAACGTATCTCAAATTCATTCTGAGCATATGGGTAGGAAGAGCTGCAACATGCTCTGGGCTGGTTCTTCATGTGGATGCACAATTTAGATGTATTTTAAGCTCATCAAGTGAAATCAGGGCCATTTGTGATAGCTGCTCTGCAGACCCATGCTACTTGCTGGGCCCCTTCTGGGTGAACTATCCAACAGAACAGTAGAAGGAGTGATTAAATTACATGCCTGGGGCCACGGAGATGGGGACAGTTCTCCATCTCTGGTTTCTCAGCCCCTCCTGTAACAGCTGAATGAAGTTGACCCTCTGTTTCTCTGCCATTCTTGTCATATTTTCTTTTCCTGTGTCACCATCCTGTCTTGCAGATAGTCTGTAGTGCTGCATTTTTAAGCATTTAGTACCTCCTGTGGCTAGGGCTGAGCTTCTACAATACCCTGGTTTTCTGTTGCTGACCCTACCAGTAATATCTGCCTTGCAAACAGAGGAAGTGCTGCTCTTCATGTCTTCATGTTGATAAGAAGAGTGTATATATCCTGCCTAAAGCTTTCCTTTTCCTGCTGCTTCAGGGCTGGAGGTGTCTAACAGCAAGTGATTTTTTTACAGCAAAAAAAGAAGAAAAATAGTCAGAGGTAAATTGCAAATCACCTAGGGGCAGATATGTGCAGAACGGAGATGATACTAACCAATATTGCACCTTTTTTGTTAGATCAGAATTGAGATATTATTGTAACCTATTGCCCAGTGTTCCTGACTCATTACCAGGTTGTCTGCGAAGAGTTCATGAGGTGTTCTGTCTGCCCAGAACAAACACAGAGCTCTTTGACTGATCTCAGATTGCTTATAATTAATAATTAGGTGCCAGAGTCTATTGCTCTGATCCACGGCTCTTCAGCATATCAACATGAACAATGCAAGTGTGATAGTTAAAAGGATGCTGCAGGTTAGAATTTGACAGACTTTTTTATTTATGTCCCCTGAGGTAAGATAATAAACAGTTTATGTTAGTAATTTCCTTGTACAAAGATTGACGTAAGTTTGACTTGAAGGCCTTTACTAATAGCTATTATCCTCATACTTTTATGAAAATATTACACTTTATGTTAATTTGCCAAAGAAATTACTATGGTCTAGCAACCAAATAGTAAATAATGGTATACTTGCTTAGCTATCACGCTGAATAACAAATGAATGCGCAGATGGTGGATATAAAGGCAGAAAAAATATTTTATTCCTTGTTCTAAATATAGGGAATTCAATTATACAGGAATTAATGTATGGCAGACATTGCTTTATGGTAATTGTTAATAAAAATTGCTCCTTGATGAAGTGAATGACCTAATGTGTAATGATTATAGAGAACTTGTCACGTTTGGAACTCAGGTTTATTATACATGTTCTTCTCACATCAACTACGTCAGGCTTATGGGCTAGTGCATTCTTATTTTCCACACACCAAAATAATCTCCCTTTCATAATGTTAAGAAATGGTATTGATAAGAAAAATAGGAAACCTCCCTCTTCCCCTCCCCAGTCCCATAACATATAATACGGAATGTGAAGTACTATCTCTTTGGGCTGAAAAATAAATACAAGAAAAAAATAATAAAATACAGATAGTCTTCTGTTAGGAACCATGTAAGTGGCAAGTCAAACTATAGTAAGTAATTGTGGATCTGCAGCCCATCTGTTGTCTGGCTGTTCAACAGATTGCAGTGCAGTGTATAAGTCTTTGTTATTACATGTGATACTTCTCACACCAACTTAATTCGTGTCAGGGAATACCTTTCTTTGTTAAGAATGGAAGTCCAGCTTGGACACCAGCATAAATTCTTTCTCTAATGCCAGTGAGGTACATCATAGAAAAAACTCTTCCTAGGCCAGGGCAGATGCAGACACCTATGCAAAGTCCTCCTCAAGTGAAAGCCAAGGAAGGTAGGGGAGAGCTAACCAGTGTGGGAGAGTTATTCCTCCCTACTTCCCTCCAGTACACCTCCTCCAGGGTTATGCCACTGGATATAAGTAGACATCACCCAGAAGAAACCTTACACTAGCATTTTGATTACTAAAATTAAAAAAACCCCACTCTTCCAAAGACAGTCCAATAGCCCTTCCAAAAAATTTGTTATTCCTTTAATATTCACAGTCATCTTGGCCTGGCAGAACACGATGAGATGACTGGTATTTTAATGTATCAGCTTAGGGAAAGATTTCAAGAACTACTCCTCAGATGTCTTTTTTAATTCTGATAAACTAATTTACAATTTAATCTACAGTTACACATTATGTGGTGTCCAATAACACACCTGGGATACCTCCCTGCTCTAGTAAGCAGGATTCCATTTATATAATTTCATTACTACCAGTATTATTAGGATCAAACATCTAATCATATTCCTTGGAGAAAGGAATCATCCTCAGTCATTCTCAGTATTAATTTTAAATCACATTTCACATTATTCTAGCAATTAATATAACCCAGCACTTTGTTGCCTTATTGCCTAAATAACAATAACCAAATGCTTATATGTCACATTAATGTTATATATCACATCCTATTTTCGTTTCCTGTTCCATCAATTAAACAAAATCTCTCCAGCTAGTTTTGCTTCTGAGATTCACCTTCTGTCTCTTTTCTAAGTAGCACAATGAGCACAGAAAGACCCAGGATGGTCAACAAAATTCTGTTGATGTTTTAGGTCCAGACAGACTTTGGCCTCTCTGGTGAGCCAATAAAAACTAAAATGGCAAACAGGACGATATTTTTATAGTATAACTTCTCATTACTTATCCTCATTTCATGTAGACCACTGAACAGCAATACCATGATAAAGATTACCAATTGCTACTGACCTGACTTTAGTTTCATGAATGTACAGCTTCAGCATTAACTTGCTTGGCTCAGCTACTTGTCTACTCTTGTCTGTCCAAGGTTACCTCTTTCTCTACATCCACTGTAAAAGGAATCAAAGCAGATTAGCTGGTAAGCTGATCAACTAAGTCATGTACTTAGTACATTTTCAGCAGGGGGTCTCAAGGAGATGCTTCCGATGGTTATCCAGAGAAATTTCCAAATCTAAAGGATCAAAAGACAAACTCTGTCTGGGGTATTTCCAGATAAGGTAGAGCTAACTATTTTTAAGAATCTTCAAATAATATTCAATAGTAATATTGAAAAATTATCAATGTTGGGAACATGTTTTCTAACACTTCTCTGGGTAAAACTGCAAGAAATCTTAGAATTGCTCATCAGTGGTTGCAAGTAGGAAAGTCTGAAATGGCCAAAAGGAAGAAGACTTTGCAGTCCATGACCAGTTCCTTAAGAGATGCTCCATGGTCCCCGCCGAGAATGGTACCTTGTAACTGACCCTGACTCCAGCACACACTTAGTGATAAGAGCAGCTCTTCCAATCAGTGCTTCCCCTTTCCCCTTTTTCCTCTGCTCTTTACCCTTTCCCTTTTCCTCTTTCCCCTTTTTAGCTCTTCATGTGAGGACTAAGCTGCAAATCTTACTTTCTCTCCTTGATTCCCCTCTCCAGACTCTTTGAACGTATTCCACAATGAACTGTGTGCTTGTCTTTGGCCAGGGTGAGATGACATTGGACTTCCGACACCTGCAAAGCAACATCTGTGTGAGCTTTTTGCACATACCTGACTTGCAGCAGGGGAGAGAGGGAAGGATGAGTGCACCTCTTCCCCTTTGATTGAACACACTGCACTAAGAAATGGACAGAGTCTGGCAAGGCTGCTAATGCTACAGAAATGTTGCTTGGTTTGCACTGGTTGCTCTGCCAGGACTAAGGAATATCCTCCTGCTTAAGCAGTTGTCCTTAGTCTTACTGTGGGCACCCAGACCCTTGAGTACTTCACAGACTTTGCACAATTGATCCAGAGCTGCTACTGGCTGTGACCCATGCCTACACCACAGATGACAAGAAAAATGTTGAGAGCCATGGAGTGTGTGACAGGAGGACCTGCAACAAAGCTAATACCAGTGCAAGGAGAGAGAGGGAGAAGGGAAAAGAAGGAAGCAGAGGGGAGGAGAGGCTTTAGGAGGGACTAAGAAAGGCCTTCCAATGCCTGCTTTGAGCACAGAGTTGAACATCCAACTTAAATTATCTTATGATCCTACAAAGTGCTATACATAAGTGAAAGTGCCAGACATAAGGTGACCAGAAAGTTCAGAAGACTGTGGTAAAGTGTCCCAGAGGTGAGCCTACTTTCTCATCAAGTTATTCTTGTCAGTCATGGAGAGAAAGCTAAAAAGGGCACATACTTGGCAGTGGTAGGCCAATGGTTGGACTTGATGATCTTAAGGGTCTTTTCCAACCTAAATGATGCTGTGCTTGTATGATTTTATATAGCTCAGGTCCTCACTTGCATGAATGCCAGTCCTTGTTTTGATATACTTAGTGTCTGATAATGCTTCTATTTTTTTTTCCCTTGAGTAAAGAAGCAAGCCCCAAGAAGCCACAGATTTACCTCCAAGTGAAAGACAACGCCTAGTAATTAACTTTATTGCATCCTTCTGTAGATTTCACTCAGGGTTGTAAAAGAGGATAATAACTTGGCACTTCCTGCTGCACGTCCTCACAGAGACTTGCAGGATAAAGCCTGTGTCTGGGACGGATGCTGACCTGGATTAGTGGAAGAACCTGAGCTACCAGATCCATTCACATACTGCCCTGGGGCTGCATATTTGGGCAGTGGGGCCTGACGTTTGTCCAAAGAACATGTAAGATGGAAAGGAGAGAAATAAAACAACACAGATGTGCTAACCAAAGTGCCCAATCGAAACACCCCTGTCTTCTGCATGGCTGAGGCCATTAGTGAAAATAAAATGCCTGGACTGAGCTATGCATATGTAACTGTGAATATTAGAAGTTTTTATTTTTTATGCTCTAGTAGTAAAATTCAGGTAATTTCCCAATAGCTCAATATATTGAATTCAGTGTAACACTTTTGAAAAACGTTGACTGAGAGGTTGACTTTGTAAAATGAGAAAATCCAAGGCAAGTAGCAACAAAGGAATCTCCTGATAACTGATTGAAGAGTTTCCAGACCAACAATTTCTTTGCCCAAATTTCCCATACAATTTCTGTGCTGTATCAGAGAGGTTATCTCTATACAGTTCACAGAGGGAGCTAATCTTAAGGGTAAATACTCATTATTTGATGCAGATTAATGTAAGAAAGACAAAATAAAACAAGTTTCTTCTGTTTGCTAGTGATTGTTGTGTCTGACCCATCTTTAATGAGATAATACATGTCAGATCAGGAGCTACAATTTATGCCTGCACTTCCACTGACTTCACTGGAGCTATCCCTGTTGTCCCCAGCCGAGTATGTAACCCCTTGAAATTCTGGGAGGAAGTACATTACATTTTTCAGCTGGAAAAGTGGACCCAAATCTTTCAGTTCTGGGCTCTGAGCCAAGTAGCATAGCTTTAGCCTTTCCCACATTCTGCATCTACTTGCATTTCAATAGCAAAGCCTGGAAACTGTCAAAAAAACACTCTGGAGGTGGATCTGGTCCTTGTCTACAGCTACATTGCTGACACATATATCAGTGCTTTCAACCCACTTACAGTCAAATGGCTTTAAAGACTGTGGTAACTTGTATATACATCTTTTAACAAGAGAAAACCAGATGTCCTTACAGTCAGTAATATAGGAGGCAGTGTACTCTATCTGTGTCACCCTTAGCTGCAGGTCTTTCGAAAATTGGTCTGAAAGAAACGGCTGTTTTTTCAGGACACATGTATATGCTTTGTAAACAAAGAGCATCAGCGAAGTTAAGATGCACTGTGCCTTCACAAGCTTACAACACCCTGCCTTTAGATGGGGTTCAGACAGATTGGCCTCAGACGCTGCTCAGGCCCATTTGTGAGCCTGCAGGGAGTTAAGTTTTCCTGCTATGGATGATGCGGAGGTACGGAGTAACCGCGATTTCTGCAGTGAGAGAGAGCAGAATTCTTTATGGAGGGAGGAATGGACACTCATTATTAAAAGTTTAAGTGAGTGAGCAGCCCTTTCAGGGTGCAATTCCAAGCTTTTCAAAGTCAGTGGGAATTTTGCCATCAGCATCACTGGAGCCTGGATCATCCCTGAATTTCCTAACCTATGTCCATGCCTGCTGAAACCACAGTAAGCAAGGTAGGCCTTCTCTATGGGCCTTTGAGGACATGTCTGCTGAATAAAAAGATTCAATTCATCTATGAAGGTTGGAATTGCTACATAAATCCTTAGCATTCATTGTAATTGCTGTTCTGCGTAAAGGCACATTTTGGGATTGAAGCATTGTTGCCTCAGCACCTAATGCTCTTGCCAGCATATATTTGCATCTACCTCACCTAAACACTGATAGCTACTCACACCACCTAGAAGCACAGAAAATACAGGTACTCAGAGGGCACCTGCAATTAATAGCTGTGTCCAGAGCCTGTAGTTTATTAAGGGCTAACTAGCAGGAGAGAGTCCCTGCCCCAGCGCTGCAGCAGGGCTGGTCTCCAGCTCCTTACGACCCTGCCAGTCTGGCCGTGGACTCCACTGACCCAGGCCCACCCACGGGCCTGTGTCTCGGCCCACCCTTGTCCCATCCCAAGGGAGGTGCCTGATGCCTGGGGCTGCCCCGGTGTCCCCCGGCCCCTGGCTGGGGCAGTGGGATGGGCCCTGGCTGACAGGCCCTGCCCTCATGGACCCTCATGGGGATGCCCCTGCCCCAGGGAGCCCTCGGCCCTGTGGCACCTCGGTAGTAGCAGCCAGAGTTTCCTAAAAGACTTCTCTGGTCCGTCATCGCAGACTGCCTATGGAGTCTGTGATAAAGTCTCTTTTTATCATGTATGGGAGAGAGATGAGTGGGAGGCTGAGGATGGGAAAAAGGTCATCTGCTCCCCTTTCAGTGCGCAGCTGCAGATCCACCACTCTCGCCTTCCACATTCAAGGAAGCCAGAGAGATCGAGACAAATGCAAGACTTGCACAAAGCCCCAAACAAGCCTCTCTTTGCTTCAGTTGTCTTTAAAATGCCACTTTCAGAAGCTCAGACTGGAGTTTGGTGTCCACCTCTTGCTGAAACCTTAAGGAAGAGCTCACGCAGGTCTGTGTGACCCTCTTATGGTAATGAAAAGCAAAGTGTCTGTGCCGTCCTTGTGTACTCCATGCAGTGGGAGAAAAGTGTTTTATTCTCTGGAGTCAAAGGTGGCCGCCTCCTTTTCTTTAAAATCACAACTGCCTGCTCCATTTCTTATGTCAGCTTCTGAAGTCCTTCCACTGCCTTCATTCATCCTTACCTGACCATACTCCCACAGAAGTTATAGTCCTTTTCAGCAAATCTCTTTATCAGATAAGCTGGGATGCTAAAATAATGACAGCATATATCTGGCTAAAGTGGTATTTACTGTCATTTGATTTCAGTGGGAGTCTGCCTGAGGGAATGCTTTTATTCATGCTTTGCAGATGGGGAATCGAGGTGTAGATTATAAGTGCTGTCCAAAATCACACAGCATGCTTGTGACTGAGCTCGGAAAAAGGGCTTCTGGTGAAATTATTGGGCAGAAATAAAATGAACACAAAAAAGCAACATTTTTTTTTATATGACACACAATTAAACAGTGGAATTCATTGTCACAGGGTGTCATAATGGCAAAACATATGAATGGGTTCAAAGAAGGATCAGACAGCTTCCTGGGGGGAAAAAAATCATCAGGGTCTAAAAACATAAAAAGGCACATACAACATAGTAACTCCCTAAGTGGCAGGAAGCAGAGAGCTGGGTTTTGGCAGGGAAATGGCTACTCTGCTGTTGCCCTGTTCTCATCTTCTAGTAGCTATTTTCAGAGCTAGGATTGTGGTCTATATGTATGCATATTAATATATGCATATTTACAGATAAACATACTTTATAGATATGTATGTATATTCTTTCTCTCTCACATTTATACAATGTCCTTATATAACATCTTTTGAGAGCCTACCCAATTTTAATTAGTTCTTAGTAATGGGTCACGTGTTTGGTGCAGAGTTCAATACATTCAACAAGAGGATCCACACCAGGGGTAAAGCAAAGAGAAAGTACCTCCCCACCCAACAGGTCATCTTTGGGTTGTATTTGCTAGAATAAGAAACAAGCATAGCTCCAGGTGCTCAGGCCAGCACTGCAGTCTTGAATGGAGCTGGATGGCCTCCAGCCAGCCTGCAATGCAGGTAGAAATCACAAGAACTGGTCCGTGCTAGCACTGATGGGACAAACCTCGCATTACAAGTGCTGGATGTAGCTATGGTACTGACATTTTGGAAGTCTATCTGGAGGTCTCATGGTAAATATCTGTGGAGGTCAGTAGAGTCATCTTGGGTTGAGACAGGAAATCTGCAACTTTGGCTCATCGTGTTATTGACACACAATACATTCTGGCAGCCCCACTGCAAGGACTTCTGTCCTGCCCAGTCTTCATGGTCACTAATATTGTTGCTTCTAGCACAAGCACTCAGCTTGCAGTTGCCTCCCACTTGGGAACACTAGGAAGAAAACTCTTTACACTGACCACCCTGAAGCCCAGGGATGTCTATTACACCACCTATAATTTAGCCCATAAGTTTTAGAAATGAGGCGGTCTTCTTTCTGCTCCTGGCACTGGAAAGGTAATTTTAAGTTGAAGCTATGTCACAGGGTGCAAGTGGAGGGTACTTATGAATTTGGTTGAATATAAGGCAGCAGATATTCATCTAGATGTGATTCTTTTTGCCTACATGCCATGCTTCATTTTAGAGAGGCATCCATGTTTGCTTAGTCCCTCCTGATGCTGTGTTATTTTCACTGTGCTCCAGTGGTATGTCTTCTCAGCGTAAAAGCTGCACTGTTCCTGCCTTCAGGATCACAAGCCTTCACTCAATAGGAAACTGCAATGCTTGCTACATATTTATTGGAGAGTACTCTATGAAATGCCATCTTAATGGAGCATAACTCTCTCTATGAACAGAGCCTAAAGAATTCTCTGTATAAACTCGGCTTGTTTTAAACTGTTTTTCTATGGTTGTCAAAACTCTCTGTCATGTTTTTCCTTTGATTGTAGTTTTTTCAGCTGTCTCTTTTTGCAGTGTGAAGCTAATGGATGATTACATGAGGAAAAAAATAGGCAACCTAGGAGAGGTTGCAGAAAGGAACTCAGGGTTTTTTTCATTTGTTCTGGTTTACCTCAAGCTGCCCTTTGGGGTGTGATGTTTGGCTGGTTACTCTTGGTCACTGCCTCCTTTTTCCCTACAACATCTTTTTGATGTGCATGGCATGTCCTAGGACATAAAAAGAGCTGGCAGACAGGATAGATAGGAGAAGGATGCTGCGAGCTTGATCTGGCAGAGTTTTCGTTGCATTGCAATTTCAAAGGAAAGGGAAATCTCTTCCCAAATTAAAGCTTCAGGAAAAACTTAACATGGTATAAGAGCAACAGAATTCTTTCTTCTCCCTTCCCCAGTACAATGAAAACAGANAAAAAAAAAAAGAAAAAATATTGGGGTCCAGATTTTCCTGTATAGTATCCAGTATTTCTGATTGCGTTATTACTGAACTCAAAATCAAAATAAGCTAATTGAATGGCTACGTCCCAGCTGAAAGGCAAACACTAAATAAACAAAGCAAGTTAAAGGTAAATTAGATTCCATGTAGTTGGCTCATTTGAATATTTAAATAATTTGTGTTATTTTGGGGACGAAATGTATTTTTCACACGGTTTTTAGAGCTAGGTGAAATTATAACTGGAGATACTCCTTCAAATGTCTGCAACACATAAGACTGGATTTCACAACTACAAAACACCTATCCAGTCTTGCTGACTTCACTGGAATTACTAAAACCCAGTGCATCTGAAAATCAGACTAAGTATCTAACTAATCTTGGCCATCGTGGGGCATATCACCTTTATATTTGAGGAGTAAAGGCTGATGGCTGAAATCCAAAAATTTAAATCAATATATAGCCACTATTACTGGAAATTGGAAGAGGTGCATTTTCTCATTCTTCTTTTTTACTAACTGATCAGGTTCTCATTCTTAAAGGATTTATTATTCAAGGGCTTCTAGCTCTTGAAAGCATATTGTATTTGGAAAGATTTCAGTTTGGAAAGATGGTAGAGACTTTACAAAAAGAAGTGGTTTCAAGACATCTCCACTAACCTGGCCAAAAACTTTTCATATAGCTAGATGTGATTTGGTATTTCCAAAAGCAAAGGTGAACCCTTCTCTTCATGCACTTTTCATGTAACCTGGTTTAGAAAATAACCAACCTTTCCACTCCGTGTAACTTTTCTTTTCTCTATTTGGGTATGTTTTCTTTCTGATATTACAAGAAGAATGAGCATGTGTACCCTTTCAAACTTAAAACTTCCCTGATATAACCCTGCTCTACCATGGTTTGACAAACTGGTTAATGAATTAAATCACAGTTGCTCACATTTGAAAACAGCAGCCTATATCAAATCCAGGTGAAATTCTCTGTGTGATCAGACTGACTTTGCATGTTTAAAAAATAGGCTGTTAGGCTTCCAGGACCATTAAGATGCACTGCAGTGCCATCAGATCCCTATAAAGAATTTAAACTTCATTTGCATTTGTGCTTTCATTTCTCATTCTTTGTGAAAGTGAATGAAGTTTTCCCTCAGCGTCCTTTCTGGTGTTAGAATGCCTATACCAACTGTAAGGAGTTCAATAACACAGGGATCTTTGGTTACAAAATTTTTTTAGTCAAGTATAGTACTACTTAAAAATGCACTTGTTTTTTACTTTAAGAAACTATTTTCCTTTCTGGTGCTCATGGATACTATGATCTAATTTGGATAAATATTTGGTTTAACCACACCTCTGAGCACTGGGATCTCAATGTGGACATGGTTCAAGCAATTCTTGTGAAGCACTGCTGTTGCTGGAGCTGGGACCCAGAGGTCATGAGCAAGCAGTGGTAGCTTAGGGGAGGAGGAAAAAAGGTAGCAGCGGACTGCCAGCCTGGGAGGAAAAGACAGTGGTGTTTGACCAAAAATAGGATGGTAATTGTTGCTTCTTGAAGTAAATTAATCCCCTTCTGACAGCTTTCCAACCAGCTCACAATTAATCACATCTGATGTCATGTAAAATGAGTGGATACAACATGCACAGTATTATTGGACATTCATTGAACATTACTTTCCTGTGACTTGGCTTCTGAAGCTGGCATTTTGTGTCAAAAGGGACTAAAATTGTAAGACTGGATGTTGCCAGATGATACGCTTCTATGTTGTGATTCAGGGAGTCTGGTGGTGGACAAGGGGGACAGCTCTGAGTAGAAGTAGGAAGTATTGACTGACATGCTATTTAAATGGGCTACAGATAGGTGCATTTATTTATGTGTGCATGGGTTTTTTTAAATAAGCTTGTATCTGGGTGTGTGCGAGGATCATTTGATTCAAAGAATCTGATTCTGGAAGATAAAAGGAGACCACTGAAAAAAAGAGATCATTCTACCAGTGCACTTATCCTAGCTGAGCTATGGGCTGAGCTCTGATACCCTGCTGGTATCCAGTGTGGGGAGGAACAAGATGATTAGACTGGTGTAAGGTACCTACCAAAATCATAAACAAAGACACCTCAGTGGAAGCAGTCAGAGATCAACTGCACATACTGAATTGTCTAGAGGCCAGGCACTATGAGCATGCTCAGCTCCATTCACTAGATGAACCGTCTTCCTTGCCAAACCCATGGCTGATGCTTGTGAACTCTTTTTAGCAGGACAAGA
Source organism: Aramus guarauna (assembly GCA_013400195.1). Classification (NCBI taxonomy): domain Eukaryota; kingdom Metazoa; phylum Chordata; class Aves; order Gruiformes; family Aramidae; genus Aramus; species Aramus guarauna. Next base: position 73,309 of record VXBL01004097.1, on the reverse strand, counting down.
TATGAAACAGCTCTCATCTGGTAGTTCTTAGTTTGTCACATTACACTTGATTAAAATCTGAACTTGGCAAATCCTTCAAGACCTTATTCTTGAAGGAATGCTTCATGCAGTGCAAAGCAATTGCTGGATTTTTTTAATTATTTTATTTTTTTTTTTATTTTTAACATGGCAAAGGGGCTATGAAGCTTACTTTGGATTCACAAAGAAAACTTGGATGGTCACTGAACTGCAAACCAGGATCATGTGGGTGGTCTCTACTGCCAGTCACAAAAAAAGAGGATGACAAATACATACAGTTCTCCCTTTCTCTCTCAGTGTTTTGGAAAGCTGGGTCTTTTCCAGGTTGTAATAGCTGATAATGGTGTTGTGTAGTTTCCTATCACAGAAAACCTCAGAAAGGAGTCAGGTCCTTCTGACATGGGTGCCCACAGGACAGCTCAGCATTTTGGAACAGATGTTTTTTAGCCCAGGGGAGTTTCACATTCAAGCATTCACACACACTGAATTGGCCAAATGTCCTGAATTTTCAATAGCAACTCAGTGGAAATTTCCTGTCACTTGATTGTGCCAGTGAGCACCTTGAGTTTTGTTCATATTGAAGGTCTTACTCATCTAGAAGCCATCCTGAGTTTCAGGAAAGGATGTCTGTGCCCCTATTCTACTGTTTATAGCTGTTAACTGCAAGCAAGCTTGCAGCTCTTCAGAGATTTTATCTCTTGCTGTTAGAAGCAAAGAAAACACATTGGAAAACAAGCCACTGTTATTCCAATGTTCACCTAGAGGTGACAAGGGCAGGAAACTGGCTGTAATTTCAGGCTCATCTCATGCCAGTGATATTTCATTAGGCAAGACAAAAAAAAATGACACCATGTATTGGTGGCTAGAGACCCTACCTGGAGAGATGGACATCTTTCATACAAATATTGAGGTAATCCAGCACAGTATGACGATAAGCTGCATCTTATTCTTGAAAATTAAGTATTGCTCGCAAATCAGAGAGAAGGGATCTGAATCACCTCCTGTGGGCAGAGTGAGTGGTTTCCCTTCTGCAGTGTTGTGACTAGAGCATTGATCTGTGTCTCCATGTAAATTCCCAAACTGAAATGTTTTGGAGATTTTAAATAATCACTTCCAAATTGTGTCTGGGATTTTTTCTTTTTCTCTCCTTTTTTTTTTTTCTTCCTCTTTTTTTTCCTGAAGGATCAAAGTCACTCAGGATAAACTGCTCTGCTGCAGAACTAGAAGTGTCGATTTTTTTCAGATAACCACTCATTTTGTGCTTTGCTTCCAGACCGGCTAGGTGCCATATACTTTAAGACCCTGGAGTCTGAAAGGAGTCCAGGAGCAGCTCCTGGCTGGCATGTCTACAAATATACTTGGGGACAGAAGTCCACTATACAGCATAATTTCCTGGGAATTGTGATTGACAGTCCACCTTGCTGTCTTCCTGAGATTAATGCTGAATCCTCAAACTCTGACACAGTGAAAATACACCCTTTCCAAAACCCCCTGTTGTATTTTACATATTGTTTAAACCTTGAGAGACAGCTGATGAAAGAAGGTAGACTTGGACACACATGATTACATATGTACATAAACACAGGGCAATTCTGAAAACATTATTTTTCACAGGGTTAAATACCTGCAGATGCATGTGCGTGCAGTACAAACTCCCCCTGCCTTTCCCTTTTCAGTTCCTTGCTGCTCTAAAATAGTACTTGTCATGGAGTCAAACTGCAGTCCTCGGTACAGCTCATGCCACGTGCTCTGAACCATGATTTGTCTTGTCCAGCTTGCGTTGCTGTTTCCACTGCAAAGTCATTCCCTGAGCCTGTCTATCCCTTTTTTCTTGATGGAAACATCTTGTATGACTGTGTGAGACTGTCTGTCTTTAGCTCAGCTTGTGCTTCATGAATCTCCTTTTGTAAAATTCTTCCTCTGTACAGGAAGAAGGGTGATTGCTTCTCCTCTTCTCCTTACCATGTATTTGTCCAGTGGATCTCCACTGTATCTGTTCTGGGAGCGATGTAATGTGTACTGTAAGCTCCTTGATAGAAGCATTAAAATAGACAGCAATACTGTAACTCCATTAAAATCAACAGCAATTGAAAAAGTATACATGTGCAAATCTCACAAATCATCACAAAGACTAAGTCATGAATGGTTGCCATGCTCCCAAACTGCATTTTCCACAAATAAATTATTTTTCTAACTCAGCTCTACATATGTAAGGCTTATGTTCTTGAATTATATGCAACTGGCTGCGTCGTATTACTTGTGAGTATAATATATCATCTCACATAGCTTTAGTAAGTAAAGCATACTCTGTTGTTCTTACAGCACATGTAGACTGTATATATATCATATGTAAAGCACACTATATTATTAGTATAAATTTAAGCATAAAAGCCCCATATATATCAGTATCTGTAAAAACTTCGGCATGTGATTGAAAGACAAGGAGCTGAAGTAACTGTCCTAGTTCCCTCAAGCTGCACACGTGTGCAATGCAATACATCCCACGCCTCCACTTACATATCATAGCAACACTTTCTTCACTATTCCCATCCACCTGGGAAGCCTAGAAGTGGGAAGGGAGTACTTTTCCTTGTGACCCACTGAATGTGGGCTTTTGGGAGATGAGGACTGCAAATTGTGTCACTGCGCATGCCTGACCCCTCTCTTTTTTTGAAAACATGGGTAGGTTGTAGACAAATCTGCACACACTTTAGAGGAAGACACACCGTAGCACTGTCAAATACTGACAGTTGCAAAGGAAGACAAATGACATAAATAGGGTGCTTCCCATGAGCCAGGCTGCTATTCAGTTAGCGTTTCCTCCTTTCTGTTCTCTGCGTCCCTGTCTCCTTTAGCTTCCTTCTTTCTGTCTCCTTCTCCCTCTCGCTTTCTCAGGTGGAAAATAGGATGTGGCCCCCTCAGTGTGTCTGTCAAACATTTTGGCTCTTCAGCTAATCTTTGACCGGACCTGACTGTGTCCCTTTCAGTGAAGTAGATGATTGGTTTCCAGATAAACCTTTGGGATCCTAGGGCTCGGGAAGAATTAACTCCACCACTGCACTCAGGAAAGCTTTATTAACAAGTTGAAAGTGAAAGAAAGGTAATAATTGCATTTGAACAATCAGCCAAAGCAAAGCTCACCTCTGGGTTTATGAATTTGTAGAGAAGCCATAATTACAAGGGGCCTGTGTTGCTACATTGCATTTGCTTTGAAAACCAGACCGCCACCCCACTCCCACTGGATGCATAATTGGGTCCTCATAGGACTCCTGAATCAAAGTAGTGTTGCAGTAAAAAATTATTTATCCAGTGCTCATTAAAAGAGAAGCTGAATGGAAAACTCCCATTTTGGGGATGGGATTAGATAGCCCAAGAGTATTCCTCCTCCCATGCCCTTTCAAGGTTTTTTGTTTCTAAATCTGCTCAGCAAGAAAAAGTAAATTGCCAGAAGTGAGATTAGTGAAGAATATTGTCCCAAGGACAATAAGGCTTTATTGCATGTCTGGTATGAGATCCCTGCTTCAAAAAAACTACAGGACCCGGAGGTGTGTGAGCTCTTAATTGCCTACCTCTGATAAACTGGCAGTGGAAAAAAAAAAAAAAAAAAAAAAAGAAAAATCCCATTCAGCCATGAATTAGCCTGGATCAAGTCCACTTGCTAATCAGAGTTTAATGAGGATGCCGCTGGCCTTAACATATTCAAAATGTTCAAAACTGCCCTGGCTTCAAGTTTTCGCAGTTAGTATTTCCTCTCTGCTGTCACTTCTGCACACAGGCCCTCATGAAGCTTTACAGAAGATAATTATGTCTGGGATAGGCATGGTAGGGAGAGTGGGAGAGTATGTACCTCAGGAGGAGTGAAAACATAAGGCTGAGAGTTACTCAGCTAATTCATTCCCATATCATCCAGATTGTCTACGCCTCAGCTGCTGGAATAAATACCCCGATTTGCTCATTGTTAGTCAGACCCATAGAACTTGGATATATAGCAGGATTTCTAATACTGTATCACAGTCAGCTTTTATCTGCCCTTCCTCTTAGGAGAATCCACGGGGTAGCTGTGTGTGCCGGCCCCAGGGTTCAAGATCACAGGTCACACCACTAGCAACTATGACTGCTGTTTGCTGTTTATACAACCCCTGATAAAGACCAGGAGCTATGCAAATATAGGCGCTGTGCCAGAGAGCTCAAGGTGTAAAATCAGCAGATGCTTTGACTTTTGTTGGCTATACTGGAGGTAGTGAGTTAGCCCACTGCAGTAGCTACGTGGCTAGGAGCAGAAGCCTTTGTGCACCCAATAGGCTTCAGGGGACTGGCACATGCAAGCAGGTACAGGCAGGTACCTTTGATCCTCATTCTTCATTCCTACCCTACTGCTCTAAACTAGATGTTATAATGGCCCCAAATTTAAAAAAAAATCAAAGAATGAGAACTCAAGATTTTGATATCTTATAATTATAGGCTTCATCTGGGATGTGGGACTGACCACATGAGGCTTTTACACAAGCCTTTTTGGCTATCCAGAGCAGTAAGTGACACTCATACTCTGAGAAAAAAGTATCACATCTTCTTTTCTTGGCCAACAGGATTAGGGCTGTATGGTTCAGTCAGAAACTGCTGATCAGTAAAGATGCTATTGAGTGTGGTTACAGTGGGTCAAGTACATGCTTTCTTTTGCTCAAATCTTGGTTTGTCCACGGCCTACCCCTCAAAGTCTGATAAATCTTAAAAACTGGTTATAAGGCTGTGAACTCTGTATACTGCAAAGCATGGGTCACCCACAGCCTGATTCACCTTGCTCTGATTTTATACTGTTGTTGAGTTCAATGGCACAGCACTGAATTTGCAGCAATGTGAATGACAGGAATATCAATTGTGGGAGACCAGAAGTGGCTTTCTAGCACTCAGATTTTCTTGAGTATTGCATAAAAATTGCATTAACCAAGCTTTCTATCTGTCTTTGTAGAACAGCTCTTCAAGACGTCAGGGAAAGTAGGCATTTACTATCATCTGCCATGACTAATTCTTGTTGAGGTTTTTTTTTTGTTTAGACAGAATATTTTCATGACTTCTGCTGGTGTGTGGCCTCACAAAATCCAACATTATTGGTTTTAGTAGAAGTAATATATTGAGGCAGGATATTATTCATTTAAGGTTAGAATTATGTGTAAAACACAAAGTAAGTGCAACTGATCCCAAGCTTTCTCACCCTTAACATTCATGTCATCCATTATGTGGTTAGAAGATTTCAAGTATGTTTTTTGCAATGATATCACATAGAGAAATCAATCAACCAATCAAATCTCTGTATTTTTTTTTAGTCTCTAAAAACTAGAGGAATAATATCAATCTGGCAGCAAGTTAGGCGTTCATTACTTAAAGCACTAATAGCTGGTGCTAAGGAAGGCAATACTCATATTGACTCTACAAGGGATATCTGAAAAATTAAAACTTGCTCAGTAATTAAAAATTGCCTTAGTTAAACAATTTTTATATACATTAACATTTTTAATGAAAAAAGCACTTTTAATCAAAAGGTCATTGTCCAAAAAAGATCTTCAAGTCAGTATCCCATTATGGTCTCTGAGAAAAAGGCATTGTCTTCAAACAATACTTATGCAAGCATGGTGCAGTACTACAGAAATGTAATATAAATGTGATTTAATGTAATCTGACCCCATCACAAATAATGTTTTAGAGTAGCAAGGGAATTGAGAAAAGGGAGGGGGATTTTATACTGTACACATATACATCTACATATATTTTATGCTTTAAAGAATAACATTTTCAGAAATTCTTTGCAAAACCTGTATAAAACCTAGATGGTTCTCTGTAAAGTTTCTTCTATTCTCACTCTAAGTTTTCACCAGCTTTAATCTCTGAAATGCTGGAATCCCAGTACTTCTTAAATAGAATGCATTAGTAAAGAAAAACTAGCTACAGCTATATTTTTTGAGTTTTCACATAGTTTATGATTCAGTTTTCCTTCTCTTTTTTAGCAGGAGGCACACCTTATCTGACAATCTCCATATTAGAAACATTTTGTGATTAGATATTGAAAGAGAATATGTTCATCTAATCTGCGTATAAACAGGATCTTTTTAAAACAGCACAGAGTTCATGCACCATTTAGAAGTAACAGTTGTCTTTCCAGCAAGTGATCATATTTGATAATTCAGATTTGATACAAAGAGGCCTAGGTAAGTCCAGCCAGATATGAAATATTTGGGTTTAAGAATGCTGAAATGTTCCATCTGGATGGAAAAATCTTAAATAAAGCATTTAGACATTTCCAGAACAATTTTTTTGACATTTTAAAAATGAAATGTTTTGATATTTCTGAATCAATCTTTTCTCCACTTTTCATTCTGTACATTGTTTTGCCATTTAGCCATTTTGTTTCAGTTCAAGACAAAACCAAATATTAAAATATCCCTGCAGTAAGAAATTCCAGTTTCGGACCAGGTCTGCTTCTGATAATGAACCACATGTAAAGTTGTTCAAGATGTTATGAATCTCAAAGACACTTTGGTTCAGGTTTGAACTGCAGCTGAAGGTTCAAAACTGTTCTTATTTTATCCAAATTACAAGGGAAAACTTGCCAATGACTTTAAAAGTCCTTTGCAAGATATAGAATCCTTTTGTTCCAGTGTAATCTGCCAGAATTGAAAATACATAATACATTTCTAGAAGCCTTAAGGAACAGCCATAAAATAAGATTTATAAGACAAACTATTCAGGCAGTGCAAGGTCATAATGAAACCCAATGCTTGCATTACAGCTAAAAAAGGTTAATAATATTTGTAGAAGGTCAGCGTGTAGTTCAAGATCTAAATTACTCTCATGTAAATCCAGTTATAGAAGGCTCAAGCTTTTCTTTGAGAGCTGAAAAGACTATGTGTTGCCCAGTTCAGGCTTGATTCTCTCTTTCTGCAGATGCCTTGTTTACTTGGGAGACAGATACATGAGAAAAATGGATGCAGATGACGCAAAGCCATCACTAGAAGCATTGGACCGTACTGCTTTTTCATTCGCCCCAGGATCCAGGAGTAACTTCCACTGGAGCCAGTGAACCAGAATTTAGTTCCTGGTATGGCTTTTTGCACCTCTCCTGTCTGTGGAGGCTGCAGTAACCACCCTAGCTGAGCAGTGGTGATGTACAGCTGAATGTCCTATCATGAAAGAAAGAGGAATGGCTGGGCTACTCACTGATTTAACTGTTTTGAGCTACAGACTGGAACACACTGAGCTGTATGAAAAAGCTGTATGTCAAAGCAGCTACTGCGCTGCTGTAGCTATCCGTGGGAGACTGGGGCAGCCTGGAATCTGTGACATGAAAAAGGTAGCATAAAGAAAGCTTGGACTCCCGGGAGGTGCAGGAGGTAATTTAATATCATCCCATTGGCATAGAATAAATGTGAAAAAGGGAGAAAAGAGGCCCACGGTCTACAATAGGCTCAGTATTACTGCATGCATTTTGAGCAGGCGCAAAAGAACAGCACAACAAATGCTTCTAGAAGTTTCCTAAAAAGCAGCCTTTCTGCTTAGATAATTTTTCAAGGGCTTAGTATGCAGGAATGAAACAACATTTTAAAAAGAAAATTTCCAAGTCACGAACTTCTTCTTTGAAGGGGTTCCCAGTTCCTTCAAAACTCAGAAAGGGTTTGTGTTCATTTCAAGTTTTGGGTGAAAATTTGGGTCAAGTTTCAAGATGGTTTCTCGACCTCTAATTACTATTATTAGCACTCCTAAATGGACTCTTTAGAAAATCCCTTGACTAAGGAGAGCTGGAGTGAGCTAATGAGTATGAGAAGGAGAAGAAGGTCCTTGTTTGAATTTTAAATACTGCAGCTCACTAATTGGGGACCAACGCAGAATGCTTCTTTTGGAGTGGAGAGAGTTCAAGGGCAGGTGGGAGCAAGAACAATATTTTTTAGACCTGTCACTTTAAAATATACCTACTGCTGCTTTGACATGGCATCAAGTGAATTTGAAGCAACAATAAGTAACCTTATCCTCCCTTTAGGCACTTGCAGGGCTTATTTGTTTTTGTTTTTAAAAAATGAGCTGGGCAGGTTTTTCCAAGGTCTCACAGCTTTAATGAAGAATAACAATCTCTGATGATCCTGGCAACAGGCATCTTTTCTTTTCCAAATAAAAATGAAGAGGCAGAGAGCCTTGTGCCTACAGCTCTGTTATATATTAGACCAACAGAATCCCCACTGACAGCGCTGTTCCAATTGGACATTCTTCCTGTTTTCCTATATTTTTGTTTTCCCTTTTTCTGGTAAATATATTTTTGGATGCTGTTTCCACCATTGCATGCATCATTCCCATCCTCAGGACCCACCCTGATTTTTTTCCTCAGAGGACCTACAGCTGCAGTAGTTTTATCCAGCAGGGAGAAGATGTCCAGAACTTTTTGTGATAGAAATCTATTTTAGTGATGATCACCTGAACACAACTGACACAAACTCATTTTTTCTTCTGAAAAAAAAAAAAAAGATGAAGAATGCATTTAAAAAAACATATATTTCTTAATTTTGTCTATAGGACTTGTGAAAGCTGTTGTACATGCTGATATTCAACATTATGAGTCACTCATGAATTTAGAAAATATGTGTACTCATACATTAGACACATGAAAGCTCTGAGGATTGGGGTCTACCCAGTATTTCAGAAGGCATTTCCAAGTCACGAACAACAAAGAATCAAAGTGACTCCTTGTTTCCAGGATCATTTTCTTCTTTCTATAAGCTAAGGAATCCAATGAGCTGAAATATTTCAACTGATTTTTTTTGCCAATTATTTTTTTCTCTTGCAATTACACATGTATAGTCAATTCTATCCATGTTAAGTGATACAAAGTTTAAAGATTACTCAGGGTCAGCCCAAACTTTCCTTGGTGCATAATGTTTGTGCTCTCTGGCTGTACGTAGAACTGAGTCCTGCAGTTTTGTGGTGACAAGTTCCTGGCAGTCAATGTCTGACTTGAAGTAAATTGCACACTCGTTTCCCATCTTACACATATGCCTCTACAGCCCTGATTGTTCTTCTGCTGATAAACAAAGAAAGCCTCATTTATATTCAAAAAATTGCTTCTGTCTATGAAAATGCTTTAACACCGATGCAAGGCAACCTTGCTTATCCTTTGTGTTTATAGAGAGCTGCTTAAACTCTATAAAAAGTATTGCAGCTTGATTTTCCAAAATTGTACTGATGAGAATGGGAGCTTAGTTAATCTAAGTCTCAGAAAGGGCCAAAATGTGCTTACACAGCTACAAGTACATGGCATTTTGTGGCCCAGTCCTGCAACGTGCTGAAGCCTATTTGTTTTCTTGGGCCTTTCCAAGGCACCTTACCTCAGGCTGGCAGACTGCACGAAACTGAAGAAGCAACATATTGCTTTCCTCCCCTTCCTGCATAACTGTATCGTTCAGTTACACAATTTTGCCGACATTGTGCTGACATTTTGACTCTCATGAGGAAAAACAGGGAAATAGATGCTAGGACCAAGAGGAGAGACTGATTCTGTTATTTGCTCTTACAGAATGTTTTAAAATACACTGCACACAGCACATCTTAATTTTTGTTGTGTGCATTTACATTGCAACGGAAGAAGCATCTGACTGGAGAAAAAAAGGGATTCAACGTGAGCTTGTTACGACACTATAAAAACACACTCCCACTCCAGCTATCAGCTCCACAGAGATTTTGTTGCTTGCTTTTCCCATTTGGTGGGCAGGCTTTGCTCTGTTTCTTACACAGAGGCAGGCAGCTGTTTTCAATATCCAAAGGACAAACCTTGAAAGAAGTGCAAGGTGCCATCCTTGCACTCTGGCTCCAGATTATGAAAAAAATTGATTGGGGCAGGCGGGGGGCGGTGTGTGTGTGGAATGTAAGAAAAGTTGGCAGCTGCTTTCTACACAAGCTGTGCAGTCAGCCTCTTGGAATGAACTTAAACAGCTTCAGAACAGGTCACCTAAATGTATTCTCTCTTTTAAGTAGATTTAAATAAAAGCAGATTTCTGTTTCTCCTTCCCTGTTCCCTTGACATCCCAAGGCAGTGCTGCCTGTGGGAAGCGAGGCACATAACGAGGGGGTTGTGTGGGACATATGGAACTGGTTTTCTGGTGATAGACATGTGACTCTTCTCCTCAGGCCTGCCATGACTTCAGTAGCTCAAAAATAAGTTCAGCACCACAGATGGACCATGGAGTAGTTGAAGGCTTCTTCCCATAATACATTCAGGTTCCTACAAACCCCACATGCACAGAACAGGTCTTTATCTTTGTGGCACTGTGCTGATGCTTATGACCCTACCAGGAAAATGTTTAAGTATATGGCTGAAACTGACCAACCTCAATTTTACCAACGGCACCTACAGATTAGAAGGAAGGATGTGGCTGGCTTTTTCTAAATGTTTACTCAGTTTACAATCTTTGAGGTGGACAGGAGTTTTCCTTGCTGTGCCTGACACAGAGCTCCCAGCCAAGGAGCACTGCTCATGTTGTCACCCCAGTCAGGCTCAGAGGCTCTGGAGAGCCCAGGAGCATTCAAAGTTACTGTTGCCTTCATTTGTTAATGAGTTCAGTGCCACGCAGGTGGTTGTGCAACCTCCTTAGCCTTGGGGAAGCCAGACTAGAAATACCTCTGCTAGCCGTGCTCCCGTGTAGGAGGAGTCCAGGCCTCAGCTTTCCTGGGTCATGTGCAAAACAAAAGCATAACCAAGGCCTTGCCAGCTGTCTATGCAAGGTCTTGGTTATACGCGTATTTCACAGATCCTCAGTGTTACTCAGGCACCTAGCACCGCTCAAGAAACCCAAGACACACTGACATCAAGGACAGAAATTGAAGATCAATACTCAAAGTTCAACTATGAAAATCTAACCTGGAATTGTTCTAACTAAAAAAAAAACCTAAAAAAATTTGAATATCTCAAAATATGGGCACTTACAACCCTGGCTGTGTGTCACAGGGAGTAATTCTCTTGGGCACAGCTGCTAACTGGTTGTGGGGTAAAAAAATGGGCTGCTAAGTACTTAGTGTATGGACTGTCAGCAGCCATATACCTGCACATCCTACAACAAATGTTTAATTCTTTCTACCTGGCCAGTTTGGTCCACCATCGCATCTGTAGGGCAGCTTGAAGGCTGGGCTGTAGCAAATGCTGAAACGGTGTTCCTCGTAAGTCTGGTTTTTCAGCTTGCACCATCTGCTTCCCAGGCAGCAGCAGGGCCCTGCAGCTTGCCAGCCTCTCGCTGCAACGGTCCAAAGTCTCAGGCTCTGGATGTAAGGAATATGCCTATGCACCTGTTGCTAGGCATCTGTATGCATACATGCCCTAATTGCCTATGCAGATGATTATGTAGAAGCTCTGCTATTACATGGTTACATGCAAATCCAGCCTTCAGGGGCTCTGGTGTGGTAGAAAAGACATTATAAATCATAATTAACAAAGTAGTTTTTCAGAACAGAGCTGTGAAACATTCACAGAGACTTAGATTAGAAAGAAAGAAAGCAAGAAAGAAGAGAGAAAAAGAGTGAAAAACAGTGAAAAAGAAATCTTTAATATGTGGATGCTGCTTTCAGAAACGAGAGACATCTGTTTGGGAAATAAAATCTGTCCAAAAAAATGAGGAGGGGGCAGGGGAAAAGGTGAAACATTGCCAGTGAAATAAAAGAAAATCTCAAACTTTCCCACAGAAATCTTAGTTGAACCAACACAGAAACAGAGGATTTAAGAACAAAGGATTTATTTTCAAAAAGGAGCCAAGGCAAAGATTGCCAGAGAGAAAAAAATTGTCCATGGAATCATTAACACTGCAGTAGTCAGGAATGATGGCAACCAATATCATCCAGCAGGTCTGGATACATTTCTGTTTGCTTTTCACTTCTTATGTGGAAAGCTTTGGCTTAGCCTAAGTGTGGAAGCCATCCTTCCCCCAGATCATCTTCGGTGGTCGCTCCTCCCATGAGGCAGGTCCTGCCTCCCCTTTGGCTGATTTATGCAGCTCCCAAGGCACAAAAAGCAGCACCAAACCACTAGCTCTGACCACAGAATTTGGTCCCTCCACGGTACTGTCACCATACCAGCTCCTACCCAGTCACCCACAGTGGGAACTTGTCTGACAGAGGTGGGCATTTTCATGATCTATTCTTCCTTAGCAATCCCAGGCTGTCAAAGCAATGCCTTGGAAAGCTGTCAGCCAGCATAAAAATGAGAAGCCTCCAGTTAATCTGTGTGGTGTGAGCCTGTATTGGTGTGGAAGCAGTATGTTGTAACGGCACCCTTGCTCCCAGCTGCCCCAAACTATGCCAGATGCAATTCAGTCTCAGTACCACAGGTACTACCATGGTAGAAACAGTAAATTGGAAGCCTAGCAAACATCCTCTGGATTATTGTTTCTGTTATGTAGCTGAATCTCTGTTGTATTGACAGAGAGCTGACTGCCATAACAAATCTCAAGCACTGGGCAATTTGGGTATCCTGTTGTTGCTTTCAGTAGTGAGGATTTTATAGGCATTCCTGTGAAAACCCCACCTGCTGTGGGGTTGCTTTCTTCTTCGCAGATCCACAGTCTGGCTCCTTTTTTTTGATGGAATTACCAGGCTTCAAAGAAGAAACGCACAGTAGAGTATAGAGACCCAAGAATCTTAGCAACAAAGAAAACAATTGGTATTACAGATGCATTGTAATACCTTTCTTTATTAGTAGTAATGCTTGGAAGAATATAATTGTTTTTAGGAACAAGATGGTTTTTAATATCCTTCCTGAAATGACCTAAGAAGTATGGAAAGGCTCCATAACTTTAGCATTATATTATATTATATTATATTATATTATATTATATTATATTATACAGAATGTAAAATTTGAGGTGCCTAACAATTCAAAATAGACATTGTCATCATTACAAAGCATATAAAATATGGGTGGTGAAGACTGCAGAGAATCCTCAATCCTGATTCAGACTCTGTTGTCGACCAGAACAGAATCTGGCAGGAATAAAAACTTTCAGAACTTCTTGGAAAATGAAAGTTTAAGTTGTAAGTAACACAGGAAAAAACAAACAAAAAACAATGGCAAATGAGAAAAATATGGGAAAAATTCCAGTGTCTGTCCCTGCTCATGGCATTCCCACTTGCAAAACCATTTTTCATGCCTTTCAGCAGGGAAGCATTTATAGTTTACAAATATTACATTAGTAATGAAAACCACCTTAAGGCAAAAAAAGAAAAAATTGGAGCGGGAAAAGTGAAATAAGTAACGTACAGAAAACAGGAATGGAGATTTTTCCTCTAACAGATCTGAGCAAAAATCAAACCAGAATTTAAAAATTTGTTCCTACAAGCATAAACTATTACTATTATTGTTTTATTAACATTAGTCCAAACAAGTTGCATAAACTAGTGCTCTGGTTTAACTCACATCAAGACAGTACTAGGCTGACCTTCAGGATGAAGGACCCAAAACTCATTCCTGACACTTTCCAACCCTTTTCAAGCACAGCCTGGCTGTTGGTGGGAATTTGATCTGGCATCTACTTTTAACATCTGCCATACTGGGAGTATCTCTGCTCTAGAGTGCTGGTAATCATAACACTACCTAGATCAAATGTAGCACTTTTCTTCCTTGGAAGACCTTTGGAATGGACCACACATATGTGGTGCTTTTTATTCAATTGTTACATGTTTGAAACTATAAAGCAACCATGTGCATTGAATTACTGATGGGAAGATCACATATTTTTAGTTTTGCAGAAATAGCCAAACTGGTGTGTGTTTCTCACTCTGCAGTGTTTATCCTGCACATTCTCTTTTTTTTTCCCATTCACGATACAGGATGATTATGGCTCACTTAGGTTGTGTTGTTCAAAGCAAGCTCAACTATATTTAGTGTTTTCATTAGTGAAGGATACACTGAAGTCTTCTCTTATCCTGGCCTTGTTCTACTATTTTGTTGACATCATCAATCCTAAACTACCAAAGATTTACTTGGTAACAGATATCAAAGCATAGGGCAGTGAATATGGATAAGCAACTCTCACTTCAAACACTGTTTGGAGAAACAGGATGACTACCGATCAATAATTATAGCTGAATTCCTTCATAAAAAAGATCTTGAGACCAAAGCCATAGGGTGGTTCAAAAGCAAACCCTTGAGGAAGTCAAAGCTACACTTTGAAAGCAATAGGAAGAGCTTTTGACTATACAAACTGAAAAGTGGGGGAAAAAAAAAAAAAAGACTGAAATAGATCTTGTATTATTGTAATGGTGAAAGCAAATACTGTTTCTAGATTACATATAGAGAGTAACCATGCCTTGCTCCACTAGCTGTCTGGGATTCATGACAACCAAAGACTTAAGAGCTTCAAGCAGGGGGTACAAAGTGGCAAGGAACTCTGTGGAAATGAAACTGGACAGCGCTGACTTTGCTGTGTTGCTCAAAGGAGAGAGGAACATCTTAAAATCTGTTTGCTGAATTGGAAGTTAGACAGTAGGCAAAAGGTGGACCCTTCACTTTCTGATTTTCTGTTCAAATGAACCAATTATTTTGCTGACCTCAGGGTCCGAATTTCAAAGGCGGCTGAAGACAGGCTTAGGCCTGCTGCTATGGCAAATTCCAAAATACCCAATTACTGACCTCAGGAGGAGTCAGCATTCCTGAGATTAGAGTCACTGGGAGTTTACTTCACAAACTCACTTCTAATAATATACTATAGTGCAGACACCATTAACCTGCCTTTTTCAGTTAGCAAATAAGATATGTCTCAAGGCAAAATAGTTATTAACAGCCAATGGTAGAAGTTACATCTCTAACTGGAAACAGCAATATCTGCAGGGGAGTGTAATAAAAACATATAACAAGTAAATCTGTTAGTGGATTACAAGGACTCTAGGTAATCATTCCATAAGACAGCTTTAGCAGAAACAATGAATATTTCAGGGCTTCATAGAGCCAAACTAATTCTGGGTGCCGGAGAGTGTTCCATGGATTAACTCTGTTCTTACTAGCCACTTTGACCAGCATTATATTGGCAGACTTCCCAGATTTCCTTATTATTTGCACTGCATTTATTTCGATGTTTACACCATTTTGTGGCAAGCTAATTCTCTTTTTTTCTCCCAACTGATGTCAGGATGCTGTTCAATAACAAAGCCCTTTCACGTCAGATGCCTGAGGTAGAACTATTGTGTCCCAGCTGTCAGTTATACTAAGACATCTTTTGGTCTAAGTTATTCTAATATGAGTGACCTGCTGTTTCTATATACAAAACTCTTCCACTGCTTTTATAATTAAACACACAAGGCAAAAGCCTGAAAGCTGAGCACCTGCTGAGCACCCACAGACTCCCGCCGAAACCCATCAGTATTACAGATACAGAAGTTGAGATATTTAAACATACAGAAAATGTTCTTTATTACTCTCAGTATCTAAGGACATACCTTGCCTTCTGGATCAAGCTCTACTTGACACAGTTGGAGGAGATTTCTAGACCTGGTTAAAAGAGAAACCCTTGCAGAGTTTTTCCTAATTTCTCATTTTTTATTTTACTCCTAGCTGTTGGCTGTTCTGTGACCTATGGTATCTCAAGATGGACAAAAAAATATGTAATTTCATCATTTCTTCAAGATGTGCTGAAAATAAGGTGTGCTTACACTTTCTTAGATGTGATCTGTAAAGAGGCAGTTATGTGCCTAGTAATTCACATTTTACCTACAACAGGTTTATAGCCTTCTCAAGATAAAAAAATTACCAGATCTTTACCAGATCAAATCTCATACAATTTATTGGCATGACATTTGGAAGTGCATAATATATCATCACAGCTGAGGTCAATATGAAGAAAAATATTCTTAAAACATAATCCACTACTTGACAGCTAAAATGGATCAACAGATTCTGCTAACAGACTTTGCCCAGAACTCTGACCTGCAAATGCAACAGCACGAATTTCCCAACAATGTTTGGCTCTGTTTTCAGAAACAGCAGTACAGTAGATAAGCAGGCATCCCAGCTTTCTTTCTGACTTTTTGCTTGTTATTGTCCAGAACCAGATTATATTTCCAGCACCTTTTATTGCTGTTCCATGCAAGCTCTGTGGAGGTAACATCCCACATCCGTTCAGCAAAAGCAGGCAAAATTATTCCCATGTTCAGACAAGGCAAAAAAGCATCAATTTCCTTGTCTCTGCAGTTGTGGATGACAATGATGTTCACATTCTCAAATTTTATAGAATAATGCCTCCCTCCAGGAACATCCTAAAACAGGCAGCCTGCCAGGGGCATATGTTGCAGCTGATACATATAGGGGCCTCTTCACTTTTTATTATCACCTTCTCATTTCTTTTTAAATGAGGTTTGTTTCAGTAGGATTACCAGAGCCATCATAGCAATGTTGTGCAGTCATTCACAATTTAGAAGGTGAGGCAGTGAGGCAGTGAGGCAGCTCCGGCCTATGAGGACTACTGGGCAACAACAGGAGCATGGAGCTCCCTTCTGTTTCTCCATATACCTGCCCTAAGTTTTGCACAGATAACAATGTACTTTTGCTAGATACATCACTTAAACTTAGAAGCTGTAAAGAGAAAGCAAAAAATCCCAAATGGTTTAAGAAGCTGATGAAATGCTTATTAAGTCTCCAAATATTCCAGCTGCACTTTCAACAAGTTTTGGCCAAGGCAGGTGGAACTGTTTGTGTTATGGAGTGGTTCCCTCTGCACCTTTCAAACACCTCTGCCAGAGTCTATGGTTCCAGTCATACTTCTTTGTGCTTCCTGCAAAGCATGGTAGCAACTACTGGAAAAGGGAGACACTAGTGATGTGCACAGTATCCTGAACATCAGCTCTTATGGATGTGAGTTTTCTCTAAAATTCAGAATATGAAGGCTTTTCCTTGTAGCTGTTCTCTTGTTGTAGCCAGATCCCCATTCCCAGGATAGGGCAGAGGAGGTAGAAGCGGAGGGTCAGCACACTGTCAGATCTACCACTCTGCTTCTAATGAATGAACTGGGGGAGAAATCAGCCACTCTCTTAACTTGTGAATATTTGAAAAACCACCAACAAAAATTCTTCAAATCTACAGCCTGCCCTAACCACGTACTGTAGTCAAATTAAATCCCTAATAAAGTATGTATGAAATGAAAAACAAATATGTTCATCTTTTGTAGTCCCAGCCTCCCTTAATGGAAAATGGCTGTATTTCAATCAGCCACATGTCCGAGTTGTGGTTGTTCTCAAAAGTCTGAATTCTTCCCTTAAATGGCATCCATCCGAGAACGGGACACTGTTGTTTCTCTTTCTGCAGACCTACATGGCAGTTAGAAACAGCACACAAATGAGCTCAGTCTTCCAACACTGAGGTCCTCTTCAGCGAGACTGAGCAATTCCAGCTCCAGATGAAGATGTTCAAACAGTTGGAGAAGCCAGCAACTCTTGAGTTGCTCAGGACTGCTCTGGCAGCCAAGGGATAATGGTGCTGATGGATAGACATGCCAGCAGCATTGAAGGCAGCTTTGAAGAGCAAAGTCCCTCCAAACCACCAGAGTGGTGTAGAGAGCTGTAAGTGGGAATCACAACTGAGCCCCTGAGTGCTGAGTGCGGTGTCCTTAAATGGGAGAAGCCAGGCTGACTCTTTGGCATCTTCTACCTAGTTGTTCTGCTATTACAGACACTCAGCATGACACAGCAAAAGAGAATGGGTGAATAGTTACAGGGCTCTAGTGACACTCATTTCTATTTAACTCTCTTTGTGTTAATTGGGCTGTTTAAATGTGCCCCAGTGTAAATATGAACTGAGTCTCTCTGGAATTGTTTGCTTGCTTCCCTGGATAGTTTTTGCATGACAGAGACAGAGCTGTCTCTTACTAAAGCTTCGTCAGACCATGAAAGACCAAAATGCTGGAATAACTGATGGTCTGTAATACATTGATCCTCCTGACTGTTCAATCTCACCTTTCCCCAGGAAGCATAAATACAGGGCAGATTGCTAGAAAATGTTACCAGAACTTATCTCAGCGACTTGTTGGCTTTCTATAGGGTCTTGCTGTTTACACATGGTAGTTTAAGGTGTCAGGAATTTACAACTTTGCCAAGTTTTTTTCATTCAGCATTCCAATGCCATTAATTTCCCAGACTTTGACATGTACACTGATATGACCTGGATAATTTCTTTTTTTATCTGTTCATTGTATGAGAGTTAGGCAGTGCTAGGCCTTGTTATTTGTACTCTTCCCTATGGTTCTGTAAAGCTAAGCCAATGCCTTTGCATAGCAGATGAAGCTGGACATGTTAATTTAAAACATATATTGGCTATTCAGGGTAGTTAAAAGTTCCCCATGATACTGATGGCAACAGTTGCTGTTCACAGAGATAGCTTCTTTTTTGCAGTTTTACTGGGTTTTCCATGTTGAATAATGAGCCTGCCAGAACAGCCCCTTGCACTTAGTATTTCCTAGTAACTACCTCTGTGTCACTCTGTGCATTGGACCTTCCTCAAGACATCAGAATTTGTTTCTCTTCCATCATCTATAGGGAGGTGGGTGGATTTCAGGCTGCCTCAACATAGCCTTTCCTGTGCTATTTTTTTTCCGCAAGGCTGACTTTCATGCTCCATCTTCTGACTTGCTGCGTACACACAGACTGCTCCTGGAAATTAGTGGAAATTATTCTGTGGGCGCTTGGCTCGTCTTTGCGGCTTGCTGCTGCGTGCAGTGATCTGGAATGTAGCTGTCATCAAGTCCCCCGACGCTGTCTCACCCAGGTTCTGCTTTCCGCAGCAGGTATTCTCTGCGTTTAATTTCACCACATCTCACACAAAGGAATCGCCTTTTGGGAACCATGGAATTGGCACTGCGTTAGCGAGAGGTCAGTTTGTGCAGCAGCTCTGAACAGGGAAACAACAAAATGTCTCAGTCATTTGGAAATGAGTGACTAGAGCGAGATGGAAGGTACCGCTGCAAACAGCATTAAAATCTGACAAGACCTTTGTCCAATATGAAAAAAACCCCAGATTATTAAAATTGTGCTATACGGTGCTTTGTACAGTTAAATAATAGGTAGTTTCTTAGTATCTTAAAGCCATCATCACAGCATAATGCAGTTATTAAATGAAATCTTTTTGTAGTGTCGGTTAAGGTAGTTTTAGGCACCATTTCTCCCGAAGTCTGGAGGAACATCGCTAAGAAGGTCAGCAAGCACCGAGGGCTGCTCCCTCCCTTCAAGCCCCGTTTCCCAGGCTCCAACAGCACGCTTCTTGCTTCCATCAGCCTTTCCCTTCCGGTTTCCATCACCCTAAAACCTGAAGGGCCCCCAGCGCCACCATTCCCGTTCGTCACACGTTAACTCTGCCCTCCGCCGCGGGGCCGTGGGCGGCCGGGTGCCGATGCCCGTCCCCCAGCGGGGTGGGAGTACCTGTTCCGGGCAGGGCCGCCACCCGCCGCGGCCTGCCGCTGCCCTGCTGCCCGAGCCGGCCTGCGGGCGGTGCGAGAGCAGCGAGGCCTCCTCGGCAGGCATCCGCGGGCCCTCTAGCGGCATCCGCCTCGTCCGTGGTTTTGCCTTGCGGAGCCCGCCGGAGCCTCCTCGGGGAGCGGCCTGCCTTTGTGGGTAACGCCTGGCTCCCACCTGAGGCTGCGAGAGGCCTCTGCCTTTCCTGCGTGAGAGTGCCCACCACAGAGCAAAGGAGGTGAGCTCCGAGAGAAGGATCCCGGGGGTCAACTGCTGAGGCGACAGCAAAATACTTTTTCATCACAACTGCTCCGGCTGACCTGGTCAATCAGCATTACAGTTTGAAGAACACTCTTGCTCCAGTGACTTGCTGTAGCATTCTCCTATTAGCAGCTTTTCTGGGCATAGAAATGGTTGGATATTAAGACTTTAAGCTACTTTTTGAATTATGAATACAGAAAAAAATACAGACAGCTTAAGCCAGACTAAGTTCTTATTTTCTTTCAGGCAAAAAAAAAAAAAAATAAAAATAAAAATAAAAAAATTAATCACCTCCTTCTGAACTTGGCAAAAAAATTCCCCTCTGGCTGGAGAAGATGGAGTGAACACACCAGTATATAGGCCAAAAAGAGGCTTTCTCCAGGCTTTAAAGGGCTGAAAATTGGGGTCCCTGGTGCTGTGACTTTGTCAGTTTCCTCCCTCCTGCGGGAGCAAGCGCGCGGGGACAACCATGATAAAGTTGTGTTGGCATGCCTCTGCGGTCCGAGCGCTGCCTGAGGCATGGCCAGGATCCTGAGGCTTGAGCTGTCACCTGCACAGATTCGTATTTTGGGCCATTCTACAAAACCTGCCTGATTTTCAGGTGCTGCCTGATGAGTAGTGCTGGACTGCTTGGAAAACAACCCAGCGTGCAGCACTTTGATAATCCACACCTTTGATTTCACACCTTGAGCAAAAATGCCAGTAAGCTGCTCTGTTTAGACTGGGGAAGGTGGGAATGGACACCTTAATAAAAGAGGTTAACTAAAGGGTGAAAATATAGTGCTTGAAGTAAATGAACAAGAGACTGGGTAGAAAAACTCAACATGGCAAAGTGCAGAAGTTACGCTCTGCTTAAAGGGTGCGCTCTGTGAGATACCCCAGCGTACCGAGTTTTCTGACTATGAATCCTGATGGTGAGACCTTGGCTTGATTGGAGTTACTGGGAACCATAGCCCACCAAAACCATGACTTCAGCATTAGAACCCTGCTGCTGCTACTTGTGACACCTCACACAGCGTGTGCTGCAGTACTTCAGGTTTGATTCTGTCCAAGTCACTTGTGCTTGTTAGAAAGCCACAGAGTTTTACAACCAATTGACCGGTTCCGATGGATCACTGAAAGAACTGAAGACCATACTCAACCCTCTGAGGGTTTGAGGGGCGGCAGGGGCAGGAGGAGAGGGAGAGGTTACTGGAGACTGGATTTTCAAAGGTCGTTCTCAGATGCACTATCAAGTAACAAGTGGATTAACCAGTTATTGTGCATCAGCAGAGCTGTGGTAACCAATCCTGCATGCATTTTAGCCCAGCACAAACTTAAGCTAAATGCATTAGCTTACTCTTTCGCTAAGGCCACTGACTGTGACCTTGAATTTGCCATGCTAAAACCACTTAAAATCAGTCGCTTACAATCAGTATATCTGTTTGCCAGATAGGATACGGATAGTCATGCTCAGGCTTAGACGAACGTTGAGGGCATGGCACAGGGATACTGAGGGAGCAGGAACAAGAGGAAATAAGGGATGTGCCCAGTTTAGGATTGCAAACCAGAGCTGCAAGTAAAGAGACAACAGACCATCTCTAAAGAGACAGGAGCAAGATACAAAGGTGAATCTATAGAGAATGTGAGGTCAAGTAGCTGCTGGACTTGCTTTATGCTCCGACCGGAATAGCCAGATTTGGTGCACAGGGACCCTGTCTGTGCCAGGGCTGCAACTGTCGTACTGGCTGTGGGCTGACACATGTAATACTTCCAATACCTAAAGCTTTAGGCATGACTGCTTATTGTGTCTCATTAAGTTTCATTTGTTTCAGTTGCTTGCATTACTTGGAAAAGGAAGACCAGGTGATTGCTTGACAACATAAGCAGGTGTCTGTCACTTACAGTATCTTGGAAAGAATAATTTTCCCAATTACTAGGATGTTTCTAATAGGTAATAAAGCCATTCTTTGTCCCTCTGATCAAATACAGCAGCACAAAAAAAAAAGGCTCAATCCCTACAAGACCTTCCTCCCTCAATTTCCCCTCTAGATTTTCAGTCTCATCTAGATTGAAAACTTGTATTTCTTCCTGTTATGTGATCACCACAAACAAGTGGTAAATTTCAGTTTGAATAACTTTCCTTTTTTTTTTTTTCTTTTTTTTTCCTATATGTTAGGAAAAAAGCAGAAGAGGAGAGAACAAAAGTGAAGGATCCCTAATAAAGCTCATCAGGTGATTCCCATTCTGACCACCTGCGCACCACATAGGGAGCAAAAATGAGATGCGACCTTAGCTGACAGGAAGCCTGGCTAGAACTACAGGTCTTTCATAGTGATATGCACCAAGGGGTAAGGATGTAAAAAACCTGACCTCTCCAAATAATTTTCCTTGCTTTCATTTCAGGAAGGAAGGTAGAAATAAGGAGGTCAGAGAGATAAGCAGTCCTTTATAAATGTGTAATCAGCTGAGTAGCAGGTCCTCAGGTGGTGTAAATCTGCATTGTTCTGGGTGTGTATAAACATCAGACTGAACTACCTGAGGCCTTGATAGAAAACAAGTAGGTAATGAAATGAAAAGTCTATTGTAAAACCTAAAATGTAAACAAAACAGGAAACAACCACAAGGCACAATGTTGATAATCAGCTGGTGTTTTATTCAAAGCATATTGTTAGCTCATGCAAAATTGCAGGTCAGATTCAAGACAGTAGATTCAGAGACTAGGATGTAATGCCATCTTTTGTACTCTCTGCTTATGCCTCAGTGGGAATCCAAGAGCATAATTCAGCCCTAAGGGGCTAAAAATATTTATTTTTGAAACTCAAGCCCTGCTTTAGGGTTGGTTTTCTTTTGAAGTATGACAAAAATAAGTTTCTAATAAAATATGACATGCACTTACTTTATTTTCTTTACCTCTCTGAATCTAAACCAAAGACAGAGTGAAAATGTAAGTAACATTTTTGTATTAAAAGAAATTATTCCTGACAATTTTAATGTCAAGTTTCAGCTTGATGTGTTTTTAAAACGGGCAAGTTTCAAAGCCCTAAAAAAATGGGGTTTTATAATGGAAATGCTGACAGACCCTTAACTACAGCAGCGTTGCTGGGCGCCACTCTAATAAAAGGTGGCAAGGATCCAGGAGTCTTCACAGCTGCATGTCTAAACTTTATTAAGTATCTGACTATAGTTTACAGGTCCTCGCCAGATCATAACTCATTTAATTCTGACACATTCCAGTTTATAATTAGTGTTGTACTAATATGTTCCTAACTTGTACCAGGGTATTTTTATTTTTTTTTTCCTCCTGTAGAACAAGGCTGTTGCCCAAAACCAAAGATGCACTGACATTTGGCAACCAAGCAAGTTCAGGGTTTTTTTTTTGTTTTGTTTTGTTTTGTTTTTTTTTTTGATCCTTGGGCTAAAATAATTCAAATGCTAAAGGCCAGTGTCTGCAAAGGAAGCACGACGAACACTGAAACATCTGTAATTCCCAAGGCAGGAGAAATAAAGCAATTTCTAACTTTCTCTAAGCAAAGTATTTGACTTGCCTTTAGTATTCAGCAACAAAGCAAATTGTTTTTAAAATACATCAGTAATGGCTTGCAATTAGGAAATAATTGTGAAAGCAAAATAAGAAAACACAATTGTTTCAGTACTTTGCCAAGTAATAAAATAGCTGTGCTTATATATGGAAGGTATAAACTTATTTATTTGAATCTAGTGTTGGGTGCCTGCCACCTGAAAACCAGGACATTGTGGGTAAGGATGCTCTTCCATAGCTTATTTGTGGTTCATCACCGATCTTTGGAACATGACTGTTCCTTTACATGCAGGGTTGATCATTACTGACACTGAAATCCCAGCTTGCATCAGTAGCTGTTGTTCGAGGTTCTTCACAGTTCATTTCCAGCTGCTCCTACTCATTTCCATTTCATTGCTGCATCTGTCTGGGCAGGTATCTGGGCAATGGCCTCTGCTGATTGTGGTCTCAGAGTGGCCAGGGAATGTGAACTAGAATAGGGTGTAGTAAGTCTTTCCAAATGTTGAGAAGCTAATCAGCACTGCTCTAGAAAGCTTTCTGAAGTCTTTGGTGGAAGCACGCAGCATCCATGTGGGAATGGGATCTCCTTTTAGGTAGCTCTACGCTTACAGCAGATCATTGAAAGAGACTGAATTTTTGGTTAGAGTCATTCTATTCCTCTGCAGAGGGACAACCGTCCCACTCCTTTCTGCAAGAAGAACCTTATTGTTCTTTACAGCTAAGATCCCAAACATGATGTAAAGCAAAAATCCAGCAGGATTTTGCATTATGCTGCCTGAATTGATGAGGAACTGAGCTCTTAAAATGTAACAGGCTTTGTGGAAGTTCCTTTAACACATTGGCTTTCTAACTTTCTGTAATTATTGCAGTGTACATTACCTCCTTAGTGGCTGAAAACTTAGAACTTTTCCTAACCAATTCATAGAGAGAAACCAAGGTGGACAAATTCTTCCCACCTATAACACGGAGCTTTTTGAAGGTGAAGAGAACTAACTTTCTGCTTCATCATAGACTTTANAAAAAAAAAAAAAAAAAGCTTCACATTCTCTTGAAATGCTGCTGCTTTTTTTTCTGATTCAGGGCCACAGGCATAACATGCAGCTGCTCAGCACCCAGCCCAACATAAACCTTATAGCCTTCAATTAAATTACAGACTAATGTTTGACTCACATTCAAACAAGTATGAACATACATGCAGATGACAATAGGTGATAATTCAGCAATTTTCAGAAGAAAGAAAAGGAAGGAAAGGGAAAAAAAGAGAAAAGAAGAGGAAAAACCAACAAGAGTAAAAAAAAAAAAAGATTAAGATCCATGTTTAAAGAGGCTTTTGGCACATAATCTGGAAGATTTGACTTCTGTTAATATATTTTTCCATTTCCCAAATTACTGCTTTTAAAAGTGAAACAACCTGACAAGTCAGAAATGTCTTTTTGCCTGCCTGCCCAAATTTTTTACCCAGAAGCTTAAATGTTTGCCACTGTCAGAGTTGTGTTAACTTTGTTTCTACATTGTCAAGAATTTGAAAATGCTCTTTTTGGCCTTGTAATTTAAGAGTCCAACTGCCAATCTACAGCCACTGGTCTAAAGGGAATAAATTATGAATCTGCCATACCTATGGATGTGCCAAGCTTTGTACTGAAAGGAAGGAAAACAATCACTCTTATTACCTATGAAAAATTCAGTGGATCGGGCTCAGAAATACCAAACATGTTTTTTAGGTACAAATGAATTTTCTTAGAATTTATGAGTAAATTATTAACATCTTTATGAGTTAAAACAGGTTTTGAACTATTTTAAAACAATCTTTGAAGAAAGTTGGCACAAGGTTCAGACCTGGATCTGGTCTGAAATTATCTGAATGTAGTCATGAAAACACTTCAAAAATCATCTCACACACTGCATTTCTCATGTTTAATCATCTGTGTTGCTGTGGGTTAACAACAGCATCTCTTCCTCAGTATGTTACCACCTTTTTTCAAAACGTTTGCTATGTATGCTGTCAAAAATATTTCCAGTACCTCTCAGAAAAAGCATACCTGAAACAGATCTGGTCTCCAAAGGTGAGGCCCACATATCTGCCTTCTCCACCTGGGTCTGAGTGTGATATCTACCACCATGATAGTAAAGACACCACAGGTGAGGCATAGGCACTTGGTTCCACCTGTGACACCACTCAGCCTCTGAGACATCCTTGCAGGGTTCACAGAAGGGGCACAGGGTCTATAGGAGGTCCTGATTTGGTACCCTGGAGGGTAATGCAGGGTGTCTGAGGTGGCAGTGGGCTCCCACATCAAGGCAGATGTTAAGAACCTCATCCTGTGAGCCAGTCTGTAGACAGGATATCCCAGAGCTCAGACAAACTGACCTTGAAGACTGCAGCTTCTTCCCCTCTGTAGTGGAGGAATTGAAACAACAGTATTTTTACCAAAGCTGCCATTGCACTTGCTAAAGAGCAAAGGTTTCCAACATTTTTCAGGTCACCAGGTTGCTGCCAGAACTCTAATCATGAAGAAATGAAACATAGGAAAAAATATGCAAAGCCAGGGCTTGTAATATGGAGCTCCTGATAGTTCCCTTGCTCCCAGCATTATTCTTTCAGTCAGAGCATCAATAATTATTTAATTGCACAAATTATTACAGACTATGATGGATGATCACAGAATGAACTGAAGAAAAAGAATAGGCACTTGCTCTCTGCCTGCTGCTCCCTCTCCACAGTTGTTTGCCATTTTGCTCTTTCAGGTTCTTTCTGTTGGTTTTCTACAGCTAGCAAGTCTGATCTCACTTCTAAAAGACCCCAGTCTACGTATTCAAGGCTTTGAAACCTTCATGTACGTGATCCAAAGTTTCTCTCTGTAAATGATGTTCTTTATTTTCTTAGTAGAAACTAAGATTGATGCAAGGCATTTGAATCTTCAGGAAATACGTGTCTTGGAGTTATTCACTGTCTCTTTCTCCTCTGAAATAGAAAATTTAGTACATCTAAGTAGGACTGACTGACTTTAATCACTGGCCTTTGTGTAAAAGGCAGGGAGACATACTGATTGACTAAAATATTGCTTGGCAATCATTTTGTCTTCAGTCATGGATTAAATTGTTTTGTGTGTTTCATTTTTCAATCTATCATTAATATTTCTTTCTTTAATCTTCCTTTCTTTTTCCTGTTTTGATTTCAATTTGCTATTGCTGGAGACTTTGAAGAGAGAGCCAAAATGACTATCATCTAGAATTATCAGCTGTATGAACAAAAGTACTCTCCCAGCACTTCTTGGTGATTTTTATTTCTTTTTCTGGCAATCTGTTCTCCACACACACATGCATGATGTGGGGCGTGTCCAAGTTCTCTGCAAGGTTGAACTCCATATCTGTGTATATAAAAGTACAACTTTCTTTTGCTCCAAATGATCCTGGTTTCATGTGTAACTTTTGCCAAGGTGATGATACAACAAGCAACTGTGCACAGGGAGAGAGTGCAAAAGACTTCAAAACTGATCTTGAAGATGAGGAAAGATCCTCTCCTCCCTATATGTCACTTACTCCAAATTTCTTGTTTTAAATGAGGTTGCAAGACTTCATAACATTGAAAGCATGGTATTTGGTCTGTGCTTGTCTGAACTTCTGCTGAATTTTCTTCAGTTCAAGTCAAGAAGATAGATCCCAGAGCTGTTACCACAATTGCCAATAATTGGTGATGCATTTGCTGGGTCATGAAGGAGAAAACCAAGAAGCAAGGAACTCACGGATCCGTGTCTGCAGAGACATTTATGAGTTGAACTTACAGGGCCTTTGACTATGCTGTACCGAACCTTTTCCAAAATAATGGTTTCCAGAGGAAAAGCCAAACTGTGGCTTTTCCTGACATGCTGGAGAGACAGAGGTGCTGCTCTGCTGCTCCACAGCGTGGAGATGAGCACAGTATAACCAAGCCACACGGGCGACGGAGAGGCTTCATCATATTTAAACACCAAGAAACTGAGGGTGAGACAACCACATGAGAGGAGCAGACACTTCACCTGCCTGGCAGGCCTCTATGAACCATCTCCCTGCAAGTGCTTTGCCTTTCCATGATTACGCAGCTCTCACCACCACCACCACGCTCCGGCCATCCCGGTGTGATGGGCTGGGAGGGTGTCAGTGCGTCTCAGGAGCAGTGGGACCCCATCACCTCCCAGCTCTCCTAGGGCAGTGCCTAGGAGACATTTGGCCCACCACGCTCATAAATGCTGTCCAGTGCTTCTCTTTTACTGTTGCTTTATCAAAAGGGAGCTCAACTTAAGAAAATACGCTCTATTTCTTTAATGGTAAAATTTTATTGTGTGCCACAATTAAATAATTTTCAAGCATCGTTGAATCACGCGGAGCTTTGTTTTCCAGCTTAATGCTATTGGTAACCAAAGCCAGTTTTATATCCAGACCACATGGTGCAATAGTCATAAGAAAAGAAAACCCTCTAAACCTTTACAACCTAAAATTACACTTGCAAAGCATTATTATCATATATCTTGTTTAAAGTGGGGTAAAATGGTTTTTCTGGAGACTAAGGCAACTTCAAAATCTTCCATTCACATTCATTTCTGATAGAGTCCAGGGAACTGTGAAAGAGCAGATGTTGTCCAAATGGGACTAATTTAACCGGACTGTTATTTTAAAACATAGTGAATGCAAATACAGTATTTAAAATTGGTCATGCCTCCAGCAATATCTTTTGCTGAACTTATATTAACAATTTTAAAGCTATAGCAGTCTACAAAATGTAGTGTTAACTTTCCCAGGCCCTCTGAGAGCTGCAGTTCCTCCTTTAGCCAGGCAGTTTTTGCTTTTGCAATTACTGTTTTTACAACTACAGCATTTGTGCACTTTCAGGTACTCTCAACTTCAGCTCTGAGAATGAGGCCTACAGCATTCTGGACTGGCCAAGACATCTGTAATTTTCATTATGGTACTTCATGGTTTCTTCACCTTATTTCTTCAGTCTGTATAAAGAATAATTGTCACACTTGGTATGTGGAGATGTTACTTTTTTTGACATCAAAACTCCTCTTTGATAATTTTTTTCTAAATTTTCCATGGAGGAGCAGACATTTCCCGAGTTCCTGCTACCAGGCTGACATGGTTTAGGCCCAGCCGAGCACCATGCGGCCACTCACTCATCCCTCCCCCCGGCAGGGTGGGGAGGAGACCGGACAAACAAAGGCAAAAGCCTCATGGGTTGGGATAAGGACGTTTTACTGGGACAGCAAGGGAGAGGGAAACAATCAACAACAGCACTGATAACAGCTATACACAATGAGTGATAACAGAAAACAATTTACCAATCCAATGATCAGATGGACCCTCAGCCCATCCCGGAGCCACACTGAACCCGCCCCTCCCCG
Source organism: Aramus guarauna (assembly GCA_013400195.1). NCBI lineage: Eukaryota > Metazoa > Chordata > Aves > Gruiformes > Aramidae > Aramus > Aramus guarauna. The sequence goes on along the minus strand of VXBL01004097.1, from coordinate 44,683 downwards.
ACCAGCCCCCTGTTATGGTGAGCATGGGGCACATGGTATGGAATAGCCCCCGGCCAGCCTGGCTCACCTGGCCTGGCTCCTTGGGAAATTAACTCTAGCCTAGCCAGAGCCAGGACGCAGGCTTATCAAAATGTTCAGAATGCACAGAGGCATTGTGCCTGCAGCCTGCTTTAATGCCATACAGAGACATTTGATTCAGGTCACACGCTGGTCACAGCAGACCATAACTGTATAGGCTACTCTAGCTTTACCTGCAGACTTTATCAACGCTTAAAAAGCATTTCATGAGCTGACAGCTACAGCAAAGCAGGGAACAAGGGAAAGCCAAGGCTGCTGTTCAAGGATGTATCAGAAGCAGCTTCGGTTTGCATCTACAACATTCATCACACCTGTGCATGGCTGTCTGCATCCTTAATGCATGTGCCTGTCCCTCCCTATGCCATGACCCCACCACTGCCACCCTCTCCACAATTCCCACTCTCACCTAAAGGCTCATGATTGTCATGGGAGGGGATCAAAGTGCAGAGTGACCACATCAGTAAATGAAAGGAAGCGGTTTGTTAGGCTGATGAGACTGTGGTTGCAAGGAAAGGAGATACGGAAGCCGCTGGACCTCTGTCCCACCCGGGATAGCTAGGGAGTTTCATGTCTCTATTATAGAATTAGCAAGGCCATCAAGGCCTTTGCAGGGAGCATGCAAACAGTCTACTTTATGTTGCATTAGACATCTGACCTAATTGCACAGAATTACCCTGTGCCTGGGAAGTGCCTGCATCTCTCTCTGTTGACTCTGTAAGGAACGTAATGTTGAATTCCTCTGAATCATACCTAAGTGAGATGTCCAAATTTGATGGTGTGAATAACCCTCTAGGAGTAATAAATAAAACCCTGCATAGCTTAGTACTGGCAGGAGGTGTGTTTTGGTAGTAGTCATGTTTACTGTTCCCAACTGAATAAGCATTACTCTTATATTGGACTTTGTTATGAGAAGACTTATAGTCTATAATTTCAGTATCTCTTTCTACAAATGCTGTAAAGTTTACTTAGCATTTCAACTGGTTCACTCACTGTCCTGGCCAGTAACATTTGCATGGCCAGAATTTGGAAAAAGGCATCTTTTTAGGCTTCTACTCTGCACACCAAGAGTTCAGTTTTGAAAAGTGATTAATGATGGCTAGTGCCTCCATTTCTGATTCCCAGCTTGAGATGCTGAAAGGCCATCTGACCTTCAGGAGGAAGGTTTAGTGTTCCCTGAAGGCCAGGCTCCATTACAATGTCTGAGGTTGAATATCCCAAATCACTACTCATTTCTGAGCTTTTCCTTCTTTTTGAGCTCTGGTTATAAAAGATGAAATGTACTTTTAGCCTAGTGGTCTGCTATAGGATATAGCAATTCCAGAGATCTTCCCTGGTCACTTTTCTGCTCTACAACTGTGTAATTTTCAATCCTAGCCTGATCAACGAATTTCTCTACCAAATTTATCTCTCAGATGACACGCAGTCCCAGATAAATCTGTCTGAAAGCTGCAGAAAGAATACCTTATTTGTAGATTATTTAGTAAATGAAAATGTAAATGAGAAAAAAACACGGAGAGAGCAAGTGTTCTCTCAGAGTAGAAACAAAAAGCCACTACTGAGTAATGGGATTTGAAGAAGTGAAAAGTTTCTTGCTTGCTGAAAAGGCACTGCTCTTGGCTTTTCCTTGTTCTGGATTGACTAATTGCCTTGACATCTCTTTCTTTAGCTAGCAGTAAGGGTGCAGTTTTTGTGTTCCACTCTTCGTTCCCGTGCTGGTTAAGTTGTAAAAATGCAAGGCTGAAAGCATTCTTGCGGCTGGTTTTCTGCTGTGTTCTACCTTCTGTATTTCATATGCTGTATATTTGTCTCCTGTGGGGAAAAAAAACCCAAAAACCTCAACCAAACAACAAACGGGGAAAAAAAAAAAAACAAACCCAAAACAGTAAAAGGGTAGTGTTAAACTCTTTCAGTATCCACTTAATGCACAAAGAACATCCTCCAAGATTCCACGTGGGCACCATCAAAATAGAGAGCAATGGACATGCTACCTTTCTATTGGTCATACTGTATTGTTGGAGCTGAGAGAGAATAGCACTTTGAAACTGCTTTTGCCCCTTCAAATTGTTCACCAAGGAGGAAGACTGCTTGAGAGCTGAGAGAGGTCAACAAATCCTTCCTGCTGTTACATGCACTGCTTTGTGTTACTGTATGGCTATGGAGTCAGGTTTGCAGAGTGCAGGTAGGTTTTTTGTCACATCACTAACTGTGGAAATCTTAAGTGGCACATCTGGGTTCATCTTCTTTAAAAAAAAGAAATTGCACTAATATGAAGCAAAGCCTGTTTTATGCACTCCAGGAACCTTCAAGAGTAGATGCCTCAGAAAAGTAGACAGATAGGAGAGAGAGGGAGAGAGAGATAGGCACACAGGCAGGCAGACATTAGAAAAATCTGTCCTTGACCTTCATATGCCAAAGAAATTCTTTTTGTTTGAGGTGGGGGAAAGTCAATCCCTTAAGGGAAAACAGAGGAGGGGAGAGAGGTAATAAGGAAATGAGTCAGACACAAAGAATTGTTGGCAAATACAGACACTTCCTAGTGAAGGAGGACGGTTTTCAGCTGATCTAATGTAAAAAACCACAGATAATATGTGCCTGGTTTTTATTTAGTCCCCCTTGTAGCTAGAAATATTAGAGTTTAATAAATGGGGAAAAGGTGAGAAGCAAGACCCTTTTCTCTCTCTTCACTGCTTCCCCACATCACCCAGGGGAGCAAGTTGAAAGTCTGAACCAGTGTTTTTCTTTGGTTGTAGTTTTTTTTTTTTTTTCTCCCCAGATAGAAGCTTTGAGAAGTGGTTCCACTGTAACCATTTAAAAAGAGGTAAAACATGTGGTTTCTTCACAGGGCTGTTTCTAATCAGATTGAATTAACTTGTGTAACTGTATAATTGTAATGACGATAACTGATATTTTATTTTAGATTTTTATTAACTAAGGAACCTTGAAGTACTTTAGATTCATTGATAAATCCCTGAGGTCCTCCTTGCTACAGAGGCTGGTGAGCCTGAAACAGCCACAGAGTCCTTCCCAATCCTTCCCAGCGCTCAAATTAATCGCAATCTGAGGGGCTGGCTGAAGACCTACCCAGTCCTCAACATTACAACCTAACCTATCAAAGCATGAAGCCTGTAACTTACCTCTATTGCTAAATCAAAGTTGGAGTTATGAACAGCAGAAATACTGGGGGCAGAAGCAACTCAGGTAGAAACATCCATGATCAAAAATTAAGAGGGAGGCTTTTTCACTTGCTTGGAAACAAACTATGAGGGAAAGACAGGAGGTTATGTACTCACAGGAGTATATAACTGCAAGCAAGGGTGGCCAGTGTTAGCAAATGAGGGATATGGGTGAAAGATCTGTAGTTTATGAGAGAAGCTGAGCTGTAAAAACATTGGTTAATTGATTAATGTATGGGTGTTAGCCTTTGTTGCAAAGTCAGGATCTTCAGCCAGTGAATGCTTGTTTTCTCCTGTGAGGTATTGACTGAATTTACTGTTCTGATTTATGGCTGAATTTACTCTTTTGATTTAACTCTTTTTAGTCTGGGGAATCAGAAACTGGGAAGGCACATCTGTACCTTGGCCCCCAAGGTACTGAGGTGCCATACTTCTTCCAGTGACTCCTGGAAGGCAGAGCTCCTTCTTTGACAATGTCACTGGGATTTAAACAGCTGTGCCACAAGGTGGTTTTTATTAACCCCATTGTCCATAGGGTAGTCACTGCAGTCTCATTCTCTTGTGATGTGGGAGGGGATTCTTTCCTTAATAAATATATATGTATATATGTATTTGATTTGTAGCAGCTCTTCCAGAATAGTTCTTTGGGGTACAGACCTAGGCCAATGTAGGCAGGTATGATTTGCCATTTGCAGAGTAATGCATCATTTTCACAGTAATGTGCTAACAGCAGTATAAAGTCACTGTATTGGCTGTTCTAGGAGAGCAGAGACAGGGAGGGAAGGGAATTGTAGCCCATAGGTCCTGGCTGTCTTCTTCTGGCATGTGTTTCATAGGAGGTCAGACTAGGCTAGCCTATATTTGGCCCTTCTGGCTTTGAGCTACAAGTCTGTGAGTTTAAGCTGTTGACAAAATTTCGTTATCTTCTTTCTTTGTTGCAGCTGTGAAGAGAAGTTGTGACTATATGAGAAAAACTATGCATAAAGAAGAAAATTCCTTAACCTCTTTCCTTGAAGGCACACACATCTCTTGATGAAGCATTTATCATGGGCTAAGGGGAGATGTTTTTATCACACCTCATGGTTAAAACTGTCATTATGGTGTATGAGTATCGTGACATTTCTTTATTCTTTATGGTATTGTCATGGGTGTTCCAATATGCTTTTCTTCCAAGAGGAAAATATTTCTGTCTTGTATTGAAAAGGTGTTGGTCTTCAGTTTTGCTCTGGATGTCAGACAGAGTGAGGGCAAATCCAGCCAAGCAGCGTCCTCTCCCACTGTCCTTGATGTTGCTAAGGTGCACCTAAATTATAACAGCCCTCTAAGAACGTCTGTACTTGGCTCAACATTCTGCATACATCACAGCTAATGGCACACATCAGCTAATGACACAGAGACATCCCCATTGGAGATAACCCACAGCAACCATTGCAACCCAGGATAAAAGAACTCAATATGACGCTCATCCTGGCTGCTAATAGTCAGCCGAGAAACTCTCAATGACAAACCAAAATTCAATGAGAAATAAGCATTGGCATTGGCATTGTTCAAAATGCATATTTAGTGCTACAAACATGTTTCAAAATGGAAAACAGCTCCAAATGCATTTGCAAATATATGTATGTGAAAACTTAGCTCTCTGCTTTCTGTGAGTTACAACATAAGAATTCTGCTTGGTTTTGTTCCTGCCATTCTGTGATTGCTATAAACTTTGGCAACTAAACCTTCTAGAGAAATTACTGCAGGCACAACTAGTTAATTGACTCATTTATTGGTTGCCTGAAAGTATGCAGCGTTAGCAATTCCTCCCATTCATCCCTTTTTGTCTCTGACAGAATATACAATGAAACGTCACTGGATAAACTACCAGAGGTTCATTCCACACCATTGTTTTTTTAATCTCCTTTGGTTGCAGAAAAAGTACTGAAGTAGATGACTGCCAGCAACATAAATACTGATTCAGCCTGTGTAAGTAACCTTACACTGACAGGGCTCCGTCAGACCTGTGACACAGGTAGCAGTCTCTCAAGAAGAAACAACAATGCTCACAAATGTTAAAACATTTTTAGGAAATGAGATGTGCTCTACCCACCTTAATTATTTCGGATGTGCTCCAAAGTATTTCAGAGAGCAGACAGGGAAAAAAATGGGCTGCATTGTGCTCCTTCCCACTTTCTATTACCTGTCATCACCTGGGGTATTCCTTGAGCTGTCATCTTGAAACACTCTGTAGGTGGAGATACTGTTGATGTTAGCGGACTTCCAAAGAAAGATAAAGGATGCTAATATTGGTATTTTCCTACAAAGCTTCAGCTTGAACTTTTGATTTACCAGTACTATCTAGGGCTTTCAAAAATAATCACATGGATGTTTGACCTGTAAAAGAGTCAATAGGTAAAATATTCCTACAACCAGAGACACTGGAGAAAAAATTTCAACCAACATATGCATTGTCATCGTAGGTACACATCAACTAGAGTTTTATTACAGATCAGCATTTGAGAGACAGCTTTGTTTTCAGTCATACTTGTGCAAACCTACTGAGGACAGTAAAGTTAAAAAAAATCTGGCTGGAAACTACATTTGCCCCCACGTATTAACTAAGCATCAAAGGATTTGTGCCTTGCTTTGTTTGACATTGCTGAATTTAAGGATATACTTTCAATCTTTCAAAGAACAATTACAGTGTCAACATCTAAATTAGAAGTTGTTGAAATACAGGCACTACTGTTCCATTTTCACTGAGGGTTTGTGTCTCCACAGAGGCACACAGCTAACCTGATGCGTCAGTCCCACAGCATAATCTTAACTCTTGCAGCAGAAGTCCTAGTGAATCGGCTCTATTGTATGGAAGTACTAGGACATGACCCTTGGGCACCACACTATAAATTGTCACGTGGTAGTTAAAGAGTACATTGGCCTCACTGGGTCCAAATTTTATATCTTTGTTTAAGCACAAAGACACCATATTAGCAGTTGAACTGCAGCACCCCTGAACTGCAGGTGCTTGCCTCATCCTTACTGTCTTTCTTGAGCAATGGTGATTGGCCACTGTCAGAGATGGAGGAGTGGGCTAGGTGGACCCTCGTGGCATTCCTGTGAGTACCTTGCCATAGCAACTACCCTCATGGGGAGTTAGGCTGAAAGAAGTACAACCCTCATTCTCATCAAGAAGGTTTCGGCAGACCAGTAGCTCCATTGATTTTAGTGCATATATTTGGTAAACTAAGGTAATTCATATCTGGCTTGTATGGCCATGTTTTTCAGGGCAAGCAGTGACTGCCTTGGAACAGAAAGCCTTACTGTTAAAAATCTGCTTATACAAGCGAGTGGGACAGCCAATCAGATATGTGGCATTTCCATGGGATTCTGGCTTTAGGGCTACCTATCAAATGGATCATTAATGAGTCAGGTTCTGGCAAAAGCACAGGAAGGCCTCAGGAGAAAGGTGGGGAGATGAGCTGGCATTCCTGGTGTTGGTGTCCCTATTTCTTGCCATGAGCTTCAGAAAGTGTAAAAGAGCAAACAGCCAACCAAAGGTAGGAGTCCTGCCTGAGTAATTTCCCCAGAAACTCTGTCAGTGTAGGACTCTTTTCCAAAGATTGTGGTGGCAGAGTGCAATGTTACTTTGCCTGCTTGAGGTCCTTCGCTGCCTGGCATTTGTTTCTCACGATGGCAAAGGAAGCTATACCACCCATATGGCATCAGCCTGTAGCTGCTGTCTCATCCACTCCAGCTCTTCTCCCATGCCAAGGAGAAAGAAGCAGGAGCTAAAGGCATACTAATCTGCCTGCTCAGCTGGCAATCTTTTACAAATGGTAAATTAGTAAATTTTGGCAGATAACAGAACAAATAAAGACCAAAAGAGAAAGGCCAGAAGCACACCATGGAAGAGAAAGATTATTTTTTTTCCCAAAAAGAAAAAAAAAAGGAGGAGGGGACTTGATGATGAAAAGAAAAGGAGCATAAGGAGAGAGTAGGAAAGAAAAGGCACCATTTTAATACCTTGCTGAAAAAGATTAAGTAAAATCTCAGTTCTGCTTTATCATGTTTGATTCTTGATGTAACAATGAATCCACAAAAATTGTCTTCTAAAGTGCAGGTAGGAAAGTGTCAAATTCACTCTTCTTAGTTGAGGTCTTAAAAACCCAACATAACAATCTGAAGACACCTTTTTCCTACTTCAACTAATTACAGAATTTTCTTGTTAATTTGTATGTAAATTGAGGAATTTCTATGTAAGTGGTCCTACATGCACAGCACTAAAGTTTCAGAGCAAGATAAATGTAGAAACATTTAGAAAAATGTTTCTTTTAAGGATACCAGGCAAAACTGGTATCTTAACAGATCTCTTAACAGAGATTCTTACTCTGCTAATCAAGTAAAGCTTCATCAATCTGTAATTATTTATTATGATGTCATTACTACTGAGAAGAATTGCCAATGTCTGTGTTGGAGACATTTGCCTTTTACACATTTTTATTTATTGCAAGAGATTCTATGATTTGTAGCTCTTTCTGCAAAGGGTCTTGGGACAATGCCACTTTGGCAAATTATGGGGCATATTGAAGAAGTCTTTTCCCTTTGGCAAGCTTGTGGAACAGGTGAACTGATCTGAAACTCCATTTAATGTGATGATCTTCTTTCTTCCTAGGATGAGAGTTCAAGTAGTCTCAATTTCTACTGTCAAATGCAACTTAAGAAACAGAAACTCAAACCTTATAATCTCTGTAGCTGCTCTGTGACTGTCTCTGTAGGCAGTGTGACAGCTCCTAAACTTTGCTGTATCATCTTTTGATTTCTTGTATCCACATATTTTTGTCTTCTCTCAGTGATCATGTTGTTGCTTGATTTTTATAGTTTTTCTAGAGCAACAGAACACAAGTTGGTGTGTTTGCTGCCATAATTTCCAGAGTAGTTCACATTATCTTATGTCAACCAGAAACAAATAAATGGGTCTCTACCTCTTAAGGGTAGAAACACCAAGGAATTCCGAAATTGGCCATGAATATAGTATTTGTTTTTCTCATAAAGCAGAGTCTGCTGCAGCATCTTTTAGTGTTATCCCACCTATCCATTTCAACTGACATAGCTGGAGAATGGGAGATGACATGCTGGCCCCCTAGGAGAGGACTCAGATGTTGATTTTTTTTCTGGATGTGTGTACCACATGGTAGAAATACAAATTAGAAGGCAACCGTGGCAAAATGAAGGATGTACTTAATGCTTTGGTTCAAGTAGTTGCATCATGCAGCTTAATCAAAATAAAATTAGCCCTTTCTTCTAATTTTGATTTTAGCAAAAGAAGAAAATAACTACCACGGGGGTCTTTCTTCTGACTTAGTGCCCGAAAGGTGAGATTCCAAGAAGCAGCCCTGAAAGGTTTCTCACCTTGAGGTGTTGATAAAGTCTACCTTCTCTGCCCATTCACATATTTTGTTAATATGTATTTATGCACATTCACTCACAGAATGGGATTGTCTGAATATCACATTCACAGGAAACTAGGCTAAGACAAAAGCTTTAATTTTTCTGCTACTCCCCAAAAGGTATTTTAAAGCACCTATAGGTGTTTTTGAGCATTTCACAGTTAGGCTGATGAAAGATATTACTTAAAAGTTAAAGTAATTTTAGGCTTTGTCTCAACAAGAAGTTGAACTTAAGTTCTGCTGATGTTTTCTTTCTTTTCTTGACCCATTTGACTGCACCCCGTTTCCTTTGGATTTTGATCTTTTCCAGTTTGTGTTCTACCCTTTTCCAATAGTGTAATCTGAAATGCTAACCACGCATAAGCTTTGTTATGAAGGTTTTCTGTGACTGGGACATCACCAAACCAAACAAAGACTTTCAAATTAAAACTCCACAGGAAAAAGGCTGCCCTGTTGACATGTTGTTGCAAGATCTTTCTTGAAAACTTCATCACAGCAAAGGAGGCAAGTTGGCAACAGACAACTGAGCAATGGGCTCATCCCATTAAGCTGAACAATTGGAGACTTTGTCTCTATTACTTAGAGCTGCACAATGTTTTGATGTTTGGAAATACTGTACAGATTCACATGAGTAAGAGAAAAACAGGGAGATGCAAATGACGAGAAACAGCATTTACAGTATGTGTTAGAGGAGAGGCTGATGGCTTTCTGAGCCACCTCAGAGTCCTTTCTTCAGTCACCTTTTCGAGATATGCCTAGATGAGGGGATGCACACAATGACGTGATTCCTTATTTCCAGGTTTATGTGCTAGCCGCAGCACCAAACTGAGAAGATCTGATTTTCTAGAGAGATGCAGGCAACGCTCCATTGGTGTGAGAATGGCACAGTCATAGTGCTTTCAGCACAGCTTGGATGATTTACACTGCCTCTAGAAAGTCTTGCATGGTGAACTTATGTTCTCATTGTGGCAGAAAAGCACAAACTATGTGAAGAAATTTTTTAGGGTTTTTTTGTCCCCACAACCATAATTTTAAGTGGCCCTTTATGAGAAGGAAGGTGCTGTTCCAGGAACAATCTATGATTTCTGAAAAATTTCTGAGCATACAATTTCTGAACTGGAAATTGGTGCAAGACACAAGTTATCACTGGCAGACCTCATCTATATGCAGAAAAAATATCACCTACAGCTTTCCTGAGATTGGCCCATGCTCAACATGTCTTCACTGATTACATATGTTGCCTGCAGCTGCATTTTGATTGCACACACTGTATCCCTAAGCCCTCTTGCAGGAGAGGGTTACACAGAACGTGCTGTTCCATAGGAGCCTCCTTTTAACAAGAAGTCTATCTTCCCTGCTGTATCTGTCATACCAGACATAAATCAGTGTCAGCATACCACTCCAAAAATAGTCTGGGCCTGCTTTACCTTCAGGCAGCCTTAAAGAGTCGGTGCACACTGCCTGTGTCCCAAGACCTGGAGAGAGGCAGGTGCTTCTTCAACACTGCCGAATTTATGATCATTTGTCAACTGAAAAAGAAAGATGAGTTTCATGAAGAGGCAAGACCTTCCTGTATTTGACCTTGGGAGGTTTTTTTCCTTTTCCTTTTTGGCTCTGTGTATCTTATCAGTGGCTCTTTATGCCCTCCCAGTCTAACTAATTGATTTCTGTCTCTTGTGATGCTTTTGTAATAGGATTGTAATAAATTATACCCTGCTGTTTAAGAATGTGTCAAATATTGTTTTAACTTGTCCAATGCAAAGAATTGAGAACCAGAGCCTGAATCATTAAATGACATAGAATTTTGCTGGTATTAGACAGACACTTAATAATTCTGCTGTCACTTACATCTGCATAAATCCAGTATGACTCCACTGGCCTCAAGTACTTTCTCAGCATTTATACCACTGTGAGTGATGGCAGATTTTAACTCTTCATTCCTGTGGTGAGATAGATGGACTACAGGCCAAGATATACAGACTGCATTGGGAAAGCAATGACTAATGCTGCACAATAATTTGAAGAGACTAAATTAAAACCACTGATGGTTGCCTGAGGATGCTGAATTCATGAACAGTGGTGGTTAAGAAGTACCCCTTTGCCCAGTACCTGGTATTGCAATGAATCTCTCCCATGGATAAAACCAGAAGTTCTTACCATATATTCCCCTAAACTTGGAAAAGTATTATTTCCTCTACTGACAGGACTCAGATAGTACAAACTTGCTGCCAGGCAAAGACCAGACTTTTCTCAAGAGAGTAATTGTCTTCCCTATTGCTGTGAGTCAATCTGGTCTCTGGACTGCTCCAGTCTCCCCTCCCTGCAGCAGACTGGCCAACTGCGCCAAATTATGTGTCAAGGTTTTGGCAGTGCAACCTATTTCCCACTGAAGACCAAAGAAGTGCACTTTTCATTTAAGTCACTGACTGGACTGCAACCATTCAGCTCTTTTATACAGGATATAAAAGATTCAGCTGATACTTTACATGGGGACTTCTTTTTCCATTATTGTGGCCACATACCACTGGCAGTTGTACAGATTATAAACACCGCTGTAATCCTCCACAGGCCCTTGACAGCACTGTCCACACATCCTACAAGTGATTTTTTCTCAACTGCTTCAAAATTTAATTTTAAAAAAAACCAACCAAAACTAGAAAGTAAATCTGATGTTTTATATTGCTTTACCTGCAACAAGGAGGTGCAGTCATTCTCTTTGTGCAGCTATTTAAAATCCTGGGCATGAATCATTGTGACTGAACCATAGAGAAGCAAGGAAGGTCAAAGCCTGTATTCTTTCCCTCTCTAAAATGCCAACAGAAGTGTTAGGTTAACAGCGACTCGTTAAAGACCACAGAACCTTAGCTGAGGTGGTTGAACTTCAAGATTTAGCAACTAAATCTGAAGAATGACTGTTTCATACACTCATTAGAGATTCATTATAAATACTCCCTTTAAATGAGGAGTGGGCAGGCTGCTACCTCTAGTTATATCCCAACATCATGGCAGATGCTTTTGGTGGCACATGTTAAAAGTCAGGTCCCAGCTAGGGAAACCTGACCACAAGATGGATGGCTGCTGTGGACCCAGCCTTCTTCTCAACATGGACCCAAAAGTGCAGAAAGTCTTGGTGCCAGTGGTTTAGAAGTGGCACCCTACAGTTCTAAGAAGAGAACTTCACCCATGAGAGGTATGCTTATAGCTCTTGTTCTAGTGCTTGTAGTTCATATACTTTTGCTTTAATGTAGGATGTGTGGAAAAGGGCACACATACCTTTCACATGTCTGGTACAACTTTTGACTGAGGGTGAGGGTTTGCTCTGAAGCCAAAAGGAAATATTCTACCAGGTTCTGTGTATTTCCAGGCTAAATTTGGTCCACCAAGATTTGCAGCAGTAACTGTATGATACAGATTGGTTTTTTTGAAGGCCTTTCATTTTATCTTGTATCATATTCAGGTCTGAATTTCTATTTACTGGGTCTAATTTAGGAAGATCCTCTGGTTTTCTGTCCACTTCACATACAACTCGGAAAATAAATGAAAACAGGCATGACTCAAGCAATAAAAAGTTCTAAATAAGGAAAAGACAGATAGGCGCTTTTGGAACTTTTAAATGAAAGCCTGATACAGGAAGAAGAAATGAGTCTAACAAATAAACTTCCTATGTGTTGAAAGATCAAATGGAATCAAAAGTTGAGCAGTTAATATAACACATATTTACTGCCTATGCTGCAGAACGACAGCTCTCCTTGCAAACAGAACAATCAGAAGGAGCCTGCAAAACTTATCACTGGATGATTCATAGTTTATTCTCCATTGTTCGCATTCATATGTAGCCAAATCTTCAAGTCTTGGCCTACATTATACTCCGTCCCTGGCAAGACAAATTAACATTAGTCCTATATTGTTGCTAGTGCTAGAGCATGTGAAATGTTAAGGGTGGTGTTTTCACAACTACTGTTTCTCAACAGCGTGTCCGGGAATTGCATGGCCTTTTAAAGGAATTCAACATCTTGTTCACAGCAAAGTTCAAAAGACAGCCGTGCACCTAAATCGCTTATGCTACTTCGAAAACACTACTTTAGAAGGACTAAACTGAAGTCACAGGAGCTTTGCCAGAGAGAAGCAAGGTTTCAGGTGGGGGTCCTGTAGAAGGTATTTAGTTCATGAGCCAAAGTGAGATTCCTGTGACTGCCAACCTGCCGCATGCCCTGGCTTGTGTCTGACAGCCGTGCAGTGCTCTGTCTCGTGTATCATCAGCAGAGATCTTGGAGCGGGAGCTGCGCTGACAGTCCCACCGGCAATGCTCGGGGTGGGGTGTGTGTCATTCCTCTCTCACAGCAGAGCTGGCTGTACAGCATGGTCAGTCGTCGAAACTTGCTCTGGTTGGTAAATAGAGCAGGAGAGACTTGCAAGATTCACAGGGAGAAAGTGTTTAGCAATGTTCCTCCTCTGTATTAATGAGCACCCTCTGCATACAGCAGATGTTACTCCAACAACTCCCGAGCTTCTTGCAATGCCATGCACAGTGCCAGACCTTACTGGAAGGAAATATGAATTCCCATGCCATGCTTTTTGTTTCTGCAAATCTAGCCAAGCCAATGGAATAGTCACTCTTTTGATATTTGTAAATAAGTTAGCATGGCATGTTCGCTGTAGGAATTAACTGAGGACCTAATTACAGTGATGGAGAACTATTCTCTCATGGCCTAATTAGAATATTAAAATACTGTACTTAACCTCCACTAAGGCTCATGTATGTCTGCGTGAGCAGTCTTTCTTTAAAAAACAAAACCAAAGCATCAAAATCACACATGGGCTTATGTGTTGGTAAAAAGACATGAGCAAACTTGTATATAGTATGTCCTACCATGAAGGTATTTTCTGTGAATTGGGCCGTAAGATTGCAATTCTAAGCAGCCACACAATTAATTCTTCAGTTATGCAGTCCAATTAGGACAAATGCTTCCTTTCTAGTTTAATTAGAGATGGGTAAGCTCGTTTGAGCTTATTTGTATAAAATATGTGCTCATTAAACAAGGCCTGGATTTTGTTCAGCTTGTTAGAAATGTGGAAAAAAAGCTTTCTCACACTGCCTCTGGCCTTTTTAACCCTTTAAAGACTACAAGTCTGACAGTCTATCAGTTATCCTCAAAGTACAGTGCACTTCCTTTAGCCAGAAAAAGAATGATTGTGCTACAGTTGTTGTATTTGTAAACTTCATGCTGCCATGGAGATAAATATCTTCCACCCTCAGATATCACTCATTGCAACATCCGTCCCTGTGGGCTGATGCAACCGATGATGGGTTCGTAGGGTTTGCTAATCTTCTTTTCAGAGCTCCCTGGCAGCAGAATGAAAGAGAAACTCTGGGGCTGATGCACACCCTGTCTTTGCTGAGAAAAGAGCATGGGACCTATGAACCAGTATGTGAATGTCTCTGCGGGGAATGAAGTAGAAACATTTACATGAAAGCCGTACAGTATGAAGCCACAAAGGGCACAAAGTCAGTTGAATTGTCCTAAGCAAAGACAAAGCAAATGGTTTGAGCGTACTGTCTTCTCCTTCTCTCCTCTTGTGTTAATTATTTCTTTTGCAACCTCATTTATTCAGCAGAGAGTGGTTCACTTCTATGGTGAAAGCACCTGCATGAATCTCGTGCTGAAAAATGCCCTGAGGTGTGACGTCATGTATTCAAACCATACCTGCAGAAAATTGAGCCCTCAGTTCCTGTGATCAGGATGGATTTTCTCCTGACATGCTCCTTCAGCCTCATGTCCTTGAAGCAGGAGGGAGGAAAGACTGAGACACCTTCCAGGCTACATGTGGGCACAAAGAAATGAACCTCACCACCGGAGTATCGGGCATGGCTGAAAGCACCCAGGCCTTGGCAGAAGCCGTGGTGCAGGGGCAATGCCAGAGTAGGAAGTGCACAGATGGCTAGAAAAGGCGTGAGGGCAGGCTGTCAAAGATTAAAGTCTAATTTATCCCTCCTGGGGCTGCACACTCCTCCATGCTGTCAGCAAAATGGACAAATGCAAACTGCAGGCGCACACAAAGTGGGAGATGCCAGCCTCAGCCAAACGAGCTCTGGGGCATGCCACAGCTATCTTACAAATGCAAATCCACCCCTTTTCTCCTGCACGTGAGGGGGATTAAGCATGCAACCAGTGTGCATTCAAATATTGTGTGCACAAACACAGCCCTTGCCCTTTGAAATCCTGGCTCTGAATGCCTCCAGTTTCTGCTGCAATGCTTAGAGACTGGGTTTGAGAGGCAGTGAAGGAGGATAAAGCTTAAGTGTGGCTCCTAGGTCTCCAGGTGATTTCCACAGGGCAGGAAGAAGATCCTAGATTAAGTGATGCTTGAATTTGGGGTTTGGGCCCCATTGCTCAAAAGCTGAAAGAAAATGAGCGTGGCTCTGGCGTCATGACTGTCTTGGCCTAAGAGCTGCTTGCAGCCATTTGCAGGTTTACAAAACCTCTGACTCAGAGGGAAAATGCAGCATATATATGAGATGTTGTTCTAGGTTGTGCATTTAGGACCACATCCAAAGTCTACTGAACTTAATGGGAACCTGGACTTCAGAGGCTGTGCGGAGGTATAGCAATGACATACAACTCAGCTTTACTGGCAGGGGTTTTGGCTTTCTCCAGTGTGTATGCTGAGCTTCTTACTGCCTCAACACCCACGCTCTCAAGATTGCCTTGTGGGCAATGCATGGTGTGAAATAAAGACACTGTAATTTTCTTCATTTTATTTAACTCCTGCAGATTTATGATGACATCATGGTATTTATGATCTTGTATTTTCACAGGTGTCCTGTCGTCATCTCTTAGTCTGAACAATTGCTTCATTACAGCTAAATGGGATGGGGTGGAGGGGAAATGCTGGTTTTGGGATGGGACCTACTGGGACGTGTCATATTGTATTAAAAATATAACCAAATACAGACCTTTTGCAGCCATGTGTCAGAAGAAAGTAACAGCAAGATCTCTTTTTAAGGATATGCTGATCCCAAGATACTTTTTGCTTTCAGAGGGAGAAGATTTTCTAAACAACCAGCCAAAATGCAAAGGGGAGACCTTCTTAATTGGTAACCTGAAGAGCTAGCACAGAACTGTTTTCTTTTCTCTGTCTCAGTCTACTGACAGACAGTTTGTAACAAGTGGAAACACTGAAAGAGAGGACCATGAGCTAAAGAGTGGAGGGTATCCCCATCAGTCCCACAAGGGGAAGATATGCTGAAAGAAAGCAGCATGAAATTTTCTCTTACTTTTGCAAGTGAATGATGCTTCCCCACAAAGAGAATATTTTTTCTACTCCAATTTTGTGCTGTGGGAACAGCTAGAATCATAGGGAGCCACTTTACCGGTACTGTGCTTGTCCCTGGAACTGGTAAAGACTTCATATACTTTGCAACAAGTTAATAAATACATAGGCAAAAAAGAAGTGGAAACGTAACAGTGGATACACGTCTGCCGGAGAGGCCTTTTTGCTGGGAGAATCTGTTTTTATGATTGTTTTGTCTTGCAGCTCAGATGCCCGTAGGACTGAGGTAGGTTTTCCATCCCACTTCCTCATGTCCTCTCCATGGTCACGCAAGTAAAACCACAGGATGCCTCATGGCGTGTACCCTCCGTATCTCTAAAAGAGATTTCAGAAGTTTCTATTTTTTGGTCAGGTACTGTAATGATGCAGACAGTGTTAGTCAGGCCAAATATAAGTCTAATTCATTTCATCTTAGGTTTCCCCAACTTCACTTTCTGACTGGTGTCTTAACTGGACTGTGGCAATTTTATTTCAGAACTGGAAGTGGACATCACAGAAGTGACTGGCCTAGCCCCAGCTCCCATGCACCCTTTGCCCTCATTTTAATTCAAACTTGACTTTAGCTGACATTATACCCAGAACATCCAGGTTAAAAATGTGTAAAACAATGACTTCTGTTTTGCAGATGATATAAGTTACTTATCTGTAGCAATGGTAGTTTCTGATGTTACGCAGAGAAAAAAGAAAGCAAAAGAGTTACCTGAGGGCATAACTTTAAGGCTAATCATTGTGTGCCCTGCTATGGCTAAAAGCTTTTCAATCAAGTAGTTCAGATAGCTCTATGACATGTAAATATTCTCAATAACCAGGCAATACATCTTTCTAACTGTTATTTTAAACCATTTTTTACTGATAATAAAGCACCTGGGTTCTCTAAAATGAAGTGTGCCCTTACTTTTTCTGCCCTAACCATACTCCCATGAACTGAAAGAAGGATGACACAGTAATTCCAGTTAACACTTGTTCAAATATGTTGAATGTGCCACAACCAATTGCCCTGTGGGTGAAAAGTTCTTCGAGTGCTCACACAGCCCAGAGAGAGGGAACAACTGCCCTGTCACTACGCCGAGCACTTGGAACAGGAGCTACGCTCTGTGTCAAGTTAATGAACATTTACAATTGCAAGGGGTTAAAGGTGGAAGAGGAGTGTGCATGATAGAGATACCTCAGGATTTTGGCTGACAGATAACAGGGAGTGCTGTGATTTCTCTAATAAGCTAATAAAAGCTCCCTGCAAGAAACCTTGTGGGGTGAGGAATGTGCTGGGCTACAGCGGCTGGAGTTGCTGCTTGTCCCACTGCATCTGGGGCTGAAGGGAATAATTTTCATCAGGGACAGAGGGCACAGGCATCTCCCCATCATTGCACTGAAACAAGAGCTGCCAAACTGCTGCAGTTATAAGGATGTTAACAGGGTCCTGATAATTGGGGACGAACCTGAGCTAGCACCAAGGGGATTTTCAGGCACTGTTATTGCTTGTTTCACCGAGCAGTGAGTCAAGAAGGATGCACAGCTCCTGACTTGGTATCAGACAACAGCATTGTCCCTCAGCAGAGGTTCTTCATGGAGCTAAGCAGCCTTATGATAAGATGAATAAGCCTTGCATAG
>VXBL01004097.1:0-23537 GCA_013400195.1 Aramus guarauna | reverse complement strand
GAGCCAAGTTTGAATTTTTTTCCAGAACACCCACCTGCCTTGTGTGAGCCTGGACCCAATTACCACACAGCTCAATGGGGTCTTTGTGATGGAGCCCGTGCAGTTTCCCTAGCCAGAAAGCCAGGCTGTCTAGGAGACTTCTCCAGAAGGGTCACTCCATTGCTGGAGTGAGCAGATCTGCTCAGCCTTGTTGGCTTTGAGTTCCTTGCCTTGTGACCCAGCCTACCTGTGGAAGGGGTATCCAGGCTTTCTGGCCCACCCTTGCAGGCGCAGCACATCATCAACAACCTTGTCATGCCTGGGGCTGCGAATCCAAAATATCACTAGAGAAGCCCAAGGTGACATAGCTTGTCCATGAGGCTGAGCTCTCAGTTCACTCTTCACTGTGTGTGCTCTGCAGAGCCACAGGTGTAGCTCCCACCTCTTTGGCCTTTCCAAACCAGTCATCACGTAGCTGCCACGCTTAAGTTCCCTTGCATATCTATGCAACACAGTGCCATCCCACATGAAGAGTCCTGCCCCTGCTTTTTGTTCTTCAGTTGTCTCTTTCACCCTGCCTCTTCCACTGTTTCAGCCCTGAGCCCAGCAATCTCTGGCTTCCCATCCAAGCTCCCTTTTTTAACACTTAAAACCTGTGGCATGGTGTATACCAGGTGGAGAGGAGTTTATGACCTCGGCTATGCAGCAAGGCTATGCAAAATAATTGCAGCCCCCTCAACCCATCAAACATGTTATGAATGAGTCTTCTCATCTGATTATTTCTGCAGCTTTGAAAAAGCCAAAGATATGAGCTCAACATTTGCTGTTCCTTGCTATTATTTTTTATTATTATTATTTTATTGGCCAGTGCAGTGAGAGACTGCAGAAGTGTCTGTTTGGTTTGACCAAACTTCTCTGACAGATGTTTTCCAATTGTGAAAGAATCTGACCTTTATTAAAATCAAGAACTTTTTAATGTTGTGCCCAAACACTGGAAACAACAGCATAGTTTAGTGGTGATTTTAATATTTTAAAAGGTAAATTTCTAGCTGGGATAAATAGTACTTTGTTCTTGTTTTGTTTAAATTAAAATCCAGCTCTATTGGCTGTTCTTAGTCCACTGCCTTCTAGCATTGTTCTGAGCATCTTTGAAGTCATAAAATGAGACATCTCAATTAATGGCAGAAAAGTGGTTAGTAGAAGCAGAGTACTAGAAACCCAGTAACATACTAATCAGTTGTTAAAGTGACTTTGTCAGGCCATAAATTGCAGCTATCGCATTTCCCTATAATGCTCTGACATTTCCTTATATACTCTGACACTGAGGGCTGACATCTGGGATATGTTTGAAATGTCATGAAATGGGTTGTACATATCATTTCTTCTACACCATTCAGAGAGATAAAACAGATTAGATGAGGTAGAGGATGAAACAAAGGATGCTTTTGGTCCTCTGTTCCCCATACTTCCTACAGCTTTCTGTCTCTTTTGGGAGACTCTGTATGCCAGCAAGTTCCTCTACTTATTTATTCCAGTTGCACTCAAATGCACAATTCATTATGGGCAACTTTTCTTCTCTTTCTTCTAGCAAAAGGAAAGTTGTGTTGGAGTTCTGGCTCTGATGGGCACAATGTTTACTCTGTTTACTGGGCATCAGGAAGGGAATGATGGGATATTCACTTCCTGCAGGTAAGACCCTATTCCAAGCATCCTCCTCTTCTTACTTTCCCTTTGAGGGTTTGAGTTTCAAAATACAAATTACTCGTATATTGAAGGGGAAAAAAGAGCCATCGTCTGTTCACGTGGTCATTTTCTCCTGCTTCTACCCATACAGAATCTTTAGCTTTGATTTTTGATTTGTGCTTTGTGTTCAGCAAGGCAAAAAGCAAAGTGCAGTTCAGATGCCACCACAAAGCAGTTCACAAAGCTGGTGAAATACAAATTTTGCAAGGTTTTCAGCAGAATACTGTAAGTGGGTTCCACATTAGGAGACACTGGACACAAGTTTGCTTTGTAGATTTGCAAACCTGTGACTAATCAAAATTCATTTAGGGAGTGCATTGCAAAACCTGAAGCCAGATGTGTTTTGCGTCATTTAGGGTTTATTGGGTACATTTAGCTGTTCTAGTTTGAAAGCAAATATTTTTTTTTACATTGGGCAATGTTTGCACACAAAAATTCCTGAAGCAACCCACAACCCGTATTTCTCTTTGTAGCTGAACACTTTTAATTTATAAATATGAGCTTATCAAGACCATGTGACACTGCTTTTCCTAAGATACATGTAGGTATCTAACAGTTCTTAGGATACCCCATGCAGTCCCTGTCTACACGTAAGAAATCTAGTGATAACTATATGTCCACAATGGGGAAAACAATGAGAGAATTCTCTAACATATTGTTTGCATACCTATTTGTCATATTCATCTGCATAAGAAGACAGTAAAGAAATTGATTTTTGTAATTTGATAAGCTAAATACATACTAGGTAAAGGACAGCAAAGTATTCTGAAGCTCAGTTAGAAACATGCACGTGTATTTAAAACACATAATCCCAATGTTGAACCTATTGTGTTCTGTATCATCTTGAATAACTTCTAAAATGAATTTCTTGTTAGAAAAGCACTTCAGCACCATCATTTTTCAAAACTCAATTAGGTCACACCATGGATGATTTCACTGGCTGTATTACATTTCTGAAATTCTTCTAGCCAGTGTCAACCAGAGAATGCTTAATATCATACCTGACAGAGATACAGGAATATAAAAAACATTTATTACTTCTGGTAAAAGCTTCTGAATGGCCTTTCTACTTCATTCTTCTGCTCTTCAGGGTTTTGTTGGAAGAAATACTCTTCCTGGTTAAGAGACAGCCTAGTAACTACAGTAAGAATTGGCTTACTTATTTAAAACATTACAGTTTATTGTCCCTAGAGAGTGGAGCTGCACACTTAGATATAGAAGGAATTGAATCAAGGACCTGTTCTTTCCTAGGTTTCATACTACAATAAAATATAGCTTTTACTCCAAGCTTATGGTAATCTCAGCTATCGTGTAGCCCTTCGAAGGACTTATGCAAAGCATTTGCTACTGTCCCACATGAAATTCTTGCCTCTGAATTGAAGAGACATGGATTTGACAGATGGACCACTCGGTGGATAAGGAATTGGCTGAACAATCACACTCAAAGAGTTGTGGTCAATGGCTCAATGTCCAGAGATCAGTGATGAGTGGCATTCCTCAGGGATCGGTACTGGGACCGGCACTGCTTAACATCTGTGTCGGCGACTTGGACAGTGGGATGGAGTGCACCTTCAGCAAGTTTGCCGACAACACCAAGCTGTGTGGTGCGGTCGACACGCTGGAGGGAAGGGATGCCATCCAGAGGGACCTTGACAGGCTTGAGAGGTGGGCCTGTGCGAACCACATAAAATTCAGCAAGGCCAAGTGCAAGGTCCTGCATGTGGGTTGGGGCAATCCCAAGCACAGCTATAGGCTGGGCAGAAAATGGATTGAAAGCAGCCCTAAGGAGAAACACTTGTGGTGTTGGCGGACAACAAGCTCACCATGAGCCAGCAGTGTGTGCTTGTAGTCCAGAAAGCCAACCATATCCTGGGATGCATCAAAAGAAGCGTGACCAGCAGGTCAAGGGAGTTGATTCTGCCCCTCTACTCCACTCTCATGAGACCCCACCTGGAGTACTGCGTCCAGCTCTGGGGGCCCCAGTACAAGAGAGACATGGAGCTGTTGGAGCGAGTCCAGAGGAGGCCACAAAGTTGATCAGAGGGCTGGAGCACCTCTCCTATGAGGACAGGCTGAGAGAGTTGGGCTTGTTCAGCCTGGAGAAGAGAAGGCTCTAATATTTCATTTTTCCACTGTATTGACATTTTCAGAAGAGTATCAGGACAAAGAAAAATTTTATATCTTGAAAATATTAACTACATGTGATTTCTGTAAAGGATAATTATAAAACTTGGAAATATTCTTAGCTGCATGCAACTCCTATAAAGCTATATGTAACTTTTAGAATTAGACCTGGTGGCCAGAAAGGACCTGACGTTGTGCCTGGGCAGACAGAGTCCACTCCTGGGATCCTGTAGCATCTTTGTGAAGCTGTTGGGGACAAAAGTGACCATTCTTCAACCAGATATGAAGGAGATGTACATGTGTTTACCTACACTGATCCTCTTCGTTTAGGCTGCAGTCTTGAGCTTCACTATTCCCTGCATCCTTTATGAAGCTAGGTACAAAAAATGGTTAGTAAGTATTCTGCCAAATAATTTTTGGAGTAGAAGGCAGCACACTTAAAATGTGTTCCTGAGAGAGTGCAGGTGTGTTATATTCAGCTGAGCACATAGTTTTGCTGTGTATTTTCGCTTGTGTGTAGCCAAGCTGGGGCTCCCAGAGGAAAGATGTAAGGAAAGCTCATCAGGGACTGAGAGTGGTTTAGCTGGAAGAAGTAGTCCTTTTGGGTTTACTTTTTATATAATAGTGAACTCTCTATGAAGAAAAGGCTTCGCATGTATCTTACTGGGTTTTGGGAAAAGAGCAGCATGCTGCTTGGGTTAAACACCCCATGTCATGTACTGACTGTGCTGTGGGAGAGCCTTTTGAAAATCAGAAACAAACAGCAATGTTTGTGACTGCTTTACTCAGGACAGAAAGAAGTGAGTTGTTGGAGAAGATACAGGTTTCTGTCAGACTTTCAGAAAAACAATGGAGCTTTTTGCATAAAACCACCCCTATAAAGGTGGAATCTAAGTTTTGTTCTGGACAAATGACCTCCTTATTGCTCTGCATTATTTTTTTTTTCCCCTAATTTCTCCAACAGACTACAGAGGAAAACACCATGGAGAAGGGCTGTAGAAGAATGAAACTCTCACAGGGTTTTCCAGGCTCTGCCCTTTCTTCCCTTCTGGCTGTTCACACTCCTGCACGGCTGCACGGGGAAACTGCACAGCTCTAGCCTAGGATGGGGGACGGAGAAGGACATGGAGGTTGGTCCTTGCAAGACTGCCACGAGACCATGCTTACAGCACTGAGATTTTCCTCAAAACCAACCAAAGGAGATAAGAAATGGACTTCAGCCACAGAAAGATAATAACTCTTCAAAGATGTTATGACATTTTAAAACCTTTGCTGTTGGAATGCAGCTTTTTTTGTCAAGCAGGGGTACCTGCTTGACAATATATCCCTGCTCCTGCTCTATATGCTTTATTGCTTCATTTATGAAGAACTGACATTTACAACATAATTATTTTAAATTATTTGGGTTCTTTTATGTCTAGATATACACCTTTAAAAATATTTTTTTCATTAAAATATATAAAGCAAAAAAATGCAATATATTTTGGGCATTAGATCAGAAGACTGTAGTTAGGTCTTTTTTTCATGTCAGCCCCTGCGGGGAGTACACATTAAATTGCATAGTTTGCATGGCAAAATAAGTACAGCTTTTCATCATCAGTGATTCTCAAAGAAAGCTTAGTTTTGTAATGGGACACACACTCCTCTGCTGGATGGCGCTCTGAAAGCAAACTAGGTATTTCTCCATTAAATAATTGTGAACACAAGCAATGTCCCTCCTATTGCCATTAAAGAAGTCCCTGAATGAGCTCCTGAGGAATTTGGCCCAAAGATTGCTTTCAGATTTGTAACAGATTGGCGTTTTTTAAACTGCGTGTGTGCGCTCGCTCACATGCGCACATCTCTGTGTGTGTGTCTGTGTCCGTGTTGGTGCGCGTATGGATAGATATGAAAAATCTTCATGGTCAAACATCAGTCAAACTGAAATAGTCTGTGTTTTGGCTGAGATTGGCAAAGAGGAAATTAAATGCTTCGAAGGATTATTAAACTGTTCTAAAAAATTGAATATTCAAACAAGAATAGGAAAAACATCAAGAAGGACAGGAAGACAAAAGAGAAAGGCATGCATGTAAAACTAAACCCAACAGATAAGTGTCCTGCTTTCAGACTTTCAGTAAACACTGACTGGCAAGCTTGGTCTCGACTGACTGCTGGATATGATGATTTTAAGAGATACGCAAGGCCTTAGAACCCAAGGAACACCTCAGATGAGTTACCACTTTTCTCAAGCTTTCCCTTTCTCCTTCCAGTGCTATCCCTAATGTATTTCTTATATATGGGCACTTTTTCCACTACCCACCCCTCCCTTCCTAATTTTCATAATATAGGGTCTTGCTTCGAAACCTGCAGCTGTGTTAGGCAAGAGCTAGCAGCTGCAGCTCCTGGAAACGGGGAGTAGGAGTAGTCAGACCCCCAGGAAGAAGGGTCAGTTCATTTTTTCTGGCTGCTACACAGCGATTTGCCTTTTGGTAACAAGGAGAGGATACATCTTTTTTCTCCCTCCTTTCTTTTAAATGGCAGTGAAGGTAATCTGGATCATCTTTAAGATCTTTAAAAGATCTCCAATTAGTGTCCTTAAAAGTGATCCAAAAGTTACTCAAGAACCTTTGGAGTAACTTTGTTTTATCACGTGTAGGCAAGGCTGAATATACTCATAATATGCAATAGCTAGTTGATAAGAAAGTCAAGGCTTTATTTTGCCCTCAAACTTACTGGGTTAACATCTGCAAAATAAAACCTTGGCCTACTAGAAAATGCTCAAAAAACCCAAAAAGTACTGTGTCCTAGAGACTTCCCTTGAACAGAGCCCTGAGTGGTGGGGGCTTCTTCTGCCCTGCAGTGCCTTTTCCTCTTACCTGCTAGCACTTTCTTTGCGGGTGGGGTGTGATGTTAGCTCATGCCTCCACTAAACAGCCCACAGTAGTCCAATTCATCAACTAGGCCTGTAGAGGCTTTAAAGTCGAATCTCATTGTAATTAACTGGAGGAATTCTCGAACGCCCCTATCTTTTGGCCTGAGTTCCAAACTGCTTCCCAAGGTAGCTACATCTGGTGTGCTTCTGACTCTTTAGCAGGTTATTTTACTTAGGTTTAAGTCCCTAGCCTAGCGTGTTTATCACACCTTTCTATAGCCAGTTGAACTATTTTTCTCTGAAGCTGGTTATCTAGGAAATATTTATTTTCCGTGAATAGATAATTCTCAAAGTGAACCTGTTTTTATAAACATCGCACTAATTAGCAAATATTTTCTGGATGACTTAATAAAAAGTTAGCCCCCAAGTTATTGATACATTATGTTTGTTTTCTGTTCATAGTTCCTAAAATGCCATGGGTTTATGCTTTTTGAAATTTTGTTTTCTAAAGCATGAAAACAACTGTAACAAATGACGGCACTGTACTCATAGCTACTAGCCTTGCTCAAACGCAAATAACGCTCCACTCCTTCTCAAATAGGAATCCCTTCACTTGCAAATAGCAAGTTGCATGGCAGAATAAAATATTCCAGCCAATTTTCCAAACCATTTTCATTTTCTCACTCCTTTGCTTAAAAGATAATGAGATTCCAACCAGATAACAAAGTTTAGAACCTGTGTGCAGTCATGTTGGAAAAGTTAGCTATTTGAACAGTTGGGGGTTTTTGGATCTGTCTCTATAATGAAGAATAATTTTTTTTATGGATTTTATAATGAGTTGCTCTTTTCATCCAGTCTCTAGTGCCAAGGTGTGGTAAATGAAGACTTGAACACTGATTTTGAGATAGTTTTTCTACCTCAGGTCACCTTTTTCCCAGGTGGTGTGCTTCTAGTAAGCATTGTGCTACTACCATACTTTCCCTATAATGGAGTCAGTGATGCCATCAGCAGCCATGTCAGATGACTAGGACTATAGGGTACATTTTTACTACATGAAGCAGATGCTCTTCTTTATTTAATGTTGATTAAAAATCAATCTGTCTTCTGAGTCTTCCCATCTGCAAAACACATAGGCTCAGGAAGTGTGGCTGGGATTTTGATTAAGTACATGTTTTCCTTTTCTCTTATTCTAAAGGTATGAATGAAACATGAGGAAAATGACACCCAAACTTCTGTGGAATGTGAAGGTTTTGAAATGCTCAGCCAACTTTTTTTTTTTTCCTTTTTTCCTTTTTTTTCTTTTTTCTTTTTTTTTTTTTTTTTTTTTTTTTTTTTCTTCAGCCATATTAGATTATTTCTTACATCTGGGTTTCAGGAGACACAGGAAGCTGATGAGCCAAATGACCATAGGGATTGCCTTTATGGATGCTTCAAAGATGTTGGCAAGAATGAAGTAAATCACCTCAGACCTCATCTCTTGAGGCTTTGACAAAGAATGCATCACTGAAAAAGCTTCAGAGAACTTTGGAGGAATGCCTTTGGCAGGGAGATGGTGGCTGCTCTAACAGTGTGATCTATAGTCACAGCTGCCTGAAGTCCACTCTAGCCGCAGCAACTACCAGTCCTTAACCAAACCTCCCTTTCAATAATCAACATATTTTCTTGCTGCTGTTCCTGTCCATTCTTCTTCCCACATCCACATCACAGCATGAAATCTCCTATAACTTCACTGATTCAAGTCAAACGTGTACAGAGAGGTAGCCAAACAAAATATCTCCATTTTCCCAGTGACTTCATTAATGGGATGGAAAAAGATCCTGGGGAAACTAGTTTATCTTCCAAGCCCATCACTATTTTGAGATAATTATTCTTATCTTCCTGAAAGGGAAAAGGCAGTTTTAAGAGTGTAATGCAATTTTTACTGTGCTGTATGTGCTGATATATCTATTGACGTTATTTGAAGGCATTTTGCTGCATCTTCCTGAGCGTGTGCTAGCCTAGCTGGAGGATGGGAAAATGCAAGAACCATACTGGAATTCTGTTATGGGCCCTGGGAAGGTAAAACCTGAAAAACTCAACTGCAAACGCATTTCCCATGGACAGTTCTCTTCCTCCATTGCAGCCAGTACTATGTATGTATTACACTATAATTTCTATCATGTATTGCATAGTAATTAAAAGTCAATTAAAAACAGCTCTCCCAGCAGTTTACTTGATACTTGTGCTGTATGAACAGGAAACTTTGGATCATGTAGTGAAGAATGCTGCGTACAAAAGCTAACACTCTCCAACTAATTTAGGAAAAAACAGTATTTTTGTATTTTCTATAGAAAATCATCTGTTTGTTACTCATAGTTAATTTCAATGTGTGAATAATAGGCAGAATAGTAAAACCATGCTTAGTTAGAGAAGTTCTACCTTTGGAGAGCCTATTGAAGGACTCTATACAAGCTATTGGAACAATACCAACATTCAAGAGAGGAAAAAGAAGAGTAGAATAATTTAGTTGTGCCATTAGAGATGATCAGAGTTTGGAGATTCATGGTTTCATTTGTAGTCTGGGTAAAATATGCCCTGAGCACATCAAATCCCAGTTCTGATGCATATGATTCTGACATCAGCCCATGGAAAGTAATGAAGTGTATGGCTTCATCTTTCTTTCTGTTCCTCCAACAAAAAGTAGAAAACTGGAAGTCTGGGTAAATAAGAGTCAGACATAGCAATTAATTCAGGAGGAAACTGTTTGAATTAAAAATATGAAAAATCCCAAATGGTGGATGTTTTTGGATTTAGTTAAAAACAAAGCAAATTTGGAAACCCAGCTTGATTTGTCTTTCATTATTTAAAAATTAAAATTGCCTAAGTATTTTTTTTAAGGTATTTGAGTCATGTCTTATTCTTTACAGTTGTTGGTTTGTTGTTGCTTTTCTTATTTTTTCTTTTTTCTTTCTTTTGTACAATGGCATTATAAAAGATGGGAAAATACTCTTTGTAAAACTGCAATATGATGTAAAATTTTGAAAATACACCATACAGTTAAAAACAAAAGAACCAAGCATGAAATCAATGGAGAACCTGTCTACAGTCATGTTTTCCCATATGAATGCAACAGATAAAAAAAATGTAATAAATTCATTCATCTACACCCACTTTAAATATCTGAGCTGATCAGCAGTTTCACTGATGTATGGCCAGACTTTGAAGTCTATCTTAGCTCTCTGGAATTCGACCAGCCACTTTCCAGACCATGTAATGCATTGCAGATCTTTCCACATTATGTATTCCAGATGGCCGTATTCTTTGTGCATTTTGCCTTTCTTATTTAGGTTACTGGGGTAATTTGGGAATAAAACTTGCATGCTGCAAAGTGACAACTGACATATTGTTATGCTATCATGCTGCTTAGATACCGATGATGGACTTTAATGAATGTTTATAAAGTTTGGGTTTGTTGTTTTTTCCCCTTCTTTCAATCATTTTTATGCTCCTGGATAATGAGTCACTGAATGTGGCAGATTCTTCATGCATCACATGTAAGGCTTGAGTTTCAGAGATGCAAGCACCCACAACCTTACATGAAATTAATTGGAGCTGGCAAAACTTAGCACTTTTTTGTAGATCAAGCCTCTGGTGAATGCAAGTTTCTCCTGGGATTTCCGCAATAAGGAAAGCAGCCCATAAATTGAATTAGCTGAGGCCACCAAGCTTACTTTAGGGACCAAATTATCTACATCATTGCAATCTCCTGCCTGAGGTTGAATTCAATCATTCTCACAGGCCTCAGCAAGATCTTATCCATTGCCACCCAGAAAATAGCAGGTAGACAGCCAAGTAATATAAGGCTCTTGTTCGGAAAGGCTCTCAGGGCATACTACATCTTGGGAGATACATCTGTGTCATTTGTCACTCATACTTCAAGATGGATCTTCCTCTCCCACTTCACACTGTCTGTCCTCCTCCATAGACCTGGGTTTCCTAAGGCTACATTATTCTCATCTTCCTGCCCTCACTTTCCACTAATCTCTCATTCCTTCCTTGAATCTGATAAGTCAGGAGAAGTTGGAACCCATTTGGAAAAATGTAACTTCAGAAACCACTACTTCTTGCATGTTTTACTGCACTAAATGAAAAAAAGACATGGACAACTGCCAAAAGCCTTAGAGGAGCATAGATCCGAATCCTGCAAACACTTATGCAAGAGCACATGGAAAAAGGCCAAATGTTGGCAATATCGGGGGTTATTACTGCTATTAGCAAAAAACATTGTGGAATGCCATCCAAAATATATTGCCACAAGTTTTATTCAGTAAACAGATTAAAATTTCATCACTGTGGACAAATAACTTTTGTCTTTTCCAGTACAGTGCCTCAAACAGCATCTGTCTTTAAGAAAAGATATTTCTGCTTGAAGAATTAGCTAATTGAAATAGCTTGCTTTATATGGGTACTCAGCTAATGCCATCTGGAAATGCAGGTCTGACTGGAAAAATAGTTTGTTCTTCAAATAGATATTCTTGGCTGCAGTAACCTACTGTGTCCCCCAGAGCTTGAATCAGCACTGAAGTACAACCTGCAAGCTTGTAGTGGAGCATGGGGTAAGTGCAGATTTGTCAGTGATACCAGAAACCATTCCATTTTCAATCTTTGGTCATTTTGACTGTTTACTTTGCATTATAATTTTTCCTTGAAAACCTCCATTACTGTCCTCTTCCCTACAAACAACTATGGTCTTTCAAACTTCAAACTGATGAAGTGTGAGCCTCCAAATGACTAGCTTCCTGGCACAGCAAATGTTGCTTCGGTTGCAAAGGCAAAGGTCACGGAAAACTAACTCCCCCTTATATTGTCTGACACCACAGAGAAATAATGGAAATCCCTGCTTTCCCTCCTGCCTGTGATTTTGGTCCAGCCCCAAAAATGGCACTGTCTGTTATAGGTCACTTGTAAGTATAGCCTGATACTCTTTACTGAGATGGGAGCAGCACAGCTGAGGATACATCACATCCATATGTGATTTTCTGTCTCCTGCTGGAGATGTTTCCCAGCGCTGTCTCAGACACCTCGTGGCTGCTTTCATGGCCTCCTGTGGTGCTGCTGTGAAAGCCAAGTGCCCACTAGGGCTCCTATCTTCAGGGGAATCCTGGGAGAAAACACTGGCATCAGGAAGGTTCCTGGATGTAACAGCCTGGAGAAGTGAAGGCTCTGGGGAGACCTTGTAGCAGCCTTCTAGTACCTGAAGGGGCCTACAGGAACAATGGAGAGGGACTGTTTATCAGGGAGTGTAGTGATAGGACAAGGGGTAATGGCTTTAAGCTGAAGGAGGGTAGATTTAGATTAGAAGTTAGGAAGAAATCCTTTACTGTTAGAGTGGTGAGGCACTGGAACAGGTTTCCCAGAGAAGCTGTGGCTGCCCCATCCCTGGCAGTGTTCAAGGCCAGGTTGGATGGGGCTTTGGGCAACCTGGTCTAGTGGAGGGTGTCCCTGCCCATGGCAGGCGGGTTGGATCTTTAAGGTCCCTTCTAAACCAAACCATTCTATGATTCCATGATTCTGTGTCTCCCAGGGAGTTATGAGTACTTGACTATTTGTTGTATGGTTTTCTCGAGTTCCCAGAAACTCTCCCATACCCTCTGCAAGGGCATTTTCTTCAGTGCTCTGCCTGCCCCTCAGATACATACCAAAGGACAGAGATGCTATAACTCTATTTGCAGAGGGATAGCATGTCTACAAAGTGAAACTACAATCAAATTTCATCCCAGACAGTGTATTTTGTGCACAGATATTGCACACTTGTTTCCTTAGCTGTTGTATTTGCAAATAAGTTTTTCTGTGTTTATTCAGGATCCTTCTGGAGTTCTTTTTATTTTCACTTTATCCATGAGGAGCACTTCAAACCAGAGCAAATTAGGAACTCTCTGAATGTGGTGTTAAAATAACAAAGCCCTCTCCAGTAAATTTCAGTAGGTTGGTGAGGTTTTTGCCAGCACCTGTGACTGACCAGCTGTTAACAGGAAAAAAAGCTGTGAATCTGATGGGTGCTTATTCCATGTTCTTTGACAAATCTTCACATGCAGAATAGCACAGTTCAGCTTCAGAGACCACTTTTGTTTTCTCCCTTTGCTCACCAAACAGGAAATGAAGCTATCTTCATATTTGCTGCAGGGTATAACATGAAAATGAAAATACAGCCTCCTCCTTTGAAAGAGGAAACTGCACACTTGGCCACAATAGTTTTTGTGTGGGTCTCCAAAAGATCTTGCTCCTTCATTTGGGTTAATGTTTACTGTTTATTTTAATTCTCAAGAGCTGTTGCTCTTTAGCATGTCTCTGTACTATGATACTATCACTTGATTAAGTGTTTTAGAGATGAAAATATTCTTCAGTAAACTTTTGTATTTTTACAAGATGTCTCTTATCCTTACCATTGTGTGAAAAAGTCTCAGGAGCTACTTAGCTTACCTCCTGCAGTTCATATGCTGCTCATGCTCTTATTTTTAATATCACTATGACACCAAGGTTTTTAGGCATACAGTTGTGATCTGTATGGAGATCCTTACATTTGCCCTGAGGTGGTTTTTTGGCCTCATACAGCTGCCGCTGACCAAACCACAGCTCCCAGCTAATGCGGGGAAGGAGGCAGGAGCCAGTGATTCACATGCACACCACAGATTAATTTTCCTGATGCCAGAGCCAGTGGCTGCTGTCCGGAGTCCAGGATACTGCCCGTCATGGTTGGGATGGATGTCAGGCAGTGTTTCTGTGACACCTCTTTTTGGCCTCTGGCCTTAACGGCTGAATGAATCACCTTCACGTTCACTCCTGACTCTGAGTGATGAGAAGCAATGATTGTCAGGGTTACACCTCTCCTATTGTACAGTTGATTGAGCCAAAATGACTGTGAGCTGAGCAACCCTGGGAGCTGGTCCACTGTCATTTGGCCTATAAGCGCTGTCTGCAATCCTGGCAATCCAGCAGCCCACGACCAGCCATGTGGCTGTCAATGCATGGCCACCACTGCAGGGAGCAGAGGACAGCAGCTGCACACCCTATCCCAAGCAATGCCGATCCCGCTAGGCACTCAGACCTTCAACTTTGCAACGTCCCTGGGGAGGCAAAGAAGTGGGTTTCCTCTGTTACACTCTAAAACAATGCAAACAAGTAATTTCTCTAGGTCAGGTAAGAAGTTTTTGTTGCAAAGGAAAACAATGCAGAACTCCCACCTCTGTCTTGTCCCTCTGTTCCTTTCATTAATGCATTTCTTTAGTAGCTGGATCTGCCACCAGTGCTGAGGCATCAGCTGCTGCTGGAGAAAGCATTTATATTTAGTGCTCTGAGCTCAATAAGGATTGAATTCTCCTTCATCATGGACATAACAACTGTGCCATTCCAATTATTCCAAGAAAGTGTAAACTGTGATGGGAAAAGCTACTCTGTTTAAAATATGTTGACTTTATTGTATCTTAAAACATGTATCCTTCAGCTACACTTTATCTGCACTTGTCCGGATACTGGGAAATCAAGGCTGGCGTGATACTAAGGGTAATTCTCCACTTACTCTGATCTGATTCTAATCCTAGTTAAATATCCTGCAAAATTTCCATGTATTTCAGTGACAGCAGAATTCATTAACTGGCAAATTAATGTGACTTTTGTATAGTCAAGATATGATTTACTGCTTATGCTGAAAGGAATCAGTGAGAAACCACCTCAGTAAAACTGAGAATTGATGCATCCATTTTAACACTTTTGCAAGGTCTTTGATTTGCTGTTGACAAAGTTCCCAGGATTCCAAAAAGTAGATAAAAGTAGGGCAGATGGCAGATGCCCATCACACAGTTAATGATGGATAACCCTTGTTCAGCTGCATTGAAAATATATGAAGGTCTGCTTCTCTGTATTATTTTCATACAGATTAGCCCCTCCCTCAAAAAAACTCAGCCGTTGTCCATGATCTTGAAATACGGATTTCAGCAAGCATCCCTACTAGAAACAGAGTATCACCACGACTTTGCCTTCTTTTTTCTCAAACCATAAACTCTATGACAAGTAGAATTTTATGAGGGAAAGGGGCTGCACATGCCTGTGCGCCCCCTCCTATGCACACATGCCTGTCTCACAGATCTTCAGCTCTCCAAACCCTTAGCCCTGTGTGTCACAGTGACAAGTGTATAGCAGTTCAGCATCCTCTGTCTCTCTCTGGAGTAATTGTAGATCCCTGACTTCCACAGAGAGAGCAGGTAAGCTGCATGGGGGTCTGTGGCTGGGGCAGAGGTACCTTCATGGGTACCCATAGTAGATTTACAAACCTAAGGGTCTCCACTGCGACTGGGCTACAGCCAGTGTGTGTTGTGGATGAGTATTTGATACAATAGTCTCCTGCAATGCAAACTGTGTAGTAGGTATGTAAAGATTTTTCTCAGTTCAAGTTTCCTTGCTTGAACACTTTCATTGTTACTCACAGGCTTGATATTGCTCATTAAAGTGTAAGCCCGTGTGAGCACACTGACAGATGCATACCCTCAGTAACCCACAGCCCTACTGACTGTACTTTAAGAGATATCCTAAGGCAGACGAGAAGACCTGCGTCTGCAGGCAGAAGTGTCTCCAGAAACTGCACTTTAAGATGACATAGGAACATGAACCTGGTCTCAGCTTAAAGGGTAGTGTTGTGCTTTGCCATTTAAGAGCAGAAGCAATGCATAAACATGAAGAAGGGAGGAAGGCATAGCCTGAAACATAAACCACTCCGGTTGTTGCAGACTATGCTGCAGTAATCTGGTCAAGCAGGAAAAAGAGAAGGGAAGAAGGGAGCAGGCAAGGGTTTAAAGGTTTACACACCAGGGAGGGAATATGGGAGATCTGTTCAAATGCATATGGAGACAAGTGATCTCAGATCTGCTATTATAGGTATGTCTGTTAGTCCAAGAGTCAGGGATCCAGTGAAAGAAGACAATTACGAATCAGTTGTTTACAGTCAAAGACTGTTCTCCACTCATAGGCACCTCCTTGCCAACATGAGGATGTCAATCACAACCGTGCATAGTCAAAGCTGAGCGAACAGCAATTTTTTAACTCCTTCCCATCTTTTTTTCATTCCATATCATGGTCCCACTGATAGGACTACTCAAATTTCAACTCAACCTATGTCAAAAGATGAACACATTCAGAAAAGACAGTATTCATATCCTATTTGTGTGTTCTTTTCTGAACCCTCAGTGCATGATAAGTAAGGATTAAAGATTGCAGGCACATAGGGTATGGGAACCATTAGCAAGCATTTTTTTTAATGTGGTTTTTGGGGTTTGGTTTTTTGTTTTGTTTTGGGGTTTTTTGTTTGTTTGTTTGTTTTGTTTTTGTTTTTTTTCTTCCCAGTGACAAGCTTTTTCAAGTGAAAGGTTACATGGCTCTTTTCTAAAAACAGAAAAATATGCTAGTTTAAATAACCAAGATTAAAAAATACATTAATTGAGTTTGATGTGTTTCACTGTCAAGACATATATAGAGATTCAATGACAATGATGACACTGTATTAGCATCAATGGCCCCTCTACAGCATGACCAAAGCCATGTCTCCAGAGGAGCAGAACAACAGAACTCCTCCAGAGACATAGAATCACTTTGGTTGGAAAACACCTTTAACGTCATCAAGTCCAACTATTAATGTAGCACTGCCAAGTCCACCACTAAACCATGTCCCTAAACCCTGCGTCTACACATCTTTTAAATACCTCCAGGGATGGTGACTCAACCACTTCCCTGGGCAGCCTGTTCCAATGCTTGACAACCCTTTTGGTGAAGAAATTCTTCCAAATATCCAATCTAGACCTCCCCTGGCACAACTTGAGGCCATTTCCTCTTGTCCTATCACTTGTTAAGTGGGAGAAGAGACCAACACCCACCTTGCTACAACCTCCTTTCAGGTAGTTGTAGAGAGTGATAAGGTCTCCCATCAGCCCCCTTTTCTTCAGGCTAAACAACCCCAGGTCCCTCAGCCGCTCCTCATATGACTTGTGCTCTAGACCCTTCACCAGCTTTGTTGCCCTTCGTTGGACACACTCCAGCACCTCAATGTCTGTCTTCTAGTGAGGCGCCCAAAACTGAACACAGGACTCGAGATGTGGCCTCACCAGTGCTGAGTATGGGGGGACGATCACTTCCCTCATCCTGATCATCACACTGTTTCTGATACCAGCCAGGATGCTGTTGGCCTTCTTGGCACTGCTTAATGGAATATTTGTCACAGTTTTGATCAGGAAAAGGAATAATTTCTGCCTATGCCCTAGACAGCTCTAGTCTCTGATATTGGATTCCGTGTTGCAGCCTGGGTTACAGATTAAATGTGTCAAGGACCCTGTTAATTCTTGGCAGCCTGTCTCCAGCTTCAGGACACTTTTAAAGAGTTTGGGCTGTCTACCCAGAAGGGGTAGGTGCTGTTTAGGGGAGGGTGGGAGAAGGTGAGCCTGGACAGGTTTGAGCCATTCCTCTTCTTCTTCCCCAGCATCACCGGTGGATGAGAGAGGCTACATCCCTGCGTCGTCCTCTTAGTGCCCATTTATAGATTGTAGATATTGCACAGGAATTTGCCTAATCCTTTTTTCAGGGGTGTACTGGCACTGCCTGCCTTCTCTTCCTCCCCTGGCAGCACGTTCCAGAAGTTCACTGTGTGCACTGTAAGTGAATACCTTTTTGTCTGACTTAAGGCGACCTACAAGTTTCACTGAGTGCCCCTAGCTTTACTAATGTGAGGTTTACTGAACAGCAAGCCCACTTCCAAGTTATCTACCACCTTTGCGATTTTGTAAACTTGTCATATCACCCCTCAGCCTTCTCCTCTCTGCACCAAAGACTCCCAGTCCTTGTAGCCCCTCCTGCTAAGCCTGCTGCTCTGCCAACTTAAGCATTTTACTTTCCCTCCTCTGTGTGCTTTCCAACTACATTACACTCTTCTCAAGTTTAGCAGAGAGCGGCTCCGTGCACAGCACTACCAGGTTTTATTAGGTGGCAAAACAATGTCCTCTGCCATCAGGTCCCTTCCTGTTGTTGCCTAACATCTTCTTGGCTTTTTTTGGGCAGGCAGGAGGGTTTACTGAACTATAAAGTAGAGAAGAGAGCAAAGCGGTATCCAGACACTTCAGGGTTTTGGCTGCAGCAAACTGGTCAGCAGAGAGGGTGTTCACAGAGCTGCTGAAAGCCCTGGCTGGTGTGTCCAAGGGCATAAACAGTGGCTTATGTTAAGTGCTTGTGTAAGATGAGGTAACAACTTTGAGAGGGAGAAGAAATTGGTACCAGCTTTCATTCTGCATCTTGGCAGCCCAAAAGCAAACAAGTGCTTATTTTGCTGTCTCTTCTGAAAAGGAACAGTGGCCTGGAGAAA
Source organism: Aramus guarauna (assembly GCA_013400195.1). Lineage (NCBI taxonomy): Eukaryota > Metazoa > Chordata > Aves > Gruiformes > Aramidae > Aramus > Aramus guarauna. The sequence continues at coordinate 5,466 of VXBL01004097.1, read as the reverse complement.
GGGTCATTACTCAGGATGAGCCACGTTTTCTGTGGATAGCACTGAGTTGTCAGTGCCTGGCAATGTCCTGATGGATGACCTGCTAGTGGTCAGAGATGGGAGACTTAGTGTTCATGCTCTGGGATCGCTCACAAACAGAGGTCCCAGCCTCCTGTGAGGAGCTACAGTCACCACTTCTCTGGTGACTCCTAGTCAGTGAATTATGAAAACAGAGTATCAAAAAAACCCTGAACTCCCATTCAAACCACTGCAGTGCACTTTTTGTAACAGTAGATTTTCATTAAAAGCCATATGTCCCATAGAACAGCAAACCACTTTTAGCAGAACTACCAAAATGCTGATTATGATAAGTATTTCCTTCAGGAAGGTCCCTTTTACTTGAATTTCTTCATAAGTCCCAAGAAATCAGCGGGCTTCACTTATAATTTGCTGTGGACCTAACAGCATTTGTTAAATTTTGTGGTTATTTGAAGCACAACTCATATTCTAATTTATCATTCACATATTTTTTAAATCTATTTCCCATCAAAACCCCTCCATTACAGGTGCACCTCAGAAAGAGAGCTAATAATCCAACATGATTCATGTAGTGAGGACCCGACACCTCCAGTCATTCTTTTCAATCGCTGTTGGCATTAGTTAATATTTTCCACCTTTACTTTAGGTAATTTCCTAGTTTTCTATAGACAAGAAAAACATTTCAATAATGACACCCACAGCTCCAAACCACTACTTAGCACATAATGAACTAATTTAAACCAAGTCAGTTTGATTCCAATTTTCCACCATGTGAAACAGATGCTTTTGCCAAGGCCAAAAGCTGGACATAAAGAACAGTAGCATGTAAGCGCATTCCAAAGTCTAGGTGCAAATCATGCCTGCATAGTACTATATTCCAAACAACATTAGGTGTAAAGTAAGAAAATAAATGAACTTAGAGGCTTAACCACCCTGCATTTATCATTTCATTCCAGGTCACTTCACAGTTCTAACATTTTGGGTTTTGTAAAGTTTTGTTTGTTTGTTTGCTTGTTTGTTAGTTTGTTTGTTTTTGTGATGAAAGGAAGGTTCAGTAGCTGTTTATTTTGTTTGCTGTGAAGGTGTGATTTTGTACTAAAATATTTGTAATATTTTGATGAAAATAACAATCTCTGCAAGACTGAGCTGCTGAAATTTAACCTTTAAAATAAACAACTGAGTAAAAATACTACCTTTTTTTTTTTACCATAATGCATTCTACTCATGCTGAAGCAATGATGACTGCTGCACATAAGACAAACTGTGTCTGTATAAGATGAGAGTCCTTTGAGCAATATACACATTAGTGTATTTGCATTTCAAGCCTTTGTATCATTTTTATCACCACACAGCATCAAAGGCAGGGTTTAGATTTAACAACAAAGCCAAAATACACAACGGTATCTCGCTAATACTGCCACGTGTGGCTAACAATAGGGCTGTAATAACAAGCTCTTTATTTAAAAATCAAGGCTCCATGTTTTTAAGTCATAGATTACACAGAGCACTTGCTAACGCAACTGGCATGTCTTAACAAAAAGGAAATGCTAGCTTAGGAAAACATTTCAAGTCATTGCTGGTGGACAAGGATGTCCTCTTTGCTGTGCTTTTGGGAAGGGGATCCATATTCAAACAGCTCCCTTCTGCTACTAGGGAAGCTAGGGCCGTATCCTAACAAAACTTTTGCTAAAAGAACAACATTTTGGTTCCCAGGAGGAAAAAGGAGCTAATCAGCTGCTGGGCATGTTTTACCTAAGCAGACACAGCAGAAGTCTGTCAGCAGCCCTGAGATGTGTGGGAAGTGATTGCCTGAAGGAAAGGTGGTGAAATTTGCTATATAGTGTTTTCCTATTTCTTATCAATCCAACAGCAGGTTCAACTGTTTATCCTTGCTTTTATTGCCTGATTGCTAACTTTAAGCTGTTATTGAATGTAGTCTGTAAGTGAAGTCAGAGCCAAAAGAGCAAGTAAAGCTACACAGAGCAAAAGTCTGAGATGGTAGGAGCTGATCACACCTGGCACAACTCAAGGTCATTCCAACAGGGGAAACCGTTTGAGAACCTTCCTTGAAAAAATATGGAGTATTTAAATACAGTCATATCTAGTATGATCTTCAATCATCCTCTGTGGATACAATGTGAACTGCAACACTATGATGGACAGAAGTGTGGAAAATCACACATTCTGCAGTTAACAATAAAGTACCTCAATGCACCTGATGCTTATGTACCTAATAAGTGGATTAGAATATGCCATTGCTTTGTTCTGACCCATATTTCAGCCTCAACGCTTACATCTGCTGTCACCTACCATGCATGGTATTGGATTACTCAAAGGCAGGAGTGCCAGCAGCCTCTCACCACATTGCAACTATTCCGATCCATTTTATTTCACATCCAGTACATGTACCAGGTGGATGCAACTCCATGGGTAAAAGCTAAGGCTGGAGTGATTCTGTTAATGCAGTCTCTGTACAATGTGTCATCTAGTGTTGTTTGGGCAGATGCTAAAGACCACTTTCGTATAAACAGCTTCTGGAGAACAATAGGAGCAGTACTGGAGAGCCAACAGTTACACCAGATGTGTTTCAGGAGTTTTATTTTGGACTAGCTCTGATCTGGTTTTGTGCTAACTTTCCATTGGCAGTGGGAATACAGTCAACGTGCTACTAGGGTGTGTCTTCTAGTTTAGTTTAACCATAAAGGAATGTAGTTTCTGTGCCCTGAGACCAGCCAGCAATCTGAAACTCCATGCGCTAAGCAGGAGTGATCGGGAGACTCCCTTGAAAGTGCCCTCTTATCTAAACCAAAACACTAATATTACCTCGTGGAACTAGAGCAGCAGCTCCTTCTGTAGGCCAGCGGTTCCTGTTGCTGCAGCTGTCCATGCTGCTGCAACTGGGAACTCGTAACGAGAGCTGATCGGTACAGTTGCATATCTTTTCACAAGACTGATGATCTCCTCACTGCTCTGGTTCTATGATAGTGGAACTCTACTGACAGATAGTGACAAAAACAGAATCCTTCCTCGGCATATGCCTAGTACATAATGCACGTGTTAAATAAAAATAAATACTGTACAACACAAATTTCAGGTACTCTGGTGTAAAATCTCCCTCAAAACAACTATATGCCTGTATGGAAGTTCAGGTCAGATGGGTATCAGGTGATTCAAGGAGGGACACCAGGCACACTTGTTATTTCTGGAGTAGATGTCAAGGGCAGTGTTACTCCCTGGGGTAGGGACTAACACTGTGATTTCACCAGAGCAGCCACCACCTGTGCTAGACTTGAACCTCTTCCAAAGTCGGCAAACTGTTCTGTATGTTATAACACTGCAGGAAAGGGTGAGATGGAGACACAGGCAGGATAAACGTCGTGGCCAGGTACCTATGGCTAGTCTGACCTATGGGCTGCTGTTTCTGTGGAAGCTTCCTTGTCCTCCTCTGTGGCCAGCGGGTGACTCAGCTGTGGTTTAGGTGTAGTTCCAGCCAGGCTGGCTAGGTAGATAGGTATTGCACGTTCCCCAGCACACCCAGGGAGCTTGGCGAAAAATAGGCTGTTTTGGGTTTTTTTCAGCATTCCAAATGACACAATGAAGGTAATTATTTCTTTGATTTGGAAAATGATACTGAATTGGTCTCTAATTACAAGAACTACCTGGAAGCTTTCCCATGTTTAGGTTTTGGTTTTTTTTCTCTTTCCTTCAGGAAGGTCTCTCAGCACAGCACAGTTGTTACAATCCTCCTCTCCCCTGAGGGATCAGCCTTCCATTCCTTGCTCTGGCGAGGGTCCCACTGGCGCTAACAAGTGCTCACCTTGAATCAGTGTTACTGACTGGGCCTTCAGTGCATAATGTAATTGGGAAAGGGGGTTATACTGGATCTAATGGTCCTTTTGCTGAAAAAAAAAGATAGTTTTATGTTTAACAAAACTATTTCAGCTGCATTAAATTAACCTGAAAAGAAAGATTGTGTGTCAAATATTTCACTTGATGTTCTTTAAATGACACAAATGATCCATATATGCTATGCATGCTCCAAGGAGACACAACTTACCACACTGTGCTGGGCCCTGGCCAGTACCTACCAAACACTGCTTGATGGTAGGCAGCGCTATCAGGGGGAAGAGAGGGAAAACAGATGCACAGGTACTGCAGCTACTCCAACCCCAGCGACAGGCACCGTGGCTACTCCAACCCTGGTGACAGGCAGTGCAGCTGAACCAAGAAACCCAACCCCTGCTGGTATCAGTCACCCCTGTACAGAAGAAGAAATACACAAAGAAATCAGTCTGCGTAGTGAGGGATGGTGATGAACCAGGACCATAACAAGAACAGGAGGAAGAGGCAGAACCAGAGGCAATCACCTGATCCCTGTCCCTGAGTGAGCTGTGAGATACACGAAAAGATTTCAGCTGCCATCCAGGTGAGCACATCATAACCTGGCNCTCATTTGTCTCAGTTGTTGTGAAATTGTCCCAAGAGGTCCAGCAACTCCTACTCCCCATCTGTATGGGCCAGTACCTCAGCTATTAAATTAACCTGAAAAGAGGAGTAAGCATTCCTCTGCTCAAGAGAGAGGATATAGAGCGTACACACCACAAGGCACCCTGTGGTTTTACCTGTGTGACCACAGAAAGGACATGAAGAAGTGGGATGGAAAACCTACCTTGACGCTAGAGGCATGAATACGTGAGCTGCAAGGCAAAACAATTACAAAAGGGGATTCTTTGAGGAAAAAGTGTCACTCTGGTTTCCAGTGGGCAGTTCCCCAGACCAAGTGGAAGGCCTGATCATACTTACAATCCTATTGAAGTGACTTCTAAGTCATTTTTACAAGAAATGAGTAATGAATACAATGACCTGGATTACAGGGGCCCCGCCTCCAGCCACGTGGAGGAAAGGGACAACCGGGTTCACTGGACTGTGTGGATCTGATGGCCTGGCACGTCACATCCGCAGGTGTACAAGGCTCTAGTGGACACCAGTGCACAGTGTAACCTAATGCCATGGAGCCATGACAGGGCAGAACCCACCTGTATTTCTGGTGTGCCGAGGGATCCCAACAGTTGACTGTAATGGAGTCTGAAGTCAGTCTAACTGGGAATAACTGGGAAAAGCACCCCATTGTGACTGGCCCAGAGGCTCCATGCATCCTGGGCATACACTGCCTCTGGAGAGAGTACTTCAAGGCTTAACGATGAGCTTTTGGACCTTGGAGACTGAGGAAATTAAACAACTGTCTATTTTGCCCAGTCTCTCGGAGGACTCTTTTGTTGTAAGGTTGCTGATGGTCAAAGAACAAGTGCTAATCACTACCACAATGGTGCACCTGCAATACATTGATAACATCATCGTATGGGGCAACAAAACAGAAAAAGTTTCTGAGAAAGGGAAGAAAATAGTTCAAACCCTTTCGAAGGCTAGTTTTGCCATAAACCAAAGTAA
>VXBL01004095.1:70390-84433 GCA_013400195.1 Aramus guarauna | reverse complement strand
GGCCACCCAGGGCTAGCTGAGGGGTACCTGGGACTAGCTGATAGATCCCCAGGGCTAGCCAGGAGTGCCTGGGACTAGCCACGGGTACCTGGGGAGAGCTGGGGCACACCTGAGCGACATTTGGGCTAGTGGGGGGACACCTAAGCCTGACTGGGGGATGCCCAGGGCCAGCTGAGGTGCACCCTGGACTAGCCGGAGGGTGCCTGGGTCTGGCTGGGGGTACGTGGGGCTAGCTGGGGGTACTTGGGGCTAGCCAGAGGACATCGGGGGCTAGCTGGGGGTACTTGGGGCTAGCCAGAGGACATCCGGGGCTAGCTGGGGGTACTTGGGGCTAGCCAGAGGACATCCGGGGCTAGCTGGGGGTACTTGGGGCTAGCCAGAGGACATCCGGGGCTAGCTGGGGGTACTTGGGGCTAGCCAGAGGACATCCGGGGCTAGCTGGGGGTACTTGGGGCTAGCCAGAGGACATCCGGGGCTAGCTGGGGGTACTTGGGGCTAGCCAGAGGACATCCGGGGCTAGCTGGGGGTACTTGGGGCTAGCCAGAGGACATCCGGGGCTAGCTGGGGGTACTTGGGGCTAGCCAGAGGACATCCGGGGCTAGCTGGGGGTACTTGGGGCTAGCCAGAGGACATCCGGGGCTAGCTGGGGGTACTTGGGGCTAGCCAGAGGACATCCGGGGCTAGCTGGGGGTACTTGGGGCTAGCCAGAGGACATCCGGGGCTAGCTGGGGGTACTTGGGGCTAGCCAGAGGACATCCGGGGCTAGCTGGGGGTACTTGGGGCTNGGGGTGTGTGTGGGGGGGGGGCAGCGGGAGGCGCCGGTCCCCGGGGAGGAGTGGGGGGCACCGGGGCGCGCTGCTCTCCCCGGGGACACCGGGTTTGGGGTTCAGCCCCGAGCACCGGGAAGGATCCCGGGGGACTCCGAGCACGGAGCAAAGTTTGGCGGGGGCGCGGGGACCCTCTCCGGGGGCTCAGCACCCCCTTTTCTCCCCGCGGTGGGGAGCCCGATGTCACCCCCGTGTCCCCCGGGACTGCCGTCCCCGCGGGGGGACGTGCGGCTGCCGGGAAGGACGGGGCGGGCGACCGGCGGGGACTTTCTGGGGACACCCCGGGGACGCTTTTCCCGGGGTGCCGACCCCGAGCGGGGTCCCCGCACCGGCCCTGGGTGCTCCCGGCATCACCGGGCATGTTCCTGCGGGACGTGGCGGGCGAGCTGGATCGGGAGGCGACCGACCACCGTGCAGTGGGTCTCGGCAGGGTGCGTCCCCCAGCCCGTTTCAGCTACCGGTTTTTAGCAACTGGGGAAACTGGAGTTACTGGGAGGAGAATTCTGGCTGCTGTGCCCTTGGTCCCCCTGGTCCCGGAATGCTGGCGGAAGGATGCTCGTGGGCCAGGGGAACTCCTGCCCGCACCCCAGTAAGCTGGGAGCCACCTGAGTCTGATTTCCCTGCTCTCCTTTCAGGGTGGCTTTTGCCTTTACAAATCTCCNAGGAATGTCCCTGCGCGCCCAGATAATGTTATTTATATCGCAGCGCAGGGCGGCTCCGCTCCCCCCGCCCCGCTCCGGTCCCGGCTCCGGCCCCGGGCCCGCCGCCGTTCGNAGCTCCTGGAGTCAGGGGATTGTGGTGCCCTTCGCTCCGCTGGATTAAGCCAACGAGGAGCGTTTGAGGGGGTGGCAAGCAGCCCTGGTGGGTGCCAGGATGGCCCCCTGAGGACTATTTTGCAGTCATCAGGTGTTTCTAGGGCCCTGGCTGGTGATTTTGGGGTGGGCAAGGAGGTACAGAGGGGCAGCTCTGAAGAAGGGAGCAGGGCTCGTCCCGCGCTGCGTGCAGGGGAGGCCTATTTATAGCCAAAAATGTCTGTGGAGTGTCAGCACGTGTGCGTGTCGCCGCTCAGTGCGCTGGCGGGTTAGGTGACATGGGACAGTCCTGGCATGGCCGGCATCCGCACCGACTCCGGCCCTGGGGAAACCCAAACCTTCGCCCGCTGGGTGAGAGCGTGGCCGGGGAGCCGCAGCCGGAGCGGGGTATCGCCGGCCGGAGGAGCTGTGCTGTGCCCAACAACCCCACGCTGTGCCGAGCGGCCGTGCCGAGCGGGACCATCTGTTCCCGGCTCTGGCCGTGCGCCTGGGAGGCAGGCGGCTGTTGGGGGGCTGTGGGGATGCCCCCCAACTTCTGCCCCTTCCCAGTGGGGCTGGCCGCACCGGGAGCGTGGCTGACCGCTGGTTTGGTGGAGATGCAAAATAAAAGCGTTAATTGGTGAAAAGAAAGAGCTGGGGCGATGCCGGGCAGCGCGCACCCCAGGGACTCACCAGGCTGCAGGCGGAGGAGATGGGGCAGCTATTTTGGGGTGTCATTGGGGGACACCTCTTGTGTGCTGGCAGCTGGTGTTTTGGCAGCACACCGCGACGGTGCGGGCTGAGCCGGAGAAGATGCTCAAGGGTGCCACGGGTGGCAGACGGCAAACCGCCGCCCCGGCCACCCTCGGGGTGCAGGGGGGACATCACCCGGGCCCGGTGGGGGGACCTCGGCGGCGGCACGCTACCAGCCCCTCGCCGGGAAGTGCTGATTCACGGCGCTGAGCCGCTGGCCGGGCAAGGCAACGCTGTCCTGGCCCCGGCTGCAGGATGCTCACGGCGGGGCCGGCACCCCGGCGCTCCGGTCTTTCCTCCGGCCGAGCGGGCGGAATGACAATTCCCGGGCGGCGGGTGCTCTGCCAGACGGGGCTGTTTGGAAGGCGCTGGTGCGGCAGAGGGAGATTTAAAGGATCGGCGAGCACCCGCGCTCGAAATGCGTGCTGGCGGCTCCCTTGGGTCCTGCCGGGGCTCCATTCAGTGCATCCTCCTCCTCCTCCTCGGATGCTCGTGGCCTCGCTGTTGTTGCGGTGGTGTGGGGGGAGGCCCAGCCGGGGTCAAGGTCTCCCGCTGGGATGGCAGCGCTGGGCTGGAGCACGCCGCAGAGTCCTCACACAACTCGGCACACCCAGCCCCTGCGCAGCACCCGGGCGGACCAACCGCAGTTCCTGTGGTGTTGGGGTGGGGGTCCCTAAGTTTGGGCTTCCCCAGGGGTTTTCTGCTGCAGGACAGGAGGGAGAGCCCCGTGCCAGCACAGAGCCGCAGCGTGGAGGGCTGTGGGCCCCGCTCTTGCACGCTTCTGCACACGCCTGCGTGGCCTTGCACACTTTCACGCGCCTTCTTGCATGTATTCATGTGTCCTTGTTTGCCCATGCACGCTCCTGAATGTCCTTGCTCACATGTGCGTGCTCTTGCACGCTCCGGCATGCTCCTGCATGTCCTTGCTCGCACATGCACGCTCGTGCATGCTCTTGCACGCTCCTTTCTGTCCTTGCACGCCCTGGCACGCTCTTGCGTGCAAGCCAGCTCCCGAGCCAAACCCCTGCCTGCGCGGCTGCGATTAGGGTGCAGAGACGGGGCCCAGCCCTGCCGGCCCCGATAAAGCTCTCCTGCTCCCCGGCTGCCTGGGGGGGTCCCTGGGGGGCCGGGTGGCCACGGGCTGTCACGGCTTGTGGGGACACCAGGGATTTGGGGGTGCCCAGGGTTTCCCCCAGCTGCACCCACAGCTGAGGGCTCCCAGTGGCTCCGGGGAGGGGGTCCCAGCCAGGGTGCTGGCTATGGGGAGCCCCAGCTCGGCTCCCCGCACCCCTCGGGGGCCCCAGCAGCCTCCTCCCACCCAGCCCGGCCACCGGCAGCTGCTCGCAGGCATTTTTAGATACCGGCCATGTCCTATCTGTGTCTCAAATGTCCCCAGGGGCGGGTGGCCCCCCCCACCGCCGGCAGCTGTCGCCCGCTTTCTGCCACGGGTGCCGGCGAAGCCCCTCTGCTGCGCAGGCGCCGGGGTGGGTGCAAGTAGCGCCCGCTTCCCCGGGGGCACCTAAGGGTTGGGGGGGACCCCCCTGGGGACCCGGCCCGGGATGCTGGGTGGGCAGCAGGACTCGAGCGGGGAAGCACTGCCGTAAGTAGCCACCGGCACGGTTCGGCACAGGGGTCCGTGCCATCGGGGTGGGTCCCTCAGCGTGCAGCACCCAGGTGCCCCCCAACACCTGGGTGGAGGCGAAGCTAAATCCCTCTGAGCAGCTTAACCAGCAGCTCTGAGCCGCAAATCCCCACGCGCGGCGGGGACGGCGAGCTGCCGCGGCGATGCCGATGCCCACGGCTCCCGCTCTCCCCCAGGGGCCTCTTGCCGGTAGCCGAAGGCCGCCCGGCCGGGGGACGCCGGGACCATGACCTCGGCGAACGACTACGAGCAGCTGGAGCTGCAGCAGCAGTACAGCCGCATCAACGTCCGCTGGGACGCCTCCGACGATGAGCTGGACAACGACAACAGCTCGGCACGCCTCTTCGAGCGCTCCCGCATCAAAGCCCTGGCAGGTCAGGGACGGGTCTCGGGTCTCCTCGGTCCTCCCAGGTTGTCCCTGCTGCCGGTGCCACCGTGCCCGCTCTTGTTGCAGATGAGCGGGAAGCCGTGCAGAAGAAAACCTTCACCAAGTGGGTGAATTCGCACTTGGCTCGTGTCACCTGCCGCATCTCGGACCTCTACATGGACCTCCGGGACGGGCGGGTGCTCATCAAGCTGCTGGAAGTGCTGTCAGGAGAGCTTCTGGTAGGACTCCCAACCAGCCAGAGGCCCTGGGAGCCGAGCCATGCCAGCTCCGGTGCTTGACCAAGGCTGTTGACCTTGGCGTTGACCGAGGCTCCAGCAGGGTTGGGGTGGCAGTGGGGTCACTGGGGTGTCCCTGGGCAAGGGTGGGGGTGCCTGGTGTGGAGGGGAGGGTGCTGAGCACTGTCGTGTCTCAGCCCAAGCCCACCAAGGGCCGGATGCGGATCCACTGCCTGGAGAACGTGGACAAGGCGCTGCAGTTCCTGAAGGAGCAGCGGGTGCACCTGGAGAACATGGGTTCCCACGACATCGTGGATGGCAACCACCGCCTCGTCCTCGGCCTCATCTGGACCATCATCCTCCGCTTCCAGGTGGGACTGGGTGGATGGGGCGCACCCCTCAGCTCAGCGCCCAATGGCTTGTTCCCGAGCAGGAGCCCTCCTCTGTGGATGTCCTCCCTCAACCTCAGGACGTTCTTCTGTCCCCAGATCCAGGACATCATCGTGCAGACACAGGAGGGCCGGGAGACGCGCTCAGCCAGGGATGCGCTGCTGCTCTGGTGCCAGATGAAGACGGCAGGGTAGGTGGTGGGACCCGCACCCCACCGCACCGGGGTCTGGGGATGCCCAGAGGGTGATGGTGATGCCCTGTCCCCATCCAGGTACCCCCATGTGAACGTCACCAACTTCACCTCAAGCTGGAAGGACGGGCTGGCTTTCAACGCCCTCATCCACAGGCACAGGTAGGCGACGTGGCGGCGGGCACCGGGACGTGCCGGGGTGGCAGTGGCACTAGGGGATGTCCCGTGGGTGTGTCACCACCATCCCATGCCCTCTGTCCATAGGCCCGAGCTGGTTGACTTCCAAAATCTGACCAAATCCAACGCCCGGCACAACCTGGAGCACGCGTTCAGCGTGGCGGAGCGGCACCTGGGCATCACCCCGCTCCTCGACCCTGAAGGTGAGGCTGCTGCTGCTGACCCTCCTGCCTCAGTTTCCCCATTGCACCCTGGGATGTGCCTAGGCCCCTCGGAGGGACAGAGAAGTTTCCACCTCGTGGAATGGGGGTCTAGGTGGGAGCAAGGGGGGACCTTGTGAGGCCATGGTGGCCCATTGCCACTGGGGTGATGGTCAGGACTGACGCCTCTCGCTCACACCGGGCAGATGTGTTCACGGAGAACCCCGACGAGAAGTCCATCATCACCTACGTGGTGGCCTTCTACCACTACTTCTCCAAGATGAAGGTGCTGGAGGTGGAGGGCAGGCGTCTGGGCAAGGTAGGGGACAGTGTTGGGATGGGGGGTGGTGCTTCTACCAGGGTGCTGGACCCCTGTGCTCACCACCAGCCCCACCACAGGTCATCGAGCACGCCAAGGAGACGGAGCGGATGATCGAGGGCTATGGGGGGCTGGCCTCCGACCTGCTCACCTGGATCGAGCAGACCATCACCTTCCTCAACAGCCGCAGCTTCGCCAACTCGCTGGCCGGGGTGCAGCACCAGCTGCAAGCCTTCAGCACCTACCGCACCGTGGAGAAGCCCCCCAAGTAAGCGCCCCCGAGCCCCCGGTGCCCATGCAGTGATGGTGAGCACCCATGGGTGCCCCGGGCTGAACTCTCTCTGGGGCAGGTTTCAGGAGAAGGGCAACCTGGAGGTGCTGCTCTTCACCATCCAGTCGCGGATGCGAGCTAACAACCAGCGCGTCTACACCCCGCACGAGGGGCGCCTGGTCTCCGACATCAACCGGGTACGGGGCCCAGCCCGGCCGTGTGCCGTGCCGCGGGCAGCTCTTCCCCCCCCTGTACCCCTGGGACTTTCCTCCCCAGGCTGTCCCAGGGCAGCTCGGGTCCGTCTCTTGGGGCAGCTCAGGTCCATCTCAAGGCAGATTGGGTATGTTCTAGAGCGAGTTGGGTCCATCTCCTGGGGTAAGTTGGGTCCACCTCCTGGGGGTAGGTGGGGTCCATCCCAGAGCAGTTTGGGTCGATACTGGGATGGGTCCTAGGACAGGTTGAGTCCATGTCTGAAGGCAGTTCAAATCCATCCTGGGACACATCGAACCCATCCTGGGGCAGGTCAAGTCCATCCCAGGGCAGGCTGGGTTCCTCCAGCCACCCTCCCCTACCCATGAGGCACACTGGGGTTCACCAGCAGAACAAGACACGGTGGGGGGATGTGCACACGGATGCCACCCCTGTCCAGCACCACCTTCCCCCAGGCCTGGGAGCAGCTGGAGAAAGCGGAACACGAGCGGGAGCTGGCGCTGCGCACGGAACTCATCCGGCAGGAGAAACTGGAGCAGCTGGCACGGCGCTTTGACCGCAAAGCGGCCATGCGGGAGGCCTGGCTGAGCGAGAACCAGCGCCTGGTAGCCCAGGTGAGGTTGGGGACACCCGCTCCAGGGACCGGGGCACCTTGCCGAAACCTCACCGTGGGCTTTGTGCCGGGGCAGGACAACTTTGGCCACGACCTGCCAGCGGTGGAGGCAGCCAAGAAGAAGCATGAGGCCATTGAGACGGACACGGCCGCCTACAAGGAGCGGGTGCAGGCCATCGAGGCGGTGGCGAAGGAGCTGGAGGTGGAGGGCTACCATGACATCCAACGCATCAACGGGCGCAAGGACAACATCCTGCGGCTCTGGGAGCAGCTCCTGGAGCTGCTGGCCGCCCGACGCCAGCGCCTGGAGATGAACCTTGTCCTGCAGCACCTCTTCCAAGAGATGCTCCACAGCATTGACTGGATGGATGAGGTCAAGGTGAGCCACGGGCGTTGGGTGCCACCGTGACTTGGGTGCTTTGGTCCCACCAGGAAGAGCGTTAGTGGGACCCCCTTGGAGAGGCAGATGAGATGCTGAGGTGCTGGCAGTGGCTTTTATGTGGTGGTGGTGGGTGCCATCTGCCAGAACCGGTGGTGGGTGACGGCCGGGGCTCTCCTGCAGGTGCAGCTGGCATCACCCGAATCTGGGAAGCACCTTCTGGAGGCAGAGGAGCTGCTGCAGACCCACCGGCTTCTGGAGGGTGACATGGCCCTGCAGGCAGAGAAGACACGGGCCATCAGCGCTGCCGCCCTCCGTTTCGCCGACGCCGAGGGTAGGTGTGCCGGGATGCCTCGGGACCATGGCACGGCCGGGGGAAGCCAGGACGCCTCGCTGACGGGTGCTCGCGCTGCTCCCCGGCCAGGCTACCGTCCCTGCGACCCCAAAGTCATCCGGGACCGTGTGAGCCACCTGGAGCTGTGCCGTCGGGAGCTGCAGGTGCTGGCAGCCCGAAGGAGAGCCTTGCTGGAGCAATCCCGGTCCCTCTGGACCTGCCTGTGGGAGCTGGATGAGGCGGAGAGCTGGATCAAGGAGCAGGAGCAGCTCTACTCCTCCCTGGACTTTGGGAAGGACCTGCCGGGCGTGCTGCTGCTCCAGCGCCGACACGCCGCCTTCGAGGCCGAGATGCGGAGCCGGGGTGGCCGGTTGGAGCGGGCGCTGGCGGCGGGCGAGGGGCTGGCGGCGGCGGGCCAGGTGGCCGGTCGGCTGCGGGAACGGGGGGTGGCGGTGCGGGCGCTGTGGGCGCAGCTGGAGGATCTGGCGGCTTTCCGTCGGCGCGGCTTGCGCGAGGCCGAAGGCTTCTTCCAGTTCCAGGCGGAGGCGGAGGAGCTGGCAGAAGGGCTGCGGGATGCTCACCGGCGGGCTGCCTCCGAGGAGTTGGGTCAGGATGAATCCCGCACCCGCGTCTTGCTGCGGCAGCACCAGGAGCTGCTGGAGGAGATGGCGGCCGCCCGGGAGCAGCTGGACGGGCTGGCCCGGCAAGCCGAGGGCTTCCCCCCGGAGCTGCGAGCTGGCCCAGAGGCGCAGAACCGGCTGGCGGCCCTGCGGGAGCTGCACGCCGAGGTGGCCGCCCTGGCCGAGCGACGGGGCCGCCAGCTGCAGGACGCCCTTGACCTCTACACCGTTTTTGGGGAGAGTGACGCCTGCCACCTCTGGATGGGGGCCAAGGAGACCTGGCTGGGGCAGCCGGAGGTCCCTCAGGTGCTGGAGGACCTGGACGTGGCGCAGCACAGGTAGGGGCTCCCGCAGCGGCGGTGCTGCCGTGCCGTGTCCCGAGGTGTGGCCCGTTCTCAGCCCCGGCTTTCCCGCAGGCTGGACGGGTTGAAGCAGGAGATGGTCACCGTGGCTTCCCAGATCGCCGCGGTCAACCAGGCAGCCGATGGCCTCCTGGCGAGCGGGCACCCCCGCAGCCCCCAGGTCCGGCAGTGCCGGGAGCAGCTCAATGAGAGGTACGGTGGCGGGTGACACCGCGGTCAGGCCAGTCCCCGCCGGCCGCGTCCCTCGCCGTCACCCGCCTCTGTCCCGCAGGTGGGACCGGTTCAGGGAGCTGGTGGCCGAGCGTCGCCGGGCGGTGGACTCGGCTCTGCGCCTCCTCAACTACCGCCTGGAGTGCGAGGAGACCCGGCAATGGCTGCGGAGCAAAGCCCAGGCGGTCAAGGCCACCGCTGAGCTCGGCAGGGACCTGGCCGGCGTCTTGGCCACCCAACGCAAACTCTACGGCATCGAGCGGGAGATGGCGGTCGCCGAGGACCGCCTGGCCGCCCTGCGCTCCCAGTCCGACTGCTTGGCCAAGGAAAAGCCCGAGGTGGCCGGGGAGGCGGCCGAGCGGCTGTCGGTGGCGGCGGCCGCCTGGGAGGAGCTGCAAGAGGCCCTGAGGGAGCAGGCAGCCTCCCTGGGGGAAGCCGGGGAGCTCCGGCGCTTCCTGCAGGACCTGGATGACTTCCAGGCATGGCTCTTCGGGGCTCAGAAAGCCGTGGCGGCCGCTGACGAGATGCCGGCTTCTTTGGCCGAGGCGGAAGAGCTGCTACGGCAGCACGAGGCTGCCCGGCGGGATGCGGAAGGGCACGCCGATGCCTTCGCCGCCTTGGTGGAGGCGGGGGAGCGGGTGGTGGGGGAGCAGACGGACCCCCAGTACGAGGGGCTGCGGCAGCGCCTGCGCGGCGTGGAAGCCGGCTGGGCTGCCCTGGGTAGGATGGCAGACGCCCAGCACCGCTTCCTCGCCCAGTGCTACGGCTTCCAGGAGTTCCTCCGCGACACCAAGCAAGCGGAGATCCTCCTCACCAACCAGGTGGGTGCCCGAGGGGGGGGCCTGTGAGGCATCCCTGGGTCATGGGCACCCCGAAAAGGTGCTGACCCCCTGCCGTGCCCCCCCCAGGAGTACACGCTGGCACACCTGGAGCTGCCCACCACCCTGGAGGGCTCGACCGCCGCCCTGCGCCGCTTCCAGGACTTCCACGCCAGCGTGCAGAGCACTGCCGAGAAGGTCCCCGGGGTGGTGGCCAGCGGCACCGAGCTGGTGGCCGAGGGGAACATCTTTGCCGAGAAGATCACCGAGAAGTGCCAGGCCCTCCAGGACCGGTGAGTCCGGCAAGTGGCCGGCGGGCGTGCGGGCAGCGTGCAGGCAGCAGGGCTGATGCTGCCCGTCTCTGGTCGCCCTGCCAGGCACGCAGCTGTCATGGCCAAGGCGGAGGAGGCGGCGGGTTTGCTGCAGGACAACCACGATCTGCAGACCTTCCTGCAGAGCTGCCGGGAGGTAGGCATGCGGCACGGCCGGCGGCACCGGGGGGTCCCCGCCAGCCGAGCCCTGACACCCCTTTGCCCGCAGCTTGAAGCCTGGATGGAGGAGAAGATGCTGACGGCACAGGACACCTCCTACGGCGAAGCCCGCGGCCTCCACAGCAAATGGCAGAAGCACCAGGCGTTCATGGCCGAGCTGGCGTCCAACCAGAGCTGGCTGGAGAAGATTGAGACGGTGGGTGCCGGCACCGGTGCCTGGGAGCCTCACCGCCACCACCCATCCCTCGGTTGGGGTGGGAGGTCCCCGTGCCAGCGTGGAGCCGCGCCGCGGCGGCCGCCAACCTCTGAGGTGTTGCTGGCAGGAGGGGAAGGAGCTGGCGAGCCGCAAGCCGCAGTACGGCGAGGTGGTGGTGCGACGGCTGGCCGAGCTGCGCGGGCGGTGGGACGGGCTGCGCGACGCCGCCGAGGAGAAGGGCCGGCGGCTCTTTGAGGCCGACCGCTCGGCGCTGTACGCCCGGAGCTACGGGGAGCTGGAGAGCTGGCTGAGCCGGGCGGAGGAAGAGCTGCGTGGTGCTGAGCAGGCCAAGGACCTCACCGCCACCAACCTGCTGCTGGGGAGGCTGACGGTGGGTGATGGATGGCACTGCCAGTTGGGGAGGTGGAAGGGTGTTGGCACCTCGTCCTTTCCTTCGGGGTGGGGGGTCCGAGGTGCCGGGTCATGGCCCCACATGGGGCTGGTCAGTGTCTTGGGGGTCCCCAGCTCAGATCTGATCCCCCCCGCCCTGCCCCCCGGCTCATCGCTCGGCTTTGCCCCGCCAGAGGCTGGAAGAGCAAGTGGGAGCACGGATGAAGGAGCTGGAGGAACTAGGGTGGCAGGGACCCCTCCCTGCCGGGGACGTGCCGGACACCGGTGGGCACGAGCAGAGGCTCCGGCAGCGATTCCTCGACCTGCTGGAGCCGCTGGAGAGGAGGAGGAAGGAGCTGGAGACCGCCAAGGCCATGTACCAGCTTGGGAGGGATCTGGAGGATGAGACGGTGAGCGTCCTGGCCACGGCAGGGTCCAACTGCGGGCACCCGCGGGTGCTGTGTGGTGCTCAGTGGGTGCTTTCTCCCGCAGCTGTGGGTGCAGGAGCGGCTGCCCCTGGCGAGGTCGACAGAGCACGGCACCGACCTGCCGAGCGTGCAGCGCCTGGCCAAGAGGAACGAGGTGAGCCCGGGCGCAGCGGTGGCATCCGTCACCCCGGCCAGTCCCTTGGGGCCACCCATCCCAACGGGTGAGCCCCACCGTGACCGCCCGCCCTGCCGGCAGACGCTGCAGAAGGAGCTGGCGGGCCATGCCCCCCGCCTGGCCGAGGTGCTGAGCCGGGGCGAGGCGGCGGCGAGCAGCGACGAGCTGAGCCCGGAGCTGGAGGTGCGGGTGCGGGAGCTGCGGGGGCTGTGGGAGACGCTGCAGGCGGAGGCGGCCGCCCGGCACCGGCGCCTGCGGGAGGCCGGTGAGGCTCAGCAGTACTACCTGGACGCCGGCGAGGCCGAGGCCTGGGTCAGCGAGCAGGAGCTCTTCATGGGAGCCGAGGAGAAGCCGAAGGTGAGGAGTGGCTCCGCGTGGTGCCCCGTGTCTTGTGGGGGCTCTGTGCCGCGCTCTGCCGTGCCAGGATGTCCTGTGTCAACCTGGGCTGTGTCATGCTGTGACGTTCAATATTATCCTGTACCGTGCCGTGCCGTTACATGCCAGCCCGTGCCGTGCCATTACATGGCGTCCATGCCGCGCCATTACCTACCATCCCATGGCATGTCGTGCCATGCTATTACACACCACATCACGCCGTGGTAGAACACACTGTCCATCCCACGCCACGTGGTGTCATTGCCTGCTGTGCCGTTACACGCCATCCCATGCTATGCTATGCCGTGCCGTTGCATGCCCCGCCATGCCGTGCCGTTATAGGTCATCCCATGCCATGCCTTATCGTTGCGTGGCACGCAGTGCCATTACAGGACGTCCTATGCTTGGCGATGGCAATCCATCCCACGCTACGCGCCATCCCATGCTGTGCCAAGCTGTGCCGTTCACAC
This sequence comes from Aramus guarauna, assembly GCA_013400195.1. Taxonomy (NCBI): domain Eukaryota; kingdom Metazoa; phylum Chordata; class Aves; order Gruiformes; family Aramidae; genus Aramus; species Aramus guarauna. Next base: position 72,199 of record VXBL01004095.1, on the reverse strand, counting down.
ACCACCCCGTGTCACGCTATGTGTGCCGCGCCATGCCATGCCCCGCTGAGCTCACCGTTGCTCACCTTGCTGCGCGGAGGCAGGACATGCCTGAAGGGTGGGCGCCGGGGCTGGACCCCGGTCCCCATCCCACGGCCGTGCTGGGTGCTGACGGGCACTGGTGTCTGCCGTGGCGCAGGACGAGGAGAGCGGCTTGGTGATGCTGAAGAGACACGTCCGGCAGCAGCGGTCCATCGAGGACTACGGCCAAACCATCAAGGAGCTGGCGGGGAGGGCGCAGCAGCTGCTCTCCACCGGCCACCCTGAGGGGTAGGTGCCACCGCCGCGTGTCCCCTGTCCCTCGGGGCAGCCCTGCGTCCTCAGCACCGGGGCGGGTGGTTCGGCTGGAGCTCCACTGGCGTTGGCCGCTCCGGCTGGGCGGTATTGTCCTGGTTGCATCGGGGAGGTGGTGACAGAGGGACGTGGGGAGCGCGGAGCGGGTCCCTCCCCAACAAACCCCCCCCAAGTTGGCAACACGGATGAGTCGGGGGCGTCTTTTCCCGGGTGAGAACTGGGGTGTCTGTGTGCCGGGGCCGCGCAGGGAGCAGATCATCCGGCTGCAGGGCCAGGTGGACAAGCACTACGCGGGGCTGAAGGAGGCGGCCGAGGAGCGCCGCCGGCGCCTGGAGAACATGTCCCACCTCTTCCAGCTGAAGCGGGAGGTGGAGGACCTGGAGCAGTGGATCGCCGAGCGCGACGTGGTCGCCTCCTCCCAGGAGATGGGGCAGGACCTGGACCACGTCACGGTGAGCGTGCCGGTGCCAAGGCGGGCACGATTGTGCCGGTGTTCGGTTTTGGGGGTGTCAACTTGACTCTTCTCTCCCCCACGCAGCTCCTGCGGGAGAAGTTTCGGGAGTTTGCGCGGGAGACGGGCAACGTGGGGCAGGAACGCGTGGACCGGGTGAACCTGGCCATCGAGGACCTCATTGACGCAGGGCACGCTGAGGCGGCCACCATGGCCGAGTGGAAGGACGGGCTGAACGAGAGCTGGGCTGACCTCCTGGAGCTGATCGACACCCGCATGCAGCTCCTCGCCGCCTCCCACGACCTGCACAAATACTTCTACGACGGCGCCGAGCTGCTGGCCCTCATCGCCGCCCGGCGCAAGGAGCTGCCCCAGGACCTGGGCGAGGACGCCGGCACGGTGGAGGCTTTCCACCGCATGCACAGCGCCTTCGAGCGTGACCTCCAGCTGCTGGAGACGCAGGTGAGGCCGCACGCCGGAGCCGGCAGGGATGCCCGGCACTGCCGCTGCCGGCGCTCAGCATCCCCCACGCTCTTTGGTTCCACCGGGCAGGTGCAGCAGTTTCGGGAGACGGCAGCGCGCCTGCAGACCGCCTACGCCGGGAAAGCGGCGGCCGGCATCCAGGAACAGGAGCAGGAGGTGGCGCGAGCCCTGCGGGCACTGCTGGAGGCGTGCAGCGGGCGCCGGGCCCGGCTGGTGGACACGGCCGACAAGCATCGCTTCTTCGGCATGGCGCGAGACCTGCTCTCCTGGATGGAGAGCACCGTCCGGCAGATCGAGACGCAGGAGAAACCCAGGTACGACTGCACCCGGCGCTGTTTGCCGGGACCCGGCACCGATGCCACCACCGACGCCGGCGCCTCTCTGTTTCCAGGGATGTCTCCTCGGTGGAGCTTCTCATGAAATACCACCAGGGCATCAGGGCTGAGGTGGATGCCTGGAGCAAGAGCTTCACCACCTGCATCGAGCTGGGCAAGAAGCTGCTGCAGCGCAAGCACCAGGACTCACCCGAGGTGAGGGCGGCC
>VXBL01004095.1:27218-54458 GCA_013400195.1 Aramus guarauna | reverse complement strand
CTCTGGCCCGCCTCTCCATCCCTGCCTGTGCCCGCCCTCCTCACACCTCCCCCGGTCTCTTCCCTCAGGACCACATCGGGAGACACGGTGGAGTTGGTGGAGGAATCTCTAGACGTCAACCTGCTGAACAACGCCGTACGCCTCCGCATCCAGGGTTGCCCGTTACTACCGGGAGGTGTTCACCTCTGCGAGGTGCAGAATCACTTGGTCGTACTGCTGATCACCGGGCAGACGGTGCATCGCCTGCTCCTGCCGCATCCCGCCCGCATGTACCGCAGTGTGAGTAACGGGGTGGCTTTTCCCTGCCTGGGTCGGCTACTTGCTTCGGTCTTGCCCATCGAGAGCCCTCAGCGAAGCTGCTAAGTGCGTTGCAAAATAGCACTTGGAGTACTTCTCAGCATGGGCACAAAGTGCTGCTTCCCACCTGTACAACTTTTGGCTGCGACAGAGTTAATTTTCATCCTAGTAACTTGTGTGGTGCCATATTTTGGATTTGTGACCAAAACAGGGTTGATAATGCACTAATAATTTAGCTTTTGCTGAGCAGTGCTTGCACAGCCTTTTTTTGCTTCTTGCTCTGCCCCCCCCACGTGAATAGATTTGGGGGTGCGCAGTGGTTTAGGAGGAGGCACAACCAAGGAGATGATTGGAACTAACCGAAGGGATGTTCTTTGCTGTGTAAAATGATGCTCAGCAATAAGAGAGAAAAGAGGGTTTTGGGGCAGGTTAGCCATCTTTTCTCAGGAATCTGCTGGGTGACGATCTACCCAGCCTTTGTGTCTCTTGTTTTGTTTTCTTGTTCTGCTTGTCTCTCACTTATTAAGGGATTATTTTTCTTTGTATTTTATCTTAATGCCCAAGTTTTCTCACTCTTATTCTTCTTTTCCTCTTCCCTCATCAAGCAGCCATGTGCTGCTTTGCTGTTTCTCACTCCGGTCCCCAAACGAGCGGCTGGGGGTGGGCAGGAGGCTGGGAAGGGGCACAGCCGGGACAGCCGACCCCAGCCGAGGGGATGGTCCCTGTGCCGTGACACTGGTGACACAGAGGGGATTGGGACAGGTGACCATTGCTTGGGGGCTGGCTGGTGAGGGATTGCCTTGGCATTGCATTGGTTTTATTTTCTTCGCTTTCCTCTTTCCTTCATTTATTAAACCATCTTTATCTTGACGCACAAGTTTTTGCTGCTCTTATTCTCCTGTGACTGGTGAGAGTTACCTGCCAGCTGGGTCAGTCCACCATGACCGATCTGTTTCTCTGGTGGGGATTTGTACCCTGGGCTGGAACCCTCTGGTGTTTCTGGAGCCTGTCAGATTCTCCTCAGATTCGGGACTCATTACTAGTATTTTGCTAAGAGCTGTCTTGAAGCGGCTGATGGACTGCGGGACTCCTTTGGGGGTGTTACAATATATGAGGGGGAGGGAGAAAGCGAGCATTCTGCTAGAAGATTGCAGGTTTTGAAATCCCGTTCGTATCTGCTCGTAAAGAGCAGCGATCCTGGGTTAACAGTAAGGGAAACAGGAGCAGGAGTGATGAGAGTTCTTACCGGAAAAATCCTTTTTCTCAAGTAGCAGCGTTGCAGTTGCCATTCCACAGTTGTCTGGTTGTTTTTTCCATGCCTCATGTATGTGCGCTCAGGATTTATACTCTGCTGTTTCCCTCCTCCAGGAGCTAATAACAGAGAGCCAAATGCAGTCCGTGTTTACAGATATCGGTAAAATCAACTTCAGAGATCCTTCGAATTACTACGTGATTCCCAGCGTGCCTGGCCTGGCGTCTAATTCTGTCGCCTCGGCGGCGTGGCTCAGCAGTGAGGGGGAGGCTCTCTTCGCTCTGCCCTCCGCTTCGGGGGGGATCTTCGTCCTTAAGCTGCCTCCTCACGACGCGCCTGGTAAGGAGCGGGAGCAGGCTGCCTCCTCACAAAACACTGCTCAGTGTGACGTTCCCTCTCCTAGCTTTAAACTTTGCTTGAGATGGATTTTTGGTGTGTCGTACAAATTCACACACCCAAAAGGTTTTTTTACATCATGCCTGTGAAGCCTCTTGCTGGTGGAAGTAAATAGTTTGTTAATGAGTACTCAATGTATTTCTTAATATCACTTTTTGTTTTGAAAGGAACAGTTTCACTTGTGGAATTGAAACAGAGCTCAGTGATGCAGCGTTTCCTTACCGGTTGGATGCCAACTGCCATCAGGTTAGTACCCGGTGACGAGTTAATGGAACTAATTTTGTCATTCTCCTTCTCTCACCTGGAGTTTCTAGCTGAAGTCAAAGACAGGCAAGTCAGCACTTATAAATACTCTGCCAACAAAGTTAACTGGGTCACAGGACCTATCGCAGTGCAGAAGTTGGGACTTGAATGCTGGATTAGTTCATCTTAATGGGGTCCTGCTGATTCTGTCTGTCTGCGTCTACAAATATGTTATATCTAGTAATTGGCCTCGAAGGATTTGCCCAGGATGTGGCTCACAGCCAGCACAGATTAAGGATTACAGCAGTTGTATGTTCTTGCCCTCGTTCTGAAATGTCAGGCTCGTTCCTGACCGGCAGAGGTTACGTGTGGATGACACGGACGCTCTGTGTGCAGACTGAGCTTGGCGTTGCGTTGTAATCATTACGGTATCTTAGAGTGCACAACCAAATTCCAGGCCCTGCTACTTGGAAATGGGAATGAGTTCCCCTGACACCCTGAGTGATTTTGACCATCAGCGGTGCGTTGCTTGGAGCTGGTCGGACCCTTGCTTCCCTCTGGGTCCTTTGCCCGCGTTCTGCGAGCACTAGGCTGGGGCTGGGGAAGCCGGGGATACGCTTTGGCTCTGCCAAAGCGGTGAAGAACTGGGAGTTACCGGTGTGGTGGGCTGACACCGTCCTGTGACATTGCTTGCTGCTCCTGGTCTCACACCACTGATTTGTTTTTAAACGCAGTGTGACAGAAACCCTGTGCCTTGGATCTGTGTGCTAGCTTTGATTTTCTTTTAAGCTGTTGAAATAAACTCTGTATTTTCAGAGGTGACTGTGGCCCATCGGACCTGCCTATCAGCCTCTCTGTTCACTGCCTAGATCACGATGCCTTTCTCTTTGCTCTCTGCCAGGACCATAAACTTCGGATGTGGTCCTATAAGGTGAGCGAGGCCTGAATTTGGGGGAACGGCATCTTCCGTCACCACTCAGGCGATAGTCTGAGGCTTAAGGAACAAAGGCTGGGTGGTTCGTGTAGATTTGATCTGCCATTAAATTGTGGATGCAGCTTCTACCTGCTGGGCTTCAGGGCGATTTGCGAGAACTGTTGTGGCGTGGGTATGTAGCTGCGTTTGGAAAGTGGGTGGGTTTTCTCTACAGCGCAGCCTTGCATGTAGGGTAAGAGGCAGTGTTAGGTTATTTACAAATGCACTGGAGTGTTCAGGAAGGCAGGCAGGAGCGTTTCAAGGGCTGAGGAGGCACGCCAAATGGATTTTCTACTGTTTTAGCACTGATAAGAGCTGCTTTGTAACGTGGCTCCTTGTCAACAAGAAGTTAATAAAAGCCTCTGCTCACTGCATCCCGCTTGCTCCAAATATCAGTGCCAAAGCTAATTGACCAGCACGACTGCTTTCACGGCTCATCTGTGCTGGAATGTGTGTGTGCATTATGGGAGGGAGGGGAAGGTTTGTTGTGCGTGCCTGGGCTCCAAAAGCCCGTGTGCTGAGTGGGAGAGGGCACAGGTGAGACGGGGAAAGCTAAACAGTGGTTCAGGTACGCGTACGGATGCTTTGCTTACGTCCTTTAGGGGAAGATCTGGGCAGACTGACCAGAAGGATGAGGGAGAAGGGCAGTTTCTCAGTCCTGAGTTTTTCCTCTGCTACTTTCCTGATACCTTTATTTTGCGTAGGATCAAATGTGCCTGATGGTTGCAGATCTGCTGGAGTTCATGCCGGTCAGCAGGGACCTGCGGCTTGCGGCTGGGACTGGGCACCGACTGCGACTGGCCTTCTCCCAGTCCCTGGGGCTTTACCTCGGCGTGTACATGCATGCGCCCAAGCGAGGGCAGGTATGGAGTGATGGGCCTTCCTCGCTGTGAGCGCATCTTTCTTGGGCTACGTGGAAAATATATCGTTCCCCCTTGGATTTGGGTCTGTAAGGCAAGAAATAGGGAAAAGTTTCATGTCTGGCCCTCCGGAGAGAGCAGTACTTTCTGAATAAACAAACATTTTTTTTTCGCAAAGCGCTGCAAGATACATCTGCTCTTGCCTTGGGAGTGGAACTCCCTTTGTGACTAAGCTGATTTGTGCTAGTTCACTTGTTCACCTCCGGTTCTGGTAGGATCCCAAAAGCACGTATGTGCCGTGAGAAAGGGAAAGGTCCAAAAGGAGATACAAGCGTGGAAATACTGATAGTATATTTATGTCGGGCTCCTGGGACCATGTGAACACATCGTTGTGCGTTGCCAAATGTTGACTTCTGTAGAACTTCTGCTTCTTGCGGTGAATAATAAATTTAGCAGGATGGGAATGACAGCACAGAGTAGTCTCATCTGTTGGACAGCTTACCCTTAGCGGTCTCAGGGGGATTTACGTGCAGAGTAGAAGCGAGTATCGTGACTTTTGCTGTCCCACTAGCACTCTGCTTGCTCTGGAGAGAACACATAGAACTTGGTTTGCAGCAAGTGACCTGAGGATTCAGGGCTTTTTGGGTCCGTGGCGTGCTCAGCTCGGCCCTCCTGCCCTCAGCCCATAGGGGTCTGGTAACTGTAGCGCCCAGCAAGGAGAGGGACCGGAGAGAGGAGCTTCCCTGTGTCATGCTGGTTATTAGCGTAGCCGTCCTTCAGCAAATGCCTTACGAGATGTGTTTTGTAGTTCTGTGTCTTCCAGCTGGTGAGCACCGAGAGCAACCGCTACAGCCTTGACCACATATCCTCCCTGTTCTCCTCGCAGGTGAGTGCCGGGGCCCGGCTGCCCCACAGGGCACTGAGACAAGAGGGAGGATTGCTTCCTGGGAGATCAGAGGCCTGGACTTGTGGGGATTTAACTCTGAAAAAAGGATTCTTACCAAAGCGTAGTTAAATGATACGGGGGAATGTTACGCTGCTGTTAACTACACTCGTCTCTCTGCTCTACTTGAATTTTCGATAAGAAGGTAAACATGCACTCTCTTTCCTAGGAGACTCTCATTGACTTTGCCTTAACCTCGACTGAGATCTGGGCGCTGTGGCACAACGAGGAGAGCCAAACTGTTGTGAAATACATCAACTTTGAGCAGTGAGTTTCTGCACTGAATCATTAGTGTTGATAGCCTTGCGGGGGGTAGATGCTGCTCATTAAAAGCACCGATCAAGCTCCTCGACTCTTCTCCTGTCCTGCTTCACTGACTGAAGTGTGCGGAGATGCAGCGGTACCCAGTTCTTCCTGTTGCGGTGTTCGTGTCACGTGCACAACTGTGTCTTCCTGCAGTGCAGATTACATGGATTTCTTTTTTGTTTTGCTTTGCTTTATAGTAAAGCAACAGCTCAGCTGCAGGAATGTGAAAAATGTAAAAAGCCAAGCGGCAGGCTTTCCAGGAGTGGAGTCTGCTGTGAGGGCTGTACTTCACCGACAGCTCCTTCAAAACATAACCGGCTGGTCTCTTCCAAGAAAGATGTTTTGAGGAGACCAGTGATGTGAAAGCGTCAGCTCTATCAAGCTGAGAGGGCAGGCTTGGTGCATAACCGAATCAGGGAGTTAAATTCTGGCTAAAAAATGCTGTGAGTGTGCAGGTTTAGGCAGAAGAATCTACTGGTTGGTCTAAGAGTTGTTTGGTGACCACATGTGATGGGGAGAACGTCGCTATAAATTAAGGAATCCAACCTGTTCTGTTAGCTCAGGGCTGGGAATGCTGCCATTAAGCTCTCCTATCACTTGTCACTAGTGAAAGCTCCGCTGTTACCAGATCTAAGGGGCCGTGGTTGTTCTAAAGTCTGTGATTGCTGGTTAAAATGTGACAGGTTTGGTTCAGGTGCCTGCTCCCCAGTGCGCTGTGTTGGAGCACTGCAATGCAAAGCTGATCCTGGTTTTATTTTTCTTCCAGAAATGTCGCGGGCCAGTGGAACCAGGTCTTTGTGCAGCCGCTGCCTGAGGAGGAAGTGACGGTTCGACACGATCAGGACCCCAGGGTGAGCCGACTGTAAAATAGCAACAAGAAGTAAGGAAGCTTCTCTGCCCAGGAGAATATTAAGACAGTTCAAGTGTACAAATTGTATCGATACAGTCTTAAAAATTACTCCAAATGAAACGAGACAAGCCTTAGCCTCTCTTACCACTGCATTAAAGCGCTAAGCATGGTTATGAAACCAGAAGCTGAGGGATGAGGGGAATTTCAAGTTAGTCAAGAGAGAACCTTTGAGACACGTGAATAAACAAGATCTGGAGTATGCCGGAAGGAGTGTTTGATCATGGGAACTGCTCAGGGGTTGGAAGGGGAGAGGTTGGAGCAGGGTCTGGGTGTGAACTGAAGCTAGAAAGAAATACAGATCCAGGGGATAAGCTTGAGAATAGGAGGGAGGAGCAGAAGCAGTGTCTTAAATGATCTCCTCTTGATGCGTATGTTTCCTTAAATTGCAGTCTTTTTCTTTTTGCAGGAAACCTACCTGGAGTATCTCTTCATGCCTGGCCGGTTCACAAATGCAGCTATCCAGAAGGCTTTACAGGTTAGTGAGAGGGCATTTGGCGCTCTCTCTGCTCAGCTCCTCCTTCCTGGCCTTTTAGATGTGGGGCACTGGGATTCCTTGGAGCTTTTGGCAGGCATCAGTCTGCATGTGATGGTCCAGTGACTGCTGACAGGTCTACAAACTAAGTTAGCGGCTGTTGTGCACACACTTCAGCCAGTGTGTGCTGACGGCGGGAGGCAGAGCGTGGTTTCCAGAACATGTTTCCCACTAGGACAGCAGGTTGCTGAGCTTGCTTTTCATTGCCTGCTGCTTTAGCCAGGTGAACGGAGACTCTCAGCCCGCTGTAGTGCTGTTTCTCAGAACATACCTGCTCAGTTCTGGCTCCTCTAGGACTGTGGAGGGCAGAGCAAGGCAACGTGCGGTGCCTTTTCAGGAAAAATGGAAAAGCCAAACTTCTGCTAACTCTGACCGCATTGATTCTTTGTGCTGTGACCTTACGGAGGCCTATAGCAAGGTACAAAGAGTGAAGCTGGCTGTACAGCCGTGTACCCCACGTTTAGCAGCCAGTCATGTTTCTTAATGTTTTCGTCCTGTGAAGCGCTGGCTGATGCTCTCATGTTTGCTTTACATCACTCAATGCTGCTTCAGCCTCGGGGAGACAGCTCTCTTGCTTTAAAGTTTACTCTGCTGCTTTTCAGATCTTTTCTCAAGGAACTGAGAGACACATGGATCTGACGTGGGATGAGTTAAAAAAGGAGGTTACCTTAGCCGTGGAAAGCGAGGTGAGATTTATTTTATTTTTCCCCATGATGTTTTCTTCTTACATCTGTCGTATTTGGTATTGCGATGGTTCGGTGAAGTTAATTGAGGTGCAAAGAGACACCAGGCCTTGTTTTGTCCTTTGTCTTTCCAAAGGAGTTATGTGACTTGCTCAAAAAGTACAAATCTTCATCCTTCCTGCCTGGCTTTTCCATTCCCTCTTCTTTTTTTTGGAGTCCTTTCTTCTTTCCTGGTGTTCTGCTGCCTCTGATCCCTGGACACGCTTTGCTGGTTGCGCATCCCATGGCTCCCTGCTCATGGGTGCTGGCCACCACCATGCAGGGCTGTTGCTCATAATTTTGGACACCAGAAGATAATCTGCTTAGGGGACCTATTCTCTAAGCCAGCAGTCCTTCCACCTGCAGCTCATCCTTGAGGCTGCTGAGGCTATTGCTAGAAACTTCACCAAAAAAGGCAGTTTGTATCCTCTGTAGCAGTCTTCATGCATGAGGTTTTTAAAGAGATCTGCAGTGCTGCCCTCTTTCTTGATATCGTTGGTGCTTCTTTATCTAAGGTTGTGTAGAAATGGTTCTTGTGGGTTTGTTCCCCTTGCTGTTTGCTGTGTGATTCACTGCTGTGGGAAAAAAAGCCTTACATTTTGATGATAAGGTGGCGGGGAAGAGAACCGTAACTGGTGTTTCTAAACCTTCACCGTGTAAAGGTGTGACGCTGGTCATGAGAGACAAGACGGCAGTGTGAACGCTACAATTTTTCTCTCTGGTTCCCTGCCTGTATTAACCTGAAGTCTTGTTTTGGTCCCGCTAGTTCCAGGGCAGCGTGACAGAATATGAGTGCTCGCCAGAGGAGTTTTGGCAGCTGCAGGTGGAGTTCTGGTCCAAGTTCTATGCTTGCTGCCTTCAGTACCAAGAAGCGCTCTCACGGCCCCTGGCTCTGCACTTGAACCCCTACACCAACATGGTGTGCCTGCTGAAGAAGGTGAGGCTGAGCGGCAGCGGCTCTTTGGCCGTTGTGGCCAAACTGAAGCCGTGATCTCCAGGGAGGAATTTTTCTGACTGAGGTGTGGATTTGGGGAGCTCAAAGAAGGACTTTCTCCTCACCTTTCTAGGGCTCCCTGTCTTTCCTCATGCCCTGCTCCTTGGTGGACCATCTGTATCTCCTCTCTAATGAGCACCTCCTGACTGAGGATGATGCTGCCATCTTTGATGGTAAGTGAGGAGACATTGAGTTCTTTCATTGTTGGAGGCTGAAACACTGCACGTCAGGGCAGCTCTGGGCAGAGGGACGTGGGAGTTCCCATAGCAGCTTCTTGAAGTGCTCCTGACTCCATAATTATCTACACAGAGGTAGTTTTCTTATTTTGACATTTGTAGGGAGTTTTATTTTGTGAAACCTGCCATCGTGTTCAGACCAGGAATTATAAAATAGTGTCAAAGCTGCAAATCTGCTGTGACTTATTTCGGATAACTTAAAAAGGAAGAACCTTAGGTTTCAGGCTGTGTGTTGCTGGGTGACAAAGACCTGCGTTGGTGGATCCTTTGCCCTTGTGGCCTTACAAACTACCTGTGTAGGCTGCGGTTAGCTGGTGCCTGCTTCATGCCGGCTCTCTGTGGGACGGATCTGCCAAGTTGGAGCTCGATTTGTGCTGGCAGGTCCCCAGTCCTGGTGGGGAGAGCGGGATGCAACATCTTGTGTTTCTGAGCACATGGGTGACTCCCCCCATACGAACCCTGCTTAACGTTATCTCGTCTGGGTGCTTGCTCGGCTTTGCCATCCCTGCTGAGGGCCGTAAGATCTACTCTGACTCAGTGCAAGTGGTTCTGTTTCATAAAATTCCGCAATCTGTGTCTTGCTGATGGAGTAAACAACTCCCTTCAAAGATTACAGAAGAGAAGGAAACTTGTGATCCTCTAAGTACCCTGAGCTCAACTGCCCGATTCTGCAAACTTAAGTTTTTAGTGAAATGTTTTTGTATAAATGTTTTTGTGTAAGCTGTGGAGAGGGGCTGTGCCTGTTCTTGTCTCCGGGAAGTAAATACCAGTGTGCGCAAAAGTTGTCATTAATGTTGTCGCCACAGTGCCCTCTATGCTTTGCTGGTTGTGGAATGACGTTTCACAAGAAAAAGGCAATGGAAAATGTTCCCTAAGCTCCACTTTTATGCTCGAGTGATTTTTTTTTTTTTATATTTTTATAAAGAAGAATCCATCCTCCACTTGGTTGAGCTATTTCTGGATCCGAGGGAAGGAAAGCTGGAGGCCTGGGCTGGGTTTGGGAGGCTAGCAGTTCCTGCCCTGTCTGTTTCAACTTCTCAAANACTGGAGTCCTACCCCCAAATAATTTAAAAATAAAAAAAAAAAAAAAAAAAAAAAAAAAAAGACTTAATTTAAAAAATGCATACGTAAAGGATTGCATTGCAAAGCAGTGATTTAAACCCTTGGTACTGGGTTTTCAGATCACTTTTAAGAATGCAAAAATCCTCTCTCGGCTGTGAGAGGTGGTGCTGTAAATGGATAGCTGCTGTGAAGAGAGTGGTGCTCTGCTTGGCAGAGCTGAGCTGAACCGTTTGCTCTGGGTTGGTTTGTTTTTTTTTTTTCCTCTTACACTGCACTAATTATTTCCTTTCAACCTGTGGCTGGAGAAAATTCCTTGCAGGGAACGCCATTGTTTTATTGGTGTATCAGTATTTTTTACTTTTCAAATAATAAAGCCCAAATCTTTCCCTTGTCAACTGCTAAGTTTTAATTTGGCCTCGTAGTTAACAGGGAAGGGCTAGTTTGACATGCAGGACTGAGACCAATCTGCTGCTAGTAGTTTGCTGATAGAAGCTGAACTAACTGGTTTTTGAATGGTCCTCCCACCTTCGCTTTGAAATCTCTTGTAAATATACAGTTAGATTCTTTCATTACAGATTTGGAGATGTCTCGTGATGTTGTCTGTCTTGTCCAGTGCCTTCAACTGATTGGAGAATCAATTTCCATGGAAATGGCATTCATCATGGAAATGGCTTGCTTCCGCCTCCAGCCTCCAGAAAAGGCTGCAGAGCAGATCCTGGAGGACTTGATAGCTAATGACACGTAAGGAGATGTTTCTGCAGAAGCTCCCCTGCAGGGAGGCCCGGATGGCTGAGCCGGGATTGCCTGGAGCCGTCCCTGATTTGGCATCAAAGTGCATTTGGGATGTGTGGACTCTCCCTGTGCTGCAGGAGACTTTTCCAGGTCTCCTCAGAGATGGGGAGCTGTGCGTATTGGTGATGTTAGCAGGGTTTTCCATCCAGAACCCTCTTGCTGTAGCCTGGGGCCCTCCTGAAAAGACATTTTGGGGATTCTTAGGTGAGAGAGAGAGAGCAGAAGAGAAACAAGTTCCTATTAGGTGATCATTGCAGCGTGGAAAGCAAGTGCCAGCAGACATTAGGTAGAGGTCAGAGCCTTGGTCAAGCCATGTGGTTACTGTGCTCACCTCCCGAAATCATTCCCCTGTGGAATGCCAGCTATCCGACTGTTATTTCCTGGTAGCCTGGGGGAGCGCAATAAATAGACTGGTCCCTGCAGGCGCTGTTATAAAACTCCAAGCCAGAAGAGGATTCCCTTCAAGAATGTCCAGGCTGATCAGATACACCGAGAGGGGAGCACTAAGGGAGGAAAGGGAGCCCTCTTGAGTTTAAACCTCATGTGGCTTAGTGTTAATATTATTATAATTAACTATCTTTGCTTTCCAGGGAAAATGTGATGGAGGATATACACAGCAAACTGCAGGAGATCAGAAACCCCATCCATGCCATCGGAGTGCTCATCCGAGAGATGGACTATGAGACAGACACTGACATGGAAAGAGGTGAAAGCTCTAGGGCAGTGCGTTTGGGCTGGGAAAGCGGCGGCTCAGCAAGTGTTCTCGTCCGTCTAGTTCCTCCCCTTATCTCAGTGATTTTATCTTCCAGCTCATCATCTAAATATGCGCATGAACCTCACCCAGCTCTACGGTAGTGGTACCGCTGTCAACGTGGTTTGCTGGGGGGTGTGTAAGATTGCCACGATCCGTTTCCTGATCTGTCGGGACCTGTTGATCCTCCAACAGCTGTTGCTGCGGCTTGGAGATCCTGTGAGTACAGCCCTTGAAGCTACTGCTACGCTCTTTGAACTTTTGGATCTGGGGTTCTGCTGGTGCCAGACTGTGAGCTCTGTCTCTTCACATAAAACACTGGAGGCTGTTTGAACCAGGCCAAGGCTTGGACAAAGCCCTGTTCTCTCCTCCAGCCGCTTTTGTCGTCCTAAGCAAAGCAGCGGTGCGCTGTGCTCACACCCTAACTCCCTCTTTCCATGCTGAGCATCCAGGAAGCAGGAAGCAAAACCCTCTTTGCGGGAGGAGGGCGTTGTTTCCAGCCTCCTGTCTGAAATGGTGCTGCCTGAGCACATACAGTTCTCCCATCTATTCCCCATCCCTCCCACACCACTGCGCAGCCCGGCACGCAAATGATCGCAGCCTTGTTCTCTGGCAACGCAGCGCCTTTGCGTCACAGCAGCGGTGTTTACCCAAAGGCCGTGGTTTCAGCCTCTGCGAGGCTGCTCCAGCCAGTGCAAACAGCCACCGTGATGGCAGCTGTGTTTGTGGTCGTGGAGGTGGGCTGGCCTGGGTCCATCCTGTTGGCCGCACAAGCGATGGTGCTGATGGTTTGGGTGGATGCAGGGGTGCGGCACAGGTCCTCAGACAAGGGGAGTGTTGTTTAAACCAACATTATTTACCTGGAAACAATGCTGCAGTAGTTGCTTGGTTGAAAATAAATCCCCTTCTTCCTGGATAAGGTTGCCCTGCGAGCATTTAAAGCCTGTTGCAAGGTGCCCTTCTGGACCCAGGCGCTCTCAAGGCGTGTGACCTCCTGCTTGCTTGATGATGAACTGCTGCTTTGCCACCTTGACGCACTTGTGTCCTTCACAAGCGCAGATTGCTTTTCCTCCCGTGTCACCTAGCCGTGCTGCTCTTGGCTGGAGCGTGCAGGGATGCAATGCCTGGGCAGCAGGACCGGGCCGCGAGGTGGTCTCTGCAGCAGAGCCGCGATTTCACTCGGTGCTGTTGTTGCAGCAGTGCAAAGCACCTTTTTGGAGGTGCTGATGTTTGCGGGCTAGAGAAACGCTCAGAGTGCACATAGTTTTGTTTGTTAAACTTTCCCTGTGGGGTCTGGGCCACCAGAACAGCTAACTCAGCCCTTGGTCCTGAGGCAGTGCTGTCATTTGTGCCTGGGTTATTCTGCCACGTGCAAGAGTCCTGCTGGTCTCCTGGGTGGGTTGAGTTAACTGCTGGGCTACTCCCCACCTTGGCGCTGGCAGGAGGGACGAGGTCCTTGTCCTGCCATCGCTCTGTGCTCGGCCTCTCGGTGTGCCAACCCCTGTGGTTTGCTTGCAGGTGGTTTTGGGAGGGGGACAGCTGTTCCAGTCTCAGCAGGACCTGCTGCACCGCACCTCTCCCCTGCTGCTGTCCTACTACCTGATCAGGTGGGCGAGCCAGTGCCTGGCGTCAGACGTCCCTGTCGACACGCTGTAAGTCTCTACTCTGCCCGTTCTGACTTTGAATGATTGTATGTTCCTGCTGAATCCACCTGAAATGCCCTTCCTAGTATGAAAAGCTGGTGGTTGCAGTGGGAGTATCACTCTGGGAGTCAGGTTGTGCTGGGGAGGTTGGTGGGTGGGTTTTTTTTTTTTTCCTTCCATGCTTTGAGCTGACTCTTTGCCTTGTGCTAATTCTGCCGTGTGAGGTCTCGCTGTTCTGTGCGCTGTTGCCTTTTTCAGCAGTAGGAGTCACTTGAGTTGAACAATGAGCACAATTAAAGCAGGAGGCGTTTTGTTGTCTCTTCACTGATGGCTTTTTCTTCTCTAGGGAATCCAATCTGCAGCATCTCTCTGTGTTGGAGTTAGCAGACACCACTGCTCTAACGCCCCATAGACTAGGTAAGGTGTCCGCAGTTCATCAGCTCTCGGTTTCTGTTATTTATACCTCTTACATTCTGAGTCTCTGCCACCCGAGGGAAATGCTTTACGCAGTGAGCTAATGGAGTGCCTGGTTGAATGACCCCTCTTTAAGAAGAGATATTTGTCACGCTGTCCACCAAAAAACAACAACAAAGTATCTTGTAGCGTTGGACTTAGACCAGAGACGTGGATCTTATTCTCAGCCTGAGAAGGATGGGAAGGCCTCGCTCAGCCAAACGTTATTAATTCTCCCCCCAGCAATATCAGCCAAGTTCACCTCTTGCTCCTGCACGTTGCAGTGGCTGTACTGGGTCAGACCAGGTCTGCCCTGCTCGTTAGCCTTTATCCCACAGTGAGCAGGAGTTCGAGGAAGTGAGAGAATGTAGAAATACTTTCCTAAAACACGCTTGTGCTTCCAACGCTTTGCAGTTCAGACCTGAGTGTTGCTCACAGCCAGTGTCTCGAGGGGGAAATTGCAGCTGATAATTCATTCACATTTTAAAAGTCACACTGCAGACGTATGCTTTGGGTTACTGTCTTGGGGGAGAAATCCTAATGCGGGAGGACCTAAGGCAACATAATTACAAGGATGTGTACCTTGAAGTGGTTAAAGAGGGAGGTGCTGAGCAGGGTAGGGGAGAAAATGTGCAGGTAAGAGCCTGCTGTGACTAGTCTGTGTGGCACTTTGAGGCTGAGACGCTTCAGAGGGAGCTGAGAAAATCAGTGACAAACAGGCAGCAGTGCCACATGTGAAGGGCTGTGAGCTGGGGAAGAATTTTCTCCGCTTGCTGTCAGGCCTGGGGCATCTGTGCTCTTTGTAAGCGGGCTGCAATCTTCAGAGTCTGAACTCTCCCTGAATGAAAGTCTCGGTTCAGGAGGCAGTTCCCTCCACGTAAATGTCAGTGCATGAAAGCGAAATTGAAAACATCCTTTGTGTGTGCCAGTGTCGTGGGTTATTTCTTGGCCCGCTCATGAGGAAAGTCCTGTTTGGCCGCTGTGCTTCAGGAAAAATATGTGAAACGTGGGGAAGATAGAAAGGAGGTGGCAGCTCGGGGAGAGGCGTTAGAACAGTTAGCTAATGGGAGACTGGAGCGCTTAGGGTGCTGGAATGAGGGAGGGAGGAATTTGAGCAGAGCCAGATAGCCAAATCAGCACTCCCTCAGCCCTGCCCTGCAAAACACTCGGTCGTACTGGAAAGATGCGGATGGGTTGTGAATAGCACAGCTGGAGGGAGAGCGCAGCCCTTTATTTTTTTGTGGTCTAATTGAGTTGCGGTTAATAAACATTGCAGTACGTCGCTCTTTGATCTCCTGCTACTCCCTCTGACTTAACCAGACAGCAAGAGAAATCCAAAACCAACAAGTTCGAGTATTGAACGTGCTTATTGTTTCGCTCTGACTTAATCCCCGACGTTTGGGCTGATGAGCACAGCACGGTGTAGAAAGCCTGGGATCTCTGCTGCAGGCCCTCTTCTCAGTGTTTCTTTAACTTGTATTTTTAGTATCCGGTCCTCAAACAATTGTGGAGCTGTTCTTTCAGGAAGTGGCCAGAAAGCACATCATATCTCGACTCTTCTTGCAACCGAACACCTCTTTGGCTGAAACAAGTTTGAACTGGCCCCATCTCATTACCGCAATAGTGGCTGACTTTCTGCCGCTCCTGTATCCTTGGCCGTAAAACCGCTCGCTCTCGCTGGGCTGTAACTGGGGGAAGTTTTTGTGCAGCGTGGCAGTGCCAGAGCCCCTGGGCGAGTTGTGCGAGATCGTACGGAGGCTGCGTGTCAAGCGGTGAGGCTGGGAGCGTTGGTGGGACTGCGGGAGGAGGGCTGAGGCTAGCGGAGGGGTTTGGGTGGTGGGCTGTGGTGTGCTGGGGGCTGTAAGTTGGCCGCTTCCACCACCGAGCTTCGTACGGTTCCAAAATCAATGTCTTCCACACCCAAATTTCGAAGACAAGTCTCCGGAACAAGTGACTGTTGTTAGTGTTAATGGGAGTATTTTAAGATTTCACAGAATCCATCCTGTTTAGGTGCCCAATAAAGGATTTGAGTTTTTGACTGTAAGCCCCTGAGCTCTAGCAGCTTGACTTGGCGAGGTGTGATGCTGGGAGATTTGGAAGGGTAACAAGATTTGGGCAGTTGTGGATTAGATGTACTAACGGGTTTGTTCTAATATGGATAAATCTTATTACAGAATAATGACTTGTATAAAGAGCAGCTTAATCTTCTCTCGTTTCCCCCCACAAACTGAGCGCCAGAGGTGTGCCGAGTTTCGGACTAGTTCTCCGAGCTCTCCAGACTGGATTGTCCTCTGTTCCTTAACCTCTGCTCAGATGGCCCAGCAATCCCGGCTTCCTCTTCCCCGAGTGCCTGATGGGGAGCTGTCAGTACACCCAACTGCAGGTGAGTGCTTCGTGCCGGCTCTCTCGCAGGAGCTGAAAGGGGAAGAGCAGGAGTGAGTGCAGGTCTGTGATTTGGCCAACGCAGAGGTGTAACTCAACGTGAGCTCCGTGCACAGCCGCCTTACCTCTGCTTAGAAAAAGCTACCCAAAAAATCATCTTTCCAGTTGCTGGAGGTTGTTCTGCTTTCCCCTAGTCGCTGCTCTCTGAGCTCAGATGTGAGCTAATCTCCCCAAGCGCGCTTTGCTCCCGCGTCTCCCTTTTGGAGATGATGGGCTGGAAGTTTGTCGTGCAGATGAAATGGACTGAAAGGAGCGATTCTTTTGGAGAATTGTTAGAAATCCCTCCTGTAATTATTGCAGTGTCAGCGCAGTGAACAAATTGTAAGGTAGCAAATATCTTCCATCTTCCCCTTGCATCCCTCTTGTTCCCTGAGTGTCCACCTCGACCTTTGCTAACAAGGGCTTTTTGCTAAATATCTCCTACCTAGAAAATGCCACAGAGAGTTTTTTGGGGCATGATTCAAGACTGCAGTCTTACACATTTCCTCTTACCTGATTTTGAGAAAATCCAGGCATAAGTGCTCAGGATTATTATATACCCTTTTCAGGGAGGAGTTCAGTCTCTCAGGGCTTGTCTGACAGCGTGATACTGCGCGCAAGAAACGTCTTTGCAGAGCTTGTTTAAATATCACAGCAAGCCCTTAATGCAGTAGCTTGTTAGCTGATGCACCCGTGGCCTTTTCTGCGGTGCCATTGCAAACAGATTGCCTGCAGCACTGGGGGTTCAGAAGGCTGTCTTCAACCCAGCAGCAGACATACTGTTTCAGGAGGGCTCTTCTATTTCTGAAACGTCTTTACTAGTAAAAAACAGTGTAAGGAACATCCGTCATCTTTCCCTCCCCAGCTGTGCTCCCAGCATCCTGGTAGCAGGGCAAGTGAACTACTTTTTGTCAGGTGTCTCCGTAGACGGCTATATTTCAGACTACTGTTTCTCCACCATCTCTTCCCGTGCTCTTCAGGGGCTTGGTAGTTGTAGCTGCTTGTGCTCCAGTTCTGAACTGCACGATTTCTTGTCTGCAGCGCCATGTGAGGCATTTCATTCCCCGGCTGATGGCGTTCCTCGAGGCATGCAGGGCTAGGCAGGCCATTATTAGTGAGTGACATGGGGGCTTTTTCTGTGCTTAGCAGAAGCTTTTATTTTCACAGTCCCTTACACCTGGGGGCTGAATTGCCTTCTTTTGTGCTCATGTTGCTGCTGAGAAGAATGTCAAATCTGCAGAGCTTTTGAGCCAGGAAATGCCAGGATGGTTTTGGGCAGCATCATTCTGCCTCCTGGCATATGTGCACTCTCGTGGCGCGAGCACGCTTTGAATTTCCTTGCATTGCTTTCGCCTCGCTTGTGTCCTGCCTCGAGGAGATACGCGAGACTTTTATCTCTGCACGAACGGGCTCTTCCTCCTCCCTGCTACCTTCTGTTACGCTTACTGATCCCAGTCGGTCACGTAAACTTGGATTAAGTACATTGACCTCAGGGAACTAACACCAGATTTGCTGCGAGCGTGAGCACGGTGACCCAAATAGAGGTGAAGATACAGGAAGCACCCTGCGAGTAACAGGCAGGCACAGAGAAGGTCTAGTGACCAAAGCACTGGCCTGGGACGAGGGCCAAACCTCTCCTTGTTGCTTTTTCTGTGTGACAAGCTGTTGAGCAAGCCTGGAGTGGGATTTATCTGTTGTAGCTGGCTAATCTGTGTGGTGAATCCGGGCTCAGAGGACTCGTTGCCACGTGGCTTTCAGTGGACCCGTGGCTGGGGTAGGCGAGGCATGTGTGCTGGTGTGGTTACACACACGCAAAGGTGCAGGTCGGCCGGTGAGACCTTAGCTTTACCGCCAGGTCCTGGCTGCTCCTCCTCCTTTCCTGCTGAGTCCCAGAGCCCTGCTAGTGGGACATCTCTGCTTCTCCGAGTATGAACAGCATACGCCGCTCTCCCAGGCACAAGGGATGCCAGCTTTTGAGTTTTCATCGTGCCTCCTAGCCGCTTCTTGATAGGTGATGACACTTTGCAGCCCTTATATTATCCTGACAGAGCAGGCACGGGGCCAGGTTGTGTCCTGTCGCCCTGGCCAGCGCCTGTGTTGTGGCTTTATTTGCGGTGTGTCCTTGGTGCCATCAGCACTCCACCCCATGCCTGTCACTTTGTTGCTGTAATCTGTGGTCTTCCTTGGCTGCTCTCCCTCTCCTGCCCTGCTGCTGCTTTTCTAATGCCTGCTTTGCCTCTTCTCCCGCTGCCTTCACACATGTGCGCTCCTGGTCAGGCCAGAGTAACCTTTCCTTTGTGGTTCCCTACTTCAGGTTTGTGGTGGTTGTAGAGAGCATCATGTCTGATTTTGGGGGATGTTGGGTGCTGTTTCTGAGGCACTTCTTACAGACACTGGAGCTATTCAGAGCAGGTTGTTTCCCGGGAGCATGGGGGGGATGTCTCTCCATCGGTGCACCAAGGGGACATTGGGGCTGGGGAAACCAGCCCTTGAGTTGGAAGAGTGGGAAATTTTGTGAGCACTGCTGCTAAAAGGGCCGCCAAAATAGCGCTTTACTGTTGGAGACCTAACCCTTCCTCTGCTGTTGGGTGCCCGCAGGTCACAAGCGAGTGCTGACCTGAATTGACACTCCGGTTCCTCCTCTCCTGTAGGAGTACATTCGCCTGCTGCAGCCATGGTGCCACGTGAACATGGGTTCCTGCTGCTTCATGATGGGCCGGTGCTACCTCGTCATGGGTGAGGGGCACAAGGTAAGGCCCTCATCTCCTGCCACTGCCTCCCTCTGGGATCTGAGACATTTTTCCTTGGGAAGGTGGAAGCGTACAAGCAGGGCCAGCCTTGTTTCTGCTGTGTAGGACAGGAAATGTCCATCTCAAGCTCTGCCTTCTTCAGGCAAAGAATGGGATTGGAGGGGGACAGTGGGAGCTGTCCTTGTGGAAGTTCTCGTTAGCTTGGGGCCAGCAGGTCTCGTACGCTGGAGCTGGAATGGGCAGCACTGTCCTCTCACCGGTACAGCAGGCTGGATTGATCCCCCAAGGGGCACACGTGAACTGTTTTCTGGTCTGCTTCTAGGCTTTGGACTGTTTCTGCCAAGCTGCGTCAGAGGTGGGAAGAGAAGAGTTCTTGGACAGGCTGATCCAACCGGAGGAGGGTGAGATGGTCTCCACTCCGCGCCTGCAGTACTACAACAAGGTAGGGCTGAGCTGCCCCAGCGTACACGGTCCTGACCAAGCAAATTGGTACCAAATCGTTCCACGCGGACACTGCTGGGAGACAGAATTCCCGCTTGGTCCCTGACTTTGAGACTCAGGAAACATCCTGGATTTTGGGAGGTGAAACCTCAGTGTAGTCTGTTTACTTTCTTTGCGGGGGTGATGAGGAGGTGACTACAGTGTGAAAGCTAGGTACTTTCCACCTATTAGTCTCCTAATAGCAGAGGACTTTGTTATCCAGCAGAAAAAGGCAGGGTGAGATCCAGCTGCTGGAGGCAGAAGCCAGACGTGTCCAGGCTAGATGTAAGATGCTGCTTAAGGGGAACGTTATTAAGCTTTGAGGCAAATTAAAATTAATGTCTTTAAATCGAGATAGGATCTTTCTTCTTGCATAATATCATAGTTCGGACAAGCTGCAAGCTTGAACCATGGTTATTTATTGTAAGGGATTCCCTGATTTGAAAACGCAGAAAACAGAAGGATTGTCAGATGCCCTTGGAGAGGGAACTTCTCTCTCTAATACAGCTTTGTGCGTGCTTGGGGACAGGATCTCTGTTGCAGGGATTTACTGTAACTGTCAATGCTAAGTTTCCGAAAACTCTCATGTGCAGAGACGAATCCTCCAGAAAAGCTGTAGTCTGGACCTGTTATGCTGGGATCTGCTTCAGATCTCTCTGACTTACCAAAATCTTTCCTTTTTAAAAAGTCTGATCGCTTAGAAACATCAGCAAAATCGTTTGACTGCTCTTCTGCTTAGTAGGGGCAAGAGTAGCTCTTAAAAACAAACAAACAAACCCTCACCAACCTGACCCGTTCTTCAGCACTGCTGCAGCCAGCACTAGAGTATTGTCTTCTCCAGGTTTTGCGCTTGTTGGACATGGTTGGTTTACCGGAGCTGGTCATCCAGCTGGCTACCCTGGCTATCATGGAATCGGCAGATGACTGGAGAAGCCAGGTACAGGTCACTCCTTTTCCATCAAGATGTTTCTCCAGGGAGCTTAAACGGGACTTTCTTTTTAGATGTATAACTTGAAACATGCTGGTTTGTGCTCTTTGGTGTTTTCAGGCTACTTTGAGGACGTGCATCTTCAAACATCACTTGGATTTAGGACACAACAGTGAAGCATATGTAGCCTTAACGCAAAACCCAGATCCAAGCAGGTAGGTGACAGTTTTATGCCTTTATGTTCACTTGTCTCGGAGGTCCACGTACCAATTTTCCCATCAAACTGAAAGGAAGATTGCACTTTAGGGTAGGACATGGCTGCTGTGTTAAGAGGTTCTGGTGTAGCTTGTGTAAAGGTGTGTTTAAAAAGGCACACTTCATTTTTTGTAAGAACAGTTGGGATCAGCACTACCTCAAAAGAGGAAACGGGGGGATGGAAATGAAGCTGATTCAGGGAAGAGCCAAAAAAATGGCTGAAGAATTGCACATGGCATTGTATTTTGCAAAGCTTTAGGAGTCCAGTCAGTTTAGTTTAATAAAGACTTGGGGTTGAATTTCAGTTTGAGTACCTTCTGGGAAGTGATCTGGGCAGAGGAATCTTCACCCTAGCAGAGGAGGATGTGATGAGCAGGAATGGCTGGAGTGGACATTCAGGGGAGAAGTAGGAATGTGTTTTAACTGAGACTGAAGAAAATCCTACCCAATAGAGCTGAGGGAGGGAGACTGCCCTCCTGAGATACCCTTGCAGAGAGGAGGATCTCTGCTGTCCAGGATCTTTGTTTCCAGCACAGGAGAAGTCTGAAGGGACTTCTTGGTTCTAAGCCAGAAAAAAAACTGCTATGGAGCTTGTCACAAAGCGGCACGTTCACGTCTTAAAGCCTACACCCTGGAGATGGGTTTGTTCTCACTGCTTCAGAATCGGCTTCTCTCTCTGCAGGCAGCTGGACTGTCTGCGCCAGCTAGTGGTGGTTCTCTGCGAGCGTTCCCAGCTCCAGGACCTGGTGGAGTTCCCCTACGTGAACCTCCATAACGAGGTAATCGGCCTGCGCTGGGAGGACGGGAGGCACAACCGCTCTCTTTAAAGGGATTCTCGACCCATTTGAGTCTCTGTGTGCCGCAGGTCGTGGGGATCATCGAATCTCACGCTCGAGCGGTGGACCTGATGACCCACAATTACTACGAGCTGCTGTACGCTTTCCACATCTACCGCCACAACTACCGCAAGGGTAAAGCTCGGTGTGGGCACCTTGTAGTGTAACAGCCCGCCTGCCTGGGACACCGCTTGCCCTGTCCCTGCGAGGTGGCCTGTCCTGGGTCTTGGCTGATGTATTATTGCCCTTCCCTCCTCAGCTGGAACAGTGATGTTCGAATACGGCATGCGCCTGGGCAGGGAGGTGCGGACGCTCCGAGGACTCCAGAAACAGGGAAACTGTTTCCTCGCCGCTATTAACTGCTTACGGTTGATCCGCCCGGAGTACGCCTGGATAGTGCAGCCGGCTTCTGGAGCTGTGGTAGGAAACGCTGAGCTTGCTATGGAGCGTCTGACCTGAGCTACTGACTCGGGGGACACTTACAGCTGTACGTTAGGAAAGGAGCTTCCAAAATCCTTTCCGACATCGGTCCTATCCCTCACCCTCGTGTCATTGCCCCTTTTTGGAGCAGGATGGAAGCAGGACAACTTTTGGGAGGGGGCTGGTGTATGTATGTGGGAATATATCAGCTTTTGTTGAAGACAGAGCACATCTTTCTGGGGAATCTGAACAGCTGGAATACCAGTCGAAAAGAGAATTACTGTAATGTGGTTTGTGTTTCAAATCTGTTTGCGGGGAGGTGGTGACCATAGCCTGGCCAGCTAATGCTATGCCATGTTTCTGATAGCCAGAGATAAATGTAACCTGAACTGCCAAGTGGTGGTATGGCTTTTCTGATTCAAATCAGGCCTTGAAATGGAGAGCTGGGGCTCTTATCGGATTTTTGGGTTTTTCTGGAAACCAGGTGGGCATAAACCCTCTTTCTGCTTTTTTCTGAAAGTACGAACGCCCTGGAGCATCGCCGAAGAGAAGCCACGACGGGGAGTGCACGGCTGTTCCAAGTAAGTGCCCGGTCCTGGTGCTTCCTCCGACTGTTGTGTCCCCACAGCCTTTCCCCTGGCCTCGGCGCTCTGCTGCTCCCATGTGAGCTGGGACATGGCTTAGTGCAGCTCTCACCTCTGTCAGATCAATAATTTGGGGGATTTTAAGCTAGTTAACTCTTCCGGTTTTAGCATCTCTCATTTGGGATGTGCGCACACTCCTTTGCAGTTGGATATCTTGTCAGCTCTTTTGCTTTCAGTGGAAATAACTTGTAATTAAAAAAAAAAAAAAAGCCCTTGTGAGGCAATTTCTAGTTATTCAAGTCTTTTGTTTGTGCTCTTGGAAACCCTGCTGACATAGTGAGTCTGTGCTGGTAACGTCTCCACTCTGTGTCTACCAAAGCACAGGATGGTGGGGTCAGCTTAGGCTCGTAATCCTCAGCATAACGGTAGAAAAATTTAAGGTCAGGCATTTATTTTTAAAACAATTATTTCTGACTGAGCTCTTTTGTAGCATATGCTTGGCGGTCAGAGCAGCAGCTGTTATCAAACGTTAGAGAACATCTCTAATGGCGGCGAAATGGGAGGTTTGTCTCAAGGAGATAGGCACAGTTCAAGGCAGCAAGGAAGGGGCAGCAAAGCCTGACCCCTCCTTTGGCGCTTTCTGTGGTACGACTCCTTTTAGGATGGCAGAGGGGTGTCGACATTTTGCACAGTGCCCCAGGAGCCCTTTGTAAAACGCTGAGAGCCCTTTGTGTCCATCTGTCACAGCAACTCACCAAATCGAGATCCTGGAGCTGGAGGATTTGGAGAGGGAGTGCGTGTTGGCCCGGATCCGGCTGACTCTGGTGCAGCATGACCTGTCAACAGCGGCTGTGGCAGGTAAGAGGGATGCGGCGCGGCCACCTCTCGCTTCCCTTGAGGTTTGTGCTAGTTATAGCACTTTCAGTTGTAGCTCCGTGGGGAAGCAGCAATTTTGTTCTGACCCAGAGACGAAGCCAGGAGCTGGCAGAGACCATTCAATTCGCCTCCACAGCGTGAAATCTTGCCAGAAATTGCCCCCAGATGAAGTAGGATTAGAAAGCTCTAGAACAAAACACTTGCTACGAGACTTAAATTATTGTCCTGGACAATCCTGCTTCATGAGACGGTGTTAACTTGTCGAGGTTGTTCCTCGTTGGGGAGCAGAAAGGTGCGACTCCCCCACCCTGACCCTTCAAGAATGTTCTGCCGCTCTCTGATACGAGTTATGCAACACGTACGCATTTTTCTCCTTTAAGTACCAGGAGGAGATGACTTCCCAGTAAGGGATTGCAGGGTAAGGATTGAACAGCTGCTTTGAGGGCAAACTGGAGACGCAGGGAGCTGAGTGCCACAGTTTCATCTCACCTCCTGCCGCTGCCCCTCCTGCCTGCACTGGCAGAGCTGAGCTGTCGCCTTGTTCGCTTGGATACAGGCCCACTGCGCCAGCAGCAATGCTGTCCCCTCCCTACTCACCTAAACAGCGGCAGCATTTGGCTACGGGCCGTATGTTACTGCCTGTGTCCCCTCCCCAGGTGGTGCATGATCAGGGACAACTCCGTGGGTCGGTGAAGAGAAGTAATTCTCTCCGAATTGTGTGGGGTTAGGCCCCAGCAACACTGGGGTGAGACTGGGAGAGGCACTTACCTGGTCCTCCTTCTCCGCAGGCAACTCTACGCCCGAGGAAACGCTTGCTCTCCTGGTCCGGGCTGGCCTCTTTGACACCGCCGTCACTCTGTGCCAAACGTTCAAGCTGCCCTTGACACCCATCTTTGAGGGACTCACTTTCAAGTAGGTAGCGAGCTTCTCCTCCCCGCCTCGGGTGACACGCGGCTGGAGAGACGTGCGCTGCGTGACGCTTGGCAGGGCACGGCTCGCAGCTCCCCAGGGTCAGAAGCCAGCGCTGTCCTGACCTGTCTGCTCGCCGTGGCTGCTAATGCTGCGTACAGCCTCAGCAGCTGCTGGCTCGGTGGTTTTGAGGGTGGAACTTGCTCTTCAGACCTGAAAAAGAAAAATAAGGGAGCCTTGCTGATCAGGTCGTGGAGGGGAGAGATTTCCCCATGACCTCGGGGGAGAGAGGTGGCATCTGACAGTCTGAGTGGCTCTCAAAGAGCACTTGCTTTTCTGTCTGGTTTCTACGCTAGCCGTTTGCTCTCACGGCTCGTCTCCGACCCCAGGATTCCTCTTCTCCTTGGCCTCTCCGCATCTCCAGAAGATGCATTGTGCCTGCAGAGTTGTTCAGGAGCTCTGCTGCAACCTGTTCCTGCAGCTTGGATGCACAAAGGGCATCTCTTACCCAACCTTGCTAACATCAGAGTCGTTATTAATTCCTCTCTGGCTCTTAGAGCAGCTTAGAAATCACTGTAATAGCCTTCTCTTCCTGCCAAGCCGGCTAATTCATTGCTGTTGCTTGGGAATAGACCTGCGAGGGCTGGCTTTGATGCTGGCAGCCGTGGCAGGGCAGGGTGAAAGGGCTGGGCTCTGACAGCACCCATCTTTGCGCTGCTCTGTCTTCCAGGTGCATCAAGCTGCAGCTGGGAGGGGAGGCAGCGCAGGCAGAGGCCTGGGACTGGCTGGCAGCGAACCAACTCTCTGCACTGGTTACCACCAAGGAGTCCAGGTGGGTCCTTAAACCCCTTAAAACAGACCTGCAGGACTGGGATACGGGGAGAGCCGTGCTTCCGTGCTGTCAGTGCGCTCTCCCCAGCCTGCTGTACGCAGCACACCCCGCTTTGCTGGGCCTCGAGCGCACGTGTTGAACCCGGGCAGCGGGACAGGTTCCCTGGAGCACGCTTTGGCCTGGCAGACAGCGGCAGGAGCTGCCGGCACGGGTTTCAAGGGGAAATATTGCCTTGCAGCGCCACAGATGAAGCCTGGCGGTTGCTGTCGTCCTATTTGGAGCATTACCCGTCCCAGAACAGCCTGTACCATCGTTGTGTCATCAACAAGCTCTTGGCACATGGGATACCTCTGCCCAACTGGCTCATCAACAGCTACAAGGTGGGAATGGGGAGAGGGTGACTGCTCAGTGCGTACTGCCTGCTGGCCAAAAAAACCCCAGCTGTCCCAGAGCTGCCGAATCACCTTCGCTTCGCCGGGCACCTCCTTGTTGCAAGTTTTGCCCCACCTTCCCCTTCCCAGCTCCGGGAACTGGTGCCGGATGCTTTGTGCCTGTTACTGAGGCTCGGAGCAGGTTCCTCTCGACATCACGGCGGCTCCCGGCAGCGTTCCCTGGGCTGATGTTTCCCTCTCCACTTGTAGAAAGTGGATGCTGCTGAGCTGCTGCGTCTCTATCTGAATTACGATCTGCTGGAGGAGGCTGTGGATCTGGTCCTGGAGTACGTAGACGCTGTGCTGGGCAAAGGGCACCAGTACTTTGGAATCGAGGTGAGCTCACCTGCAGCGTTGGGAGGCGGTGGACTGTTGCTTGGGTATCATCCCCACGACTTGTGTGTGATGGTGCTTCCAGGAGAAATGGGTGTGGATAACCCACCCTGGAGGAGAGGAGACCTCTTAGTGGGACAAGCAGGTGTTGGGATGTGGCGGTTGGCAGCTCTTTCTCCCTGTGGTGAGGAGGGTTTGCCACGAGCATGACACGACACAAGAGTTCCTCTCCCCTCCACAGTTTCCGCTGTCCGCCACGGCCCCCATGGTGTGGCTGCCCTACACCGCCATCGACCAGCTGCTCCAGGCGCTGCGGGAGAGCACCGCCAACCAGTACAACGTCGTGGTAGGTACAGCTGCCCCGGGGAACGGCACGGTGATGGCAAACACCCTGCGGGAGGGTCTGCTCCTGCCCCAGTGGGGGGCACAGGGTGGCAGCCCTCCTCTCTGATGCCTTTTCTGCCCCTCGCCCAGCTCTATCAGAAGCTGCATGACAAGATGGAGGACTATCAGCAGAAGGTCAGCGTGGCCACCCGGGATCGCCTGTACCGCCGCAACTAACGGCAGCCCCGTGGCCCGGCCTTGGCCGCTGCCCGCAGGCCCCCATCCCCGCCCCGGGACAGTGCCTGCGTCAAGGTGACGTCCCCCGCAGCTGACGCCGTCCCACCCTGCGCTGGCTCAGCCCGTGGTGCTATTTTTACTCGTCGCTTCTGTAAGGGTCCGGTTCGGGGAGGTGGAGTTGCACCTTCAGCGTGTCACCTCGCTGTCCCTGTCCCCTCCTGGGGGGTAGTCGGCGGTTAGCAGAGCGCTGGGGTGTGACTGTCACCGCGGCCGTCCCCCCCGCTCTCATCCTGTACCATACGCAGCAGGTTTTGGCGTTTCTTTTATTTATTGTTGTGTTTTTGGAGGAACTTTAATAAAATCAAAGTGTTATTACAGGTCTGTGTCGGGACGGGCGCCCCCCGGGAGCACAGCGGGGATTTCTGGGGGTCGAAGGGTGAAGCAGGTGGGGGCTGTAGGGCTCCTCTCCCCGGCTTCCTGCACGCACAACCCTATAGGATCATACTATAGGGTAGTATGGAGCTATAGGGGCCAGGGAGAGTGCTGTGCCATACTGCAGCGTGGAGCTATGGCCGAGGGGTGGCACCTTGCTATAGGGCTGGGGCTGAGGGGCAGTGCTGTGCTATAGGGCAGCGTGGAGCTATAGCCCTATAGGCTCAGTCTGCCCTATAGGCTCAGTCTGCCCTATAGGCTCAGTCCGCCCTATAGGTTCAGTCCGCCCATAGCTCTGAGCTCTACGCCAGAGGAGCAGCTTGCACTCCAGGCTCATACGGAGCGTTTGGGCTGAGGAGCAGCACCGTGCTATAGGTCAGGGTGGAGCTATAAGCTCTATGGGGGGAGCGCTATAGGGTAAGACAGGGCTATAGCCTGTAGGAGCAGCATTATGCTATAGAATAGGGCTACAGCCCTGAAGCGCGGCCCCACGCTCTGGGGTAGGACGGACCTCTATCCCAAAGGAGCCCCGTGCTATAACGTAGGAGGGGGCTATAAGCTGGAGGGGCCGCTCCACGCTCTCTATAGGGCAGGACGGAGCTATAGGCAGGCAGCGCCTATAGGCGAGGGGGCGTGGCGCTGCGCCTACCCGTGGGCGGAGCCTCCTTCACGCCCCACCCTCACGCCGTGACGCATCACGCTCCGCCCACTCCTTCCCCTCCCTCCCACCGCGCAGGCGCGGCCGCAACCCTGAGGCGTTCGTTCCCGCCGCCTCCGGCCTCCGCCGCCATGGGGAAGAAATCCCGCGCCGCGCCGGGTCGTCGGCC
>VXBL01004095.1:16895-27191 GCA_013400195.1 Aramus guarauna | reverse complement strand
AGAGGGTGTGTCCCCCGGATTTTTTAGGGGATAAGCGTCCCCCACCACCTAATATTCCTAAAAAAAAAAAAAGGGGTAGGTTTGTCCTAATTGTGGTTTTTTTTTTGAAGGGGGCTGTGGTTGTTCCCCTCTTCTTACACCGTTTCTTTTTTAAGGGGGGGCTAATTATCCCCCTTCAAGTACTTTTTTTTTAAGGACAGATAATTAACTCTTTCCTATACTATTTCTTTTTAGGTCATTGTTTTCTTTCTAATTTCTTTTTTTTTTTGCAGGAGTGATTGCTTCTACTTAAGAGGGTTTTTTGTTGGGTTTTTTTTTTTTTTTTTATCATCAGGGTCGGATGATTACCCCATTTAAGTGCTTTGTATCTGTGGGTTTGAGGTGATCCCCCCCAATTCATTTTGGGAGGGAACAAGGTTATTTCCCCCACTTCACTTTACTTCAGGTGGTGGTATGATGTGGACCTTCCCCCATTTAGTGTTTTGTGAAGGGGACGTGATTTGTTGCCTTAAAAATTGGGTTAGGAGATACGTTTCTGCTCAGTGTATTTTTTTCTGGGGGGAGGAAGAGATGATTTGCCCACACACACTATTGTAATGTATTATCAGTTCTTAAATAGGTTTCATATCAATAATAAGACAGTGATATTTTCAGACTCTGCGGTGACTCTGCTTTTTTTTCCTGAGATGGGCAATTGGGTTTTTTTTCTCCTAGTATTATTCTGTTATTTTGCTTTTTTTCCCCAGAGAGGGTATTTTCCACTCTCAGTGTGGCTGAGGGGCTGATCTCCCCTGACTTTGGGGGTCCAGAGATGTCCTTGTGGATGTTTTGAGGAGGGAGGGATGGGGTTTATCCCTTGAATGCTCGCAGGAGTGGGGTGCCTGCTCCCCCTAAGCTGGTCCTGCCGCTCCCCTCTCGCAGGATTAGCGGGGTGACGGTGGGGGGGTTAGATCCACTTCCCCACGGCGGCACAAGGAGCCCTGCTGCCCGCGCTGGTGGCTCCAAGATGGGACGTGCTGCGCTGTGCCCCCCCTCGCTGAGGATCCGCTGCTCCCCTCTCCCCAATCAGGAGGCTTGTGTCTGCTCGGTGCCTACGCAGACAGTGACGATGAGGAGGGCGAAACCCCAGAGAAGTCGTCCCGTTCTGCGGATGCAAACGGCAGTAATTCGGCAGACATTGACAGCACGCTGGCAAACTTCCTGGCGGTTAGTGCGGCTCCAGGGAGCGCGAGGGGAGAGAGGGCGGAGGGGAGTTTCTCCTTCACAGGGAGGGGGGGTGGCAGAAAGAGGGTGGCTTCACGGTCCGAGACATCGTCAACTTCAAGTTCACGTCAACGTGATGTTGTTTTCACAGGAGATCGATGCCATCACGGCTCCTCCGCAGCCCACCGAACCCTCTGCCGCCTCCTCGGCGCCGCCCCCCACGCCTCCCCGCCCGGAGCCCAAGGAGTCGGGCTCGGGCCAGTCCTCGGGCACTGCCAACGGGGCGAGCTCTGCGCCGGCCCCGGAGTGGCAGTACGACACCCAGTGCTCGCTGGCGGGCGGTGAGTGCTGAGCCCATCCTGGGCGGGGGGCGGGTTGCACCCATCTTGGGGGGCTGCTGTCCCCCACTTTGCTTCCGAACACCTTGACACCAGGGAAGGGGGTGACAACAGCCTGGGGAGCTGGTCCGGTTGGTGGCGGGGTGCAGGTTCTGCGCGTCCCGTGGGTGACGGCCTGTCCTTTCCCTCCCGGCAGTGGGGGAGCTGGAGATGGGCGACTGGCAGGAGGTGTGGGATGAGAACACCGGCTGCTACTATTACTGGAACACGCAGAGCAACGAGGTGACCTGGGAGCTGCCGCAGTACCTGGCGACGCAGGTCCAGGGCCTGCAGCACTACCAGCACAGGTGGGTGAGACCCCCTGGCCCCATGAGGGGAGGTGCCAGGGCTTTGTCCCCAAGCCCACCCTTCATCCCTCCCCTCTTCCTCTGCAGCACTGTGGCAGGCGCCAACGGCAGCTTCGTAGCGTCTGCCGAGCTGTACCCCCAGGAGAAGGGAGCTGTCCCGGGCAGCGTCGGCCGCGGGGCCAGCCTCACCAAGCGGGAGGTGAAGAAGGTCAGTCAGATGGGCCGAGCACCAGGTTTTGGTTGCCATAGGGGCTTATAGGAGCCCCTTTGGGCTTCCTCGGCAGTGAGTGGGTCGCTCTGCTCCATTCGCAGCCCGAAGAGGGGCCCTAGGAGCACGGGGCCGCCCGGGCTCCTTCCTCTGCGGGCTGCGGTCTCCTTCGCTGCTTGGGGAAGGTGTAGGGGTGAGGGGGCAGGGAGTGGCGGCTGCTGCCGGAAAGCTCACGCAGAGCTCAACCTACAGGAAGTGAACGAAGGCGTGC
Organism: Aramus guarauna; assembly: GCA_013400195.1. Lineage (NCBI taxonomy): Eukaryota > Metazoa > Chordata > Aves > Gruiformes > Aramidae > Aramus > Aramus guarauna. The sequence goes on along the minus strand of VXBL01004095.1, from coordinate 24,824 downwards.
AGGCCCTCTCCAACAGCGAGGAGGAGAAGAAGGGGGTGGCTGCAGCCCTTCTGGCACCGCTCCTGCCCGACGTGGTGAAGGAGGAAGAGGAGCGCTGGAGGAGAAAGGTGATCTGCAAAGAGGAGGTCGAGCCACCTCCGGAAGAGGAGGCGAAAGCAGAAGAGGTGGCGGCTGCCCCCGAAGAGCCGGAGCCTGGCAGGGATCCCCTGGAAGACACGCTGCAGGAGGATCTGTGCAGCGTGGTGCAGTCGGGGGAGAGCGCCGAGGAAGAGGAAGAGCAAGACACCCTCGAGCTGGAGATGGTGCTGGAAAGAAAGAAGGTAAGGGGAAACATTTTTGTCATGGGAATGAGGCTGCAAGCGCAACCAAGGAATAGCTGGAAATAAACCGGGAGCAGCAGATGTTTGTGTGTCTGTCCTGCCTCCTTTGGGAGAGTAACCCTGCATTTCCCGTGCCGCTCCTGTATGGGCTTGGGCTCCATATAGCTCTGGGTGCTGGTCGGCTGCTGTTTCACATGGCCACTGCTGACGAGTCAGCAGCCGTTGGCAAACTCACTTCGTCTTCGCCACCATTAACATGGTGCCTTGATTAGAGCATCTGTTTGCTCTTCTTTCCCGGGTGACTCGTAACCACCGCTGCTCTTCGGGGGAGGCTCAGGTCCCTGAAGTGCCGCTTGCTGTCGTGTCTCTTGGCAGGCAGAGCTGCGTGCCTTGGAGGAAGGCGATGGCAGCATTTCGGGCTCCAGCCCGCTCTCCGACGGGAGCCAGTCGGCCTCGCAGGATGCAACCCGCAGGCTGGCCTCCAAGCGAGGGAAATGGAAACTGTTTGTCGGAGCTGCCAGCCCCGAATCCACGAGTCGAGGCTCCAGCAAAACAGGCCGGGAGAGCCCGGAAGCGGGAGAAGCAGGTAATTGGAAAGGCTCCCTTCGGAGGGAGGAGCGGGTATTTGGAAATACCGCCGCAGCCCTCTCCCACCGGGGTTTCCGTTCCCCGAAGACGCGCGGGGCGCCCGGAGCCTGTGGAGCCCCACATGGCGCGTAGAGGAGCCGGGACGGGCGGTGAGGTACGTGTGCCAGGCCAGGGACAGGCCCAGAGGAGTGGCCATCACCGCTGTCACACAGCCGAGCTCGCAAGCTCAGGGCAGCGTGGGGATAAGCTGACACTCTGCCAATTCTCTCCTTGATCTTATAATTAAGAAAATAAACAGGAGAGTGCATGTGTTCAACACTGTGTCAGGAGAATAAACAGGAGAGTGCCCGTACTCAACACTTTGCCAGGAGAAGGAACAAAGAAACGTGATAACGGCTGCTTCATGCCCCATCACCTTCTGCTTTCCTCCCAGCGTTACAAATCCTAACCGTGGTACAAGGGGAACTGTTACCTTCCTCTTTTAAAGTTCTGTTTCTGAGCTGGCTGGTAACGGTCACCAGACTTCAGATAGCCGAGGCATTCCCCGAGAGCCGTTCCGGCTCCGCACTTGGTGGTGCGTAGGAAATGTAAGGTGGGACCTCGCTGCGAGGAAGAGCCGGTGCGTGTGAGGGTTGTTTGGTACCCGGTGTGTGTTGGATACGTGACTCGAGCAGCAGCCACCCCTCGGCAAAGCTCGTGTTCCTGTTAGCGCTTTGCTTTCCCGTGGTACAGCCGCGGTTTTTGAGAGTCTGTTGTCAAATAGATATCAAGAGCAGTTCAGTGGTTGTTGCAGAGCATCCCGTAAATTTACTGCCTTGAGGAAATCAGGCGATTGCGGCTGTTAGCTCTCCCCTGCAGCCTGCGCTTCGCTGCCTGTTGTGGCTGTTACCTGTACTGACTCCCAGATGTGCTGGTCCCTCCCTGGCACGGGGCTTCAAGCCGGCTACTTGCCTCACGGCTGCCTCCCCTGTGGCACAGAAAGCTGAATGAGACACAGCGGCTTTTCCCGGGAAAAGCTGGTTCAAAAGTGCCCTGAGCTGCATCCTGCTGAAGTGGGAGACGGTGCCTGCCCCCAAACGGGGTTGATGTGGCCCTGACGCACGTCTGCTTCAGGCAGAGGGGCGATCTGGATGGCAAGGCCTGGCGTTAAGTCAGCGACGTTGTTTGCCCAGGGTGGCTCTGAGGGATGGTTTTGCTGGAGGGCTTTCCCTTGGGGAAGCTGTTACTCTAAACCTGTCAGGGCACACCAGGAATAAGTGTGTGTGTNCCCCCAAGGGCTTTTGGTAGGAATCCCTTGAAAAGCTTCCCTCCCTGGAATTTGTCACTTGGACAGTGAATTAGTCACCACTGTCCTGTGAAGCTGCTGAGGTGAAATCTTATGGTCTTGGCAACTTCTTAGGAGCATTTCAGTCTTTGACAATTGTCTCAACTTATTTAATCTTTGATACCTTTTCTTGACAAATCGTTAAAACTGCTGGAGTTTAACAGTTGCCTGCTGGACGGTTAGCTCTCTTCACGCTTCCTTTAACCCCCATGCTCGAAGCTGTTCCTCCTTCCTGCCCTTGCACTGGAGCAGCTGTAATTCTCCACTTCTGTGCTGTCCTTCTGAAAGGACCCTGCCATTGAAACACAGAGGCAGTGACCCTCTCTTCTTTTTAATTTCAGGCTCTTGTCACCGGCTCCTGTAGGAAAGAGGCCCCGGCTCTTTCCTTGCCCTCTCCTGCAGCGGCTTTGGCTCCCTGGCACGGTGTCTCCAGCCGGCTGTTGGCAGCGCCGTGGCGGTGGTGGGAGAAGGGCTCACCTGTCATTTCTTCCTCTGCAGCGGCGAGCACAGAAGCAGCTGATGCAAATTCAGACAAAGAGGCAGAGTCTGAGGAGCCCCAGGAGAAAGCAAAAGCACAAGGGGCACCAAAAATAGAAGAGGAGGAGCAGGACCTAAAGGTACGGAGATGCAGAGCTGCGTGTTGCGTAGGGGATGTGGCTGGGCGCTCGGCAACTCCCCCGGGCCCCGGCCAGTTCGCTGCTCTCCCAGGGGCTCGTCGTGCCGCTGGCAGCACGGAGGGACGGGCTGGCTCCCTCGGCCACGTTTGCCCAGGGGACAGCTGAACTTTGGGCTGCGGGCTTGGCCCAGCTGGCGTGACCTTGTCCGCCCCCCGTGCTGCCGGTGGGATGGTACTGTACCCCTGCTGAAGATCTAAACCTCAGAGCTCAGTGCAGCTGCAAGAGCAGCTTTCCCTGGGAAAGAACGGCTGTGCGGGATTGGGGCAGCATCTCTGCAGCAGGAGCCAGCAGCAAAGGCTTGAAAGTCTTTTAAAAAAAACAAAAAAACAAAACAAACAAAAAAAAAAACTGAAAGAAAGAGGGGGCGTGTGGGGCATAAAGACTGAGCCCTGGGTCTTGTCATGAAAGAGCAAGCAAACACTTTTGTCCTGACTTTCTTTGCACCGATAATGGTATTACAGTCCTCGGGCACCTGCCTGTTCAGTCATCCCATTTCCAGGCTGAAGACTCCTTGTCCGTAACCTCTCGTTGTCTGGAGGCTGCCAGTGCCTGTGGCTCTGCCCTTTGCCCGGCATGACTTTTTGAAGTTGTTAGATGCAAATTGGGGAAGCCCTGGGGATTTCTGCAGCATCGTGCTGATATTTTCTGTTCCGAGCACTGGTTTGCTCTTTCTGGCTGCAGCTGGACGCTTCCCAGAGCCCCTTCCTGCACCGTAGTAGCGATGCGCAGAGCTACCAGTGCCGGGTGATAGTTACTCAGAGTTGTAGGGGAGATCTTTCCTATCTGTCCTTTTGATTCCCTGGTCGCTCGTTATCCTGAGATCTCCTGCGGCTTTAAATTTGGCTCCTGAGCAATTTTGTTTCGTTAGCAAATGTTGTCACCTCCATGTGCCAGATGGTTTACGGATGGGGAATCGCCGGCTTGTGGTAGAACCCCAGTGGAAACCTGCAGCGAAAGCTGACCTCTGGTCCTGCCCTCATTTCCCACCGCTTAATCATTTTTCCAGTGTGACAGGGAAGGGCTTCGTTATTGTCCTTGTGACAGATTCAGCATCTCCCGTAAAAGAACTCTTAACACAGTGTGGAGATGTGATGTTCCGTGCCCAAAACCACTGAGCCCTCCCTCAGTTTAGCATCTACATGAGGCTTGTCTGATTTTTTTTTTTTTTTTTAAATTTAATTTTTTAAAAAAAAAAAAAAAAAGCCTGCAGCAGGATCACGCTCGTTGGCTCCTGTGCCCCAGATGGCTGCCGAAAGCCTTTTAAGCTGTCACGTTTGCTGTCCCCTTTTCTCCCGGTACTGGCGGTGCTCTGTGATGGACTGTGTGCTGTAGCGTGGTGCTTTCCCATGCAGGATCGCTTTAGAGCTGTTGGAGGAATGCCGTCTCCTCGGGTAATTGGCACCGTTTGTTTCATCGGTTTGGGGTAATCTCTCTTCTGCCGGCTCTCTGGTTTGCAGGAGATCCAGGTCCTCCGCTGCGAAGTCACCCTCTGCTGTGGAATCTTCCCTGGCTTCTCCGTAGCCACGTTAATGCGGGAATTCATTTCCCTGCCTCAGGCTTCCCTAGCGCTGTTTGTCTGGCTGGCCCGTCCCCCTCTCTGGAGACAGACGCTGCGTTGTCAGCTTTGGGGACCTTCCAAAGCCTCTTCTGAGGACCAAAGGAAAAAAGACGTTTTTAGAGCCCTCCCGAAAGCAATCGTGATGCCGCTTGCAGGCGTCCCCCCCGTTTCTGCTCTTGATTGCTTTCTGGCTTGTAGCTGCTTTCGTGCAGCCCCCTCAGTTGAGGACGAGCCACACAGCACCCGAATTGGAGGTTTGACTCCTGTGGGATGCTGGGGTTGAGTAACAGCGGTCACTGTGGCTGGCCTGAATCCTAATGTAGGTGCTGTCTCTGCCTGGGAGTAAATCCAGAGCTGTTATCCCTCTCCTGCGCTTTCCAGCTTAGTTCCTCCGGAAAGCGGCGATTTACGAAGTCTGAAATTATATCCTGGCCCGTTTCCTTTGGGAAATGGTTGAAGTATTCTGTTTAACGCTTTCTGCCCTGGCGATAGCTCTGCTGTAACTCCAGAGCTGGGCTGCCGAAGCGGACCGAGCCCGTACCCTCCTTTGGCCGCTTTGGAGCGGTGACCGTGCTGGGAAGCGCTGGGGGCTGTGGCAGGGAGCAGGGAAAGGTCTGCACGAAGGAGTTGGGGGTTCGCGGGCACCTCCTGCAGCTACGGAGGAGGTCTCATCCTGCCACCCCACGCTGACCCGTCCCTGGGGCGCAGAGAGTAGCAGGGCTTGATGGAGGGAGTGACAGGCGCAGACGTTCAGGGTGGCACATCCCAATCCTGCGAGGCCGAGGAGCCGCGGTCGGTCCCGAGTCCTGTTTGCCGGGGGAAGGCCTCGAGCCGCGAGGCCGCAGCAGCCCGGTGACGCTACCCGAGGGCGGCTCTTTACTCTCCCCTTTCTCCCTGGCAGTTTCAGATCGGAGAGCTGGCAAATACTCTGACTAGTAAATTGGAGTTCCTGGGCATCAACAGACAATCTATCTCCAACTTCCACATGTTGCTGTTGCAGACAGAGGTAACCGAGCCTTCGCCCCTCGCTCCGGCCTTCTGTTCCGAAGCGGATCAAATACTGTCCGCCGCTCGAGCGCCGAGGGCCGGTGCTGCGTGAACCTCGTGGCCGCGGCGGCACCGCACCGCGCGCCTGCCTGCCCACCCGCCTCCTGCAGGGCCCTTCCTCCGCGGGGGGAGAGCATGGCTTTGCGCGGAGGCGGTGTCTTCCTCCTGGCCCCCCCGAGTCCCGTGCCGTAAGGGAACCTCCCGGACCTCGAGTCCTGTCCCGAGGGCCGCTTGCAGCCTCCCTCAACGGCTTCCCCCGGTTCTTGCCCTCTAGACCCGCATTGCAGACTGGCGAGAAGGTGCTCTCAATGGAAACTACCTCAAACGCAAACTCCAAGACGCAGCTGAACAGCTAAAACAATACGAAATAAACGCCACCCCTAAAGGCTGGTCCTGCCACTGGGACAGGTACGCGCTCTCCTACCTTTCTCACCTTTCATCTCTGACATCTCAGACATGATTTGTGACCATCACCACCCGACGACGTGGCGCCGTCCCTCTCGGAGACTGAGAGCAGCTTCTGTTAGCAGTGCTGGGCAGGCAGAGAAACGTCCGGCACTCGCAGAGTTTGGGCCAGCCACCAAACTGGAGGATCCAAACGGAGTGCTCAGTGCTTTGAGACGGAGCTGATTCCCTGATCGGACAGAGCTGGTTTTCACTCTCGCGAGTGTAAAGCGCTGTGGAGGGCGGGCCTGGGGGGTCGCGCATGCGAGAGCTCTGTGAACTTTGCAGGATCTCTGGATCACCTCTTCTGACCAACAGCTCTGACAAAGGACAAACTTCAACTCATCGACGGAACGAAGAACAAGATTTCTGTCTCCTGCCAGCAGGTCAGACCCAAACATTTCTTTGTCTATTTGGCTTTCTTGATTAATTTTCCTTTGTTTGAAATCTTTGCTCTTTTGTTTTTCAGCTCCCAGATCCGCTCCCTCTCTCTAGCATTCACTGTGTGTTTGACACCAAGAGTATCATAAAAAGCGACCTCCGCGCACCACGGGGTAGGGGGGCAGCCGCTTCTCTCCATTGGGCTGTTCCCCGGTGCCTCTTCTTGGAGGGCGACTTTCAGCCAAGGCGGCGGCTGAAAGTCCCGATGTTAGCGAGACGTCGCTCTGCTGCGCGCTGGCCTGCTTTCTCGGCCCTCCCCTCCCTCGGAGCGGGGGACTCGGGGCGACGTTCACGCAGCCAGCAACGCAAATAGCTTTGAGCGAGCCGGCTCGGGTCTTTCCTGCCTCTGTCCTCAAAGTTGTTTGTTGCGTTTGGGAGAGCGGCAGCCCCGCTGCAGAGGGTCTTCCCTGCGAGAGCGCACCGCTGTCGTGGGCAGGCCCGCCTCGGAGTGTCGGTGGCGGGGAAGGGAATCTAAAGCCTCCTTCTCTTTCTTGTGATTTAGGGAGCATAGACGCTATTTCTATGTTAACGAGCGCTCAGGAGAGTCGCAATGGGAGTTCCCCGACGGGGAGGACGAAGAGGAGGGACAGCGGACCAGCGACAGAAAAGCCGACGGTCCTCCTAAACCACCTCCAAAAGACAAAGGAGAGCGCGCCGAGGAACCCGCCGAGCGCTCCGCAGGTACAGCTTGGGGACGGGAAGGGGGGAGTCGCTGCGGTTGGGGGGTTCCGGGCCCTGAAGCGGGGTATTGCGGGGCCCCACCAAGCACTAGAGCAGTACGCGGTGGCGCCGGCCTCCCTCCCCAGGCGCTTTGTGGCGGCTTCAGCGAAGCTGGGACGAGCGCCGCTCCCATGTCCAAGCTGTCCCCGTCAGTTTTAGGCATCGTGACGGTGCCGGGGAAGGCGGCGTGCAGCTCGTCGGTCGATCCTGTGGCCTGAGCTCTGCCTGCCCGCTCCCAGGCAGGGCCCTGGCAGGGAGGCAGCAGGCAGGAGCAGGCAGCGCGGTCTGTAGCGTGGGTTTTCAAGCCTGTGTCAATATGTATTCTTCAGGCTCCCTTTGTAAAGAATCCTTCTCAGGCCAAGTTCCTGCTACGTCTCTCATGCCGCTCACTCCATTTTGGACTCTGCTTCAGTCCTCTGTCCCGGTCCTCCAACCTCCTTNCGCTCCCGCACGTTGGCCATGACCCGCTGGGTCTGCAGCTCCTCGTAAGACTGGGGGCTGCCGCCGCCGCTGCTGCTGCCGCCGCCCCCGCCGCCCCCGCCTCCCGGAGAAGACGGCGAGATCCAGGAAGTGGAGATGGAAGATGAGGGGGGCGAGGAGCCGCCTGCCCCAGGAACGGAGGAAGACGCTCCCCTGAAACCTCTCCTGCGCCCCGCTGCCAGCACCAGCCAGGTGAGCGGCGGTGCTGGACACCGGGGCTCGGCCAGTCCCACTGCCCGGCGCCCCGCGGGTGCCAAGCCCGGGGAGGGGGCAGTTACTCAGCCAGACCTGAGGGCCGCGTCCCTCCTGGCACCGCGCTCACGTCCGTGC
>VXBL01004092.1:70005-89764 GCA_013400195.1 Aramus guarauna | reverse complement strand
ACAAACCTGTCAGTAGATTTCCATTTGCATTGTTATGCAACAGAGAAATGAGACTCTAGCATCCCTCAAACTTACACTTTTTAATACTAAACTTTTAAGTAACTTTTCTCTAGTACTCCCCATCAGGTCACAGCTGTATCTTGCTTTCCACTCTTACATATTTTACATATTTCCAGACAGTTACAAATTACTATTTCTGTTCAGTTCACCACTTGTGACTATAATTATCAATTTTCTTGTAGTCTGTAGAGAGCTAAAAAGTTGTATATGTTTGTATATAGAACGTACTATATATATAAATATATATATGTAATGTATATGTTGTATAAGTTTGTTAGTGCACACTGTTAAATGCTTTCTATCAAAATTTATCATCTATGTGGGGGGAAAAAAAAAAAAACCAACCAACCACAACAAACCAAACTTCACTTAAAAACTTCAATGAGGGAGGAAAACTTCTTGCCTGGTTGATTTATTGTGAAATGAGGGGGAGTGTGGGATTTTTGAAAGGCCTGACCTGACCACTACTAAACGCTGTTAGGGAAAGGAATAAAGCTGTGGCATTCTGAGCAACGAGCACAGCATCCAACCTGACCTGCTGTAAGAAAAACTGAGGACAGTAGCTGTTGCTGGGTGTTGAAATCATGTGCTTTCACCTTTCCCACTAAAGCAGCACCACCTCCAGCAAAATCGTGAGCTTAGAGGTATCCTCAACATCGCAATCCTCAGTTACAATAGCTCAAATTGGCTGGAAATATTTGTTCAATTTAAAATGCTTTTTGTTCATCTGGATACCCTGTTCCCTCACATTCTTCTTTACAGGCGCAGTCTATCACAAGCACATCCAAAACCAGACACGCAGAACTTACACACAGAGCTGTAGATAGAGTATACAGAGAAAAATACATTCAATTAATATTCTAAATAATCTATTTATTTTATATACATTTTCACAGTTGGCAAGTCTTCAATGAAGTACGAGCTATTTTATTTAAAAGAATAAAATAAAATCCATTCCTAGAGTTTTAACTTAAGCTTCATGTCTTGAATTAAAAGACAAGATAAAGGAAAATTTGAGAATCAGGTTTTGTTTTGTATAATGACCTGTTTTCTAAGGTTTGGTTTTCTTTACAGCTCTACAGTTCAACTAGACAGCAATTAGACATTCCCTATATCACCAGACTATAGCTTCTTACACAATTATTTAACAGAAATTTGCTACAGATTATATAAAATTATCACATATGGAAATTCTCTAAAACAGTTTACATACTTTTTTTTTTTTTTTTTTGCAGAAGCCCTTTCACACCACAGTGTGTACATTGTAATGAAGCAGCATACAATATTTTTTTCAGCACACAATTTAAGTGAAGAAAACACTGCAGCTTAATGGCTCCTCCATTTATAAACTGTGTATTGTAACACAGTCAAAAAGCCAGTTTTCAGTTATTAAGGCACTTAAATACCCTACCCCCATACATCCTTTTCCATAACCTAAAAGTGAATTCAAGCACAGTATATTTCAGTCTTGAATGGGTTGGGCTGGGGTTTTTTTGCCTTGGTACGGTCTCAGTAAGAACACACTCTCTCTCATTAAGGAACTACGTGTGGCCATTTGTAGTCAACTCTTCATCTTAGGCGTATAAGCAATAGTCATGTAAATGAGTGTTTCCATTCATGTGTTTTGTTTTGTGATTAAATCAACAAATCAAACCTTGTACTTTTTTAAATAGCAGCCAATATTCAGATTCAGTGTCAAGGAAATGTGTACAGAATACGTGTGGGGTTTGTTAACGAGTCATTACCTATATTTCAGACCGAAGGCTAATCTGGGGTGAACCACACACTCCTGTGCTAACCGTGTCCTGTTTCCACAGGGATCCTAAATCAGTGTCACAAAAGGAAAACTAAGGCATCTTTAACTGAGGCTGTTTTGAGTCCCCAGTAAAAACCAAAAAAAGAGGGAAAGAAAATAAAGGAAAGAATTGATATTAGTTGGTGTAGATCTCTTTTTTTTTTTTTTTTTCCTCAACCTTTACTCCTAGTTTCTTTGTAGTATTTCAAAAGTGCATGGTTTACGTAAAGCCTTTGGATGGAGTTTACACTAACTCGGGAGTACAGACAATGCAGCCACGGTTGTTGCTGGGGAGGGGGTCCCAGCAGCTTGTGCAGGCACAAAACCTGGTCCTCAGCTAATGTGCCTGCGCCTTACTGCAGGCAGCTCACATGGCGCTCATCATCGTAACACCAGTCCCCAGGAACAGTAGCCGTGGTACCTGGGCTTCTCAGCCCTTCACCTCACTTCCACTTCAAGGTAAAAGCAGTCACCTACAAACTGAAATCTCTCATTGAAGGGCAGAAGCAAGCTCGTTGAAGGGCACTGACCAACAACATGATTGAGTTGCTCTGCCAGGAGAGGCTCAGAAACATCAGCCAAAGCTACTGAGCTTTCAGCTCCCACTTTTCAGCATCGGACTTATATAAAAAAAAAACAAAACAAAAAACAGCAGGAAAAACTACGCTCTTTTTGATGAAATGCAAATAGCATGGGAGAAAGGCAAAAGGACTGTATGAGATCAGACTATGTGTATGTCATCTTTTGTCACCTGCCTCTCCTACCTCTGCCCAGCTACAAGAAAGCGCACAGAGCACTTTCAGTAGATGGGGTAGAAGGAAAGCTGCACCAGAAAGTCCAAAGCAAAACAAGCTTATGGTCTGCATGTGAGAAGAGGACTGAGTAGCTGTATCAAACCTCAAGGGCAGGAGTTCCTGCTACTTACTCCAGGGAAGTTCTACCCAATACCAGTAGTAGGCTAGATCAAAATTTGAGTCATTTTGAAGAGAAAGTGGATATGAACCAAATGGAACAAGGCTGCTCAGCAGCCAAAGGGCACAAGCTCTTCCCTGCGAGGAGCTGGGGCACGCAGGTTCACCTGGTGCAAAGACAAGGTGTTCCTGGTGACCACAGCTATTTGTCAGGACTGGATCCCAATCCAATTCCTTTTTGCAGCCAGACACCCACCTGCTGGTGCAGCAGACAGGCAAGGGCAGTGCAGGGCACAAGGCAGGACTAGGCTGCAGCAGCAGTTCCGCATACACCGACTGACAAGGCTGCCATAACAAACCTAACTCCTACCCCGTCTGCAGCGTTCATCTGTCATCTTCTCCGGCTGCTGGACCACGGGTGTTACTGCACATACTGTGCGGCGCCAGATCACAGGAGGCAGGAGTGGACTGCAAAGAGAGAGACACACAAACCAGCTGAGGAACACAGAGCAGACACAATCAGATGCATCCCATCCTGTCTACAAGAAGACAGAGAAACCTGCACTCTGGTTATTGGGTCCTGAACTAGAAAAAAGCCCAGTTTCCCACTAAGCACAGGCCTCAGCCCATCAGAGATGGGGGGGAAGGGGCCCACAGGCCAAAATAAGTTAGTAATGCGAGCAGCCAACCTCATTCTCCCAGAAAATAGCAGGTACCCTCTTCTGCACAGTTCTAATCAGTGCCTCTGCTTACCCGACCTAAGCCCTCTTCTGCTTCCCCTGCTTAGTCTCACTAACAGTTCAGGTCTAATCAGAACCAAGGAATGTTAATAGCAGCAATCAGGCAACAGCTCAGAGCCAGTTCTAATACCATGATTCAAATGCTGCAGCCACTTTGCTCACAGAGCAGTGGCCACCTTTTATCTTCTCATTTGCTCCAAATTACTACTTAATTAAAGTTAACTCATAGAGTTCATTTAACAAAAGTTTAGTTCTGTGTCAATCCCCTTATTGACTAGCATCACCCCTGTTTAGAGAGCTTGTTGGGAAATACGCGCGAGATCCATCCTTCTGAAATCCTAGACAGTATGTGGGAGGAAAATGTCGTAGTGTGCCAAAGAACAAGCAACTCAAATTACAGCAGCTCTGGTGAGGCCTGAAATACAGCACAGGTGTGTCACCACATGACACCCAGGGACAGGAAATCATTAGGCCATGTGAATTGATAATGAGTCCAACCCAGCATCTTCACAGGCAGAGCACACAAATGGTCAGACACCAGGGTGCCAAGGCTTGGATCTGTTAATAACAAAAGCTTTAATAAGCTAAGAAAAGAAACAACTGTCTATCAACCTGTGGATAAAGCTCAGCCATGAGGTGACAGGTGTGGTAGAAAACCACAGCATACGGCAGGCGGGAAAGAAACAAAAAATCTCAGCATAAAGTGAAACATGAAACAGGAAAGAAGGCCAAGTCGGTGCTGAGAAGGGCACTCCAGGCATCCTCACCTGGGGCTTTGACTTGATACCACGGGTCTGTTTTGCTGCACAACAGGCAGGTGGTGGATCAGAGACCAGGATGCGGCCTTTTTTACACAGGCCCATTAATATCTTTTTAAAACTCACCATGTTCTTGAAACCTTGGCGCCAGGTACTTCTGATGTCAGGATAATGGCCACACCAAAAGCACTGTATTTGAAGTTAACAAGCTCAAGCACGCTATCGGGCTGTTGAAAGCCAAGCGTGCATCCTCTCAGATCAGGCTATAAAGGCAACTTCAAAAGCACACTTCTTTAAAAGGATCCAGCAGAAGTTCAGAAAGAATAATTAGGGACTTGAAAATTTCTTACAGGAGGCAAGAACAGAAAGGTGAAAATCGCTAACATTAGGGAGGAACTGCAGAAGACAGGATATAATTTGAGGCATAAAGATGATGACGGGAGGCATCTGTCCTCCCTTTCTTGTAACATAACAAGGGCTACACAATGAAAATAACAGAATTCCAGGTCAGGCATTGTATGGAGTTAAAACCAGCTGAACTTTATATAACCATCACAACCATCTGGAAGGGAAACAAAACCACGTGATGTGAGGTTTAGCCAGACCAGAAGGTATTAGTGAGGAGAGTAACACCAAATAGTGGCAGATTAATTCCCTGTGGGCTCCTTCCTTGCCCCCTCTTTTGAAGCATCTGATCCTGGCAGCTGACCTGGGTCAGTCTCGGGACCAGCTCAGCTTGACGAGCCCAAACTCCCATAAAAACTTTCTGCCTGATCACAAGGATGGAGTCAAAGCCGCTGAGACAAAGCAGGGGGGGAAATCTGAGCGGTTTTTAGTGAGGCTACCAACTGGCAGGGGATGAGGCTTCCCTAGGAGACCTGTCTCTGAATGAAGAGTCACAGGTCACTCACCGCCGTTCAGTGACACCTCTCTAACGCACCAGACTGCTAACACCAGCATGGCTGTCACTTCAGCTGGCCAGACTGAAAGGTTTTGTTTTTTCTTCACAAAAATGAAAATTGACATTAAGTTTTTCACCAATAAATCAGGTTTCATTCTTTAAAAAGGAATGGGTTTGCTGGTGATTTTGTGTTAACTGTAAGAGAGTCCAAACAACACCCCTCTTCAAGACCAGTTTGCAAGGTAGCAGTAGGATGAATTAGGGCAGTCAGTCACCAAAATGCTTTCCTAAAAGTCAGAGGCCAAGCCCCAGTTCCACTCACTGTGAACGCTGCACAGCTGCTCAGGGAGAAATCCAGCCAGCAGTAAAGCCACCTGAATATCAGCAGCAGAATTCAGTACAAAGTGATCCTAGCAGAGGACTGTAAAATTCAACAGTAAGTGCAAACACGATGACTTTTTTTTTTTGTTCTAGACACAATTACACACAAGATCTGCCAAACTATCTTTGCACCTTGTTTTAATAAAATAATCCAGCTTATTTCATATGTAATAAATTCATTAGGCTTTGGGGTTTTGTTTTAAATTACAAGTTCAAACATATTTTAACGGAATTCATTTAAATACTCTGCTTTTAGCAATTAATAATTTCACAGTTCTGTAAACATGCTTCGCTGCACCATCTGACCCTTGAAGGGTTTGGCTTGAATTCACACCAGCTTCTGCCACACATTTCAGAAGGCAGCTGGCAACAGTGTCTGTAGAAAAGCGATACGGGAGGATCATGCCACGCGCAGGTCTGTCGCCAGCCCTTGCCCTGCCCAGTGCACGGTGCTTTCTGCCTCTGCATTTCACATCAGAGCTCCAGGTCCTGCAGGTCTCCCCAACTAGGTCCAATTTTCACTTTAACGTTCAGTTTTACTGAGAGTTTGATGGCGTTTTCCATCTCATGCTTGACAATCTGAGCGACCTACAAGTAAAGGCAAGACATCAGATGTACACGTTAACTTCAATGCTCTGTTTTTCTCTCAATAGCTGGAGTGGCTGGACACCTGGCGTCCTCCCCTTCTGCATGTGTTTGCACTGACTTACCACTGATGGGCATGCAACCAAACATTTTAATCCTGATTAGGATTTCCGAATGGAGAAACTGTACAAAGCCAGTAACATTTTATGCAGCACAGAGTTGTGAATGGTTCTGCACCGTTGAAGACTACTTAGAAATGAGGCAAGGTTAAGTTTCCATTAAACACTTGAGAGTCCTGCAGAGTCTCCTCTTTCACCCAGCTGCATAATTCTGTTTCATGGAGTCTGTTCTGAAACCTGCTATGTACTGAAAGCAAGACACAAACCAAACACACCAGAGGCAAAGAACGGTGTTCCTCCTGGATTGCTTATTTGAATTAATCTTTCAGTCCACACGCATCCCACAAACCTTTCCACAGCAGAATGAAAAGAGGCTTTGAAATTATTGTGATTCTTCACCTCAGCTAGAGGCCACTGTGTCAGCGTAGGAACTATTCAAGCTTTCTGACCCTTCCATGCGTTTTCATAATTCCCTCACAGGTATCCACAGTAGAAATTCCTCCACAGTTTTTACTGGGGAATGGAGGAGGGATTTGAGGAGATCAGAGCACAAGAGTTTACAACAGCATTAAGAACTAGGGGGAGATTTGTCTTCCAAAATGCTACGCCCTTACAAACCGCATTTCAAAATGATCTTGATAACCTAGAAAAATGCTTTGAAATAGGATGTAATTCAGCACAGACAAGTACAGAGTATAAAGAAGCAGGGTAGAGAACTAGGATAGAAATAATCTACTGTTCAAAGATAGGATGAAAAATAACTGCCTGGGCAGAAAAAAAATGGGGTTATCAGAGATTAAAAAAATGAACAGGGCTTAAGCAAGGCACACTGTTGTGAGAAAGAAAGTAAATGCGATTCTGGAACATAGAAAATGTTGCGTGTGTGACACACAAATCAATTTTCCACTCTATTCAAACCACCTCAGCCTTGATCAAGTTTGAGGCCTGGTATTTCAAAAGAAACATGAATTATACAGAGGGATATTCTCTGAGAATCCCTCCACCAGCGAGGAACATGAGATTAGGTCTGCTACACCTAGAACGAGGGACAGCAGCTGCAGGGGAAGACATGAAAACCTGTGTGAGGTTCCTGGGGAAGCAGATGGGATGAGACAGGACACATGCCACTGCCCTGGGGGTCTTTGGGCTCTGAATTTCCTGTACATTAAGCAAACAGCACTGTTTCCAGGGTTCTCAATGGTCAGCTGAAGTGTGCTTGGAGGAATAATCAGCCACCTTAAAAACATAAATGCAATGATACTGGGAACAATCAAGCAGTTTAAAAGCCTCCTTTGATTCCTAATCTAGTCCATACCTTTATGTTCCTACCTAATTCCACATTGCCAGGGTCAGCTCAACAGGTAGAAGGTCAACCCTCTTTCTACCATCTTTGGCAATGTTATCAAGGTCTTGCTATTGTGATAAGCTCTGAAAGGTCCCTACCTTCACTTTGACGTTCTGCACAAACTAGAAAAGCCCTGATGCCCCAGGCATTTCACACCTTCAGCACAAGAAAAAACAAGTATTACCCCAATGTGGTCTTTTAAAAGAGCCAAGCTAGCTCACTAATAGACTGCAAATGAAACAGAACCATCACTAGTGTTGTTTCTCTTACAAACCATTTGTAAAGCTACTCTGACTGGAACACAAACTCCTAGATATGGAAAGACATTTTTAGTTTTCTGTTGTGCACTTTAGCAGCTGAAAATAAGCCAGAGCCAGCATCAGGCACGTAACCAAATTAACTTGCCTGAATAAAAATTGTTCTTGCAGCAGAGAAATACATGATTTACAGTATAACAAAGCTTTGGTGCCAGTAAGATGAAAAAAAAAAACTTCACCCATACAGAAACCAAGAAATGCTTACTTCTTTTTTACTAAAATGTATATTGTAATTCAGAAGGACTAATTAATTCAGGCCCTACTTGGAGTGGAGGCTAAAGAGAGAGAGAGACTTCGAGAGATCCTTTCCAACCCAGATCCTTCCCCTATAGGATAATTCTAATGGTGCATCTGAAAGGACAGCAGGCAATATTATCACCCAAAAAAACCAACCAACCAACCAAAAAACCCCCCCCCCACCTTTCTGGCCCTAAAAACAATTAATCAAAGGGGTAAGTAGTACCCTGTTGTCTCAGCTAGGCAGAAATCCTTGAAAAACAAGCAAATCTGACACACACAAGGCAAGTCTGAGTCTAGGACACGTGCCTTGTGTACATACACTGTTTTCGGTGACTGCCCAGAAAGTCTATGGACAGAAATATCTGAAGGCAGTTAGAAAAGCTGGTAATAATTTCCCCTGAAGTTGAGGTTGTGAATGAAAAAAATATAATACACCAAATAATAAGCAAATCCACTCACTTGGCCCCAGTTCTTCTGGGGACATTGTGATCACTTGGACTCAGTATCTAAAGACATAAAAGCCTAGACTCAGGGGATTTCAGTTTTCTACAGAAAGAAATTAGAAGTTTTTTCATCTCTAAACCAGCCTGCCTGGATTGAAGCAGCAGATGTGTGAACAGAGCTGACAAAACGAACAGAAGCTTGAGCTGAAATTCAAGAGAAAAGTATTAAAACTTTTGTTCTTAATGAAATTTAAAAAAAAAAAAAAAATGCTCAGGCCAGTCACTACTGCTGAAAGCTCTCTCAGACTAGGAGGTACTGCTTGCTGTCAGGAGATGGCCCTTTGTCGTTATAGATGTGTACGCGCAGACGAGAAGTGGGAGAAAGACGCCCCCAACCTATGGAAGCATGCCCTGGGAGCCTTCCCGTGTTTGTGCACAGCTTGAGCTTGGGAAAACAGTGAGCTGCCAACACACAGCTAAAACGCTTGCTACTGAAAGCAGTCGCAGAGACATCACTATGCCCAGGCACAGAGTGCCTTCACGGTGGAAGAGCATGCACAGAGGCACACACGCACATGAAAGGGACCTTAAGTCCACACAGCACATTTCTTATATGTGTCATGCTGCTAACCAGCACCGTAACACTCCTACCAGAAAGACAGGTAGGTAGGGAATAAGGAAAAAAGTACCAAAAGCAGGGAATCCTCCTTCCTCTACGCAGAGTACAAACCACAGCTGTAGCAATACATGTTCCGAGTTAGGCACCAGAAGACACAAGTATAAACGGGGAGACAAAACACCTCCAAGCAAGGAAAGACTTCCCCTTACACCTGTCAACAATATTAAGCTACTTCACTCATGAAGTCTTGCAGAGAAGTTGCATGAACTGCTAATATAAGCAGCAAAGCACAAATTAGAAAACTGGAGTCTGAAAATAAAGGAATCGAGAATATAAACATCATTCTTCATCCAATTTAACATCATCTTCACAGACCTTTTAGCACACAGCAGAGAGGATCCAGGGAAGAGAACCTGATCCCCTAGAAGGAAGGGTTTTTCCAAAACATCATGACACAGTAGATAGCTGAAAAAGTAACTGTTTGGCTGTACCTGGATGACATCATCCTCTGCAACTTCATAGAGGAGCTCATCATGGAGTTGGAGGATAAAGAAACCTCCGCTGATGGGATGTAACATCCCTCTGTTTCTCCTCCTCGCTAGCCTTCCTGCAAAGGTAAAGAGCACAGTCTGTTAGAGACCATTATGCAAAGGCATGTTTCCTGTAATTAAAAACCCCTCACACATTCCTAATGCTGAGAAAAAGAACATGAGGAACTTTAAAATGAAACAGCCCATGCCTACAGATAAAACCACAAAACATTACTATTCTATCAATATTTGTACAGCTACTAAGGGAAAAATGTTAATGAAAAGCATTTTAGATATAAACATTTCAGCCTTACATTATAATGATATGAATCAGAACAGAAACAAGAGACAGTTGCATCTCCTGAACCATCTGTTTTAAAAGTAAATTTTAAACAAAATCATGTCAAGTTTAATCAGAAGTTGGTTTACAATGTTCTCTCTGGCACTGAATTAGGATTCTGCTTTTCTTCAAAAATCATTTTAATGGCTAGTCTAAAAAGGCAGCAAGCCTCCTCCCAAATGCAGTTATCTGAAACTGTAGCTACTACTCCTGATTAAAAAAAGGAAAGATAAAAAAGAGCAGTTTTTGAATAAACAAGTAAGCAGCTAACAAAAACAGGATCCTGGTAGGCCTTGCCTCACAAAAATATAACAAACCATTCCATGGCAAAAGCTTTTTTTTTTTTTTTTTAAATAAACAAACACAACCTCACACACAGACACTCAAAAGTTATTTATTTCTCAGGTTAGCTAACAGGAGGACTCCAGTTCACATCTACAGGAAGGGTTTCACAGCATCATCAGCTCCTCACGCAAGCCTTACACTGAAGCAGCAATGTTGAAGAAGCCACATGATGCAGGATGCTTCTCTGATGGTCTAGGCATTTATAACTTGCTGGAAGAGAATCCCTTCCAGTTCTTGAAACAGCTAGTATAAGAGGAGGAAAAACTGTCACAAAAGCATCCACTTGCCTTCCTACAATTACATTGGCCAAAGGTCAGTAGCTGCTGCTCCTGGAAGGGCTGGAAAGTTCTGCCGAGCACATGCCTTCTACTCTTAGCAGACCTCTGAGCCTTGTGTCTCTAAAATAAAACTCCCTGACATATTTTTAGAGGTTCGGCAATTAATTATTTAGTTTTCCTTCTCAGTCCTACAAATCAGACTCTTCATATTAAGACAGCTTCATGTCTCAGTTGAAGCGTAAGAACTATCAAAGAAATATAGCACTCCATCCCTTAAGTTGTCTTTCTAAAAATATATGACTGATGAACAAAACACTGTCTACATGATGCTAAAAAAAAAGTCTTCATAGCACTCCTCTGGGAATGAGTACCCCAGCACAGATTTGCTAGCTGCAGCCAAAAGAAATTTATACTCTTAAGTGCTTCATATAATGCTTTTATGGAGTATCTGTACATCAAATTCCAGCCAACAAATTCCAGATTTAATTCTAAACAAACAAACAAAAAAGAGTATTTTTGGAACTAGAAGTTGTTCCACTCTCTGTCTTCACTGCCTGTAAAGCNCTAAAATAAAACTCCCTGACATATTTTTAGAGGTTCGGCAATTAATTATTTAGTTTTCCTTCTCAGTCCTACAAATCAGACTCTTCATATTAAGACAGCTTCATGTCTCAGTTGAAGCGTAAGAACTATCAAAGAAATATAGCACTCCATCCCTTAAGTTGTCTTTCTAAAAATATATGACTGATGAACAAAACACTGTCTACATGATGCTAAAAAAAAAAGTCTTCATAGCACTCCTCTGGGAATGAGTACCCCAGCACAGATTTGCTAGCTGCAGCCAAAAGAAATTTATACTCTTAAGTGCTTCATATAATGCTTTTATGGAGTATCTGTACATCAAATTCCAGCCAACAAATTCCAGATTTAATTCTAAACAAACAAACAAAAAAGAGTATTTTTGGAACTAGAAGTTGTTCCACTCTCTGTCTTCACTGCCTGTAAAGCCAGAGCTTCTGCTCAGTTTCTCCTTCCTACTTTCGAACAATTCTGTGGTGGCATCACAGACCACAGCACACATGAACTCCCACTGCCAACCTTTGCACGATCTGCTTTGAGGCAATTGGGGATTCTGATCTGATCACAGCATTTGCTTTAGTTTGTGTGTTGAGCAGACACCCTTCCTCCTTCGTTATGACTTTTTTGCCTGTTACACACAGACTTACCACTGTTTTTGATCTAGTGTACAAGGAAGAGGTGAGCATACCGGTCTTATCTCTCTGGAAGGAGCTCTCCAGATGCCCGTGGGACTTGATTGCAGAGGAGAAAGCTTCCAGGCGTCTCTGAATGTTCACTGTGGCTGTTTTGACAATGTCTGCAGCAGATCCCTGAACAGTTGTATTCACAGCCTGTCGCTCTGCCTAAACAGAGAGAGTTGTTCTGAAAACCTACCCCAAAAAAATAAATCAAATCCAGCATGCAACATGTACTTCATTAAAAATAATAAATACATGGCCAAATACAGGCATAGTAAAACCTCCAGATAAAGAGTTTGTTATGTGGGCCTGAAAGAGACATTCTAGACTAGAAAATTTCTCCAAGTGACTGAGAAAAGCAGGATTTCCACAAAATTAAAATTAGTATCAAGCGTAATTAGCTGCAAGAGTCACAGGCCACAAGAGGGAGAAGCATATGCAAATGGTAACAGTTTCATGAGAAGCCAAAAAATCTCACAGTTAATCCAAATACCATGAGACGCTTCTGCCTATCTTCACTACTATCAGGAATGGATAACCAAAGGCAAGAAGCTGGACTTCATGGACTAATAATCCAGTCTACTGCAGTGAACCTTGACTGCCAGAGCATTACAGCTGTGCAAAAACACACCAGACCTCTCTATAATCCCCTCCTCAGAAGAGAAAACTGTATTCAAAGGTTCTTCTTTCTTTGATTAGAGCTGAAATGTGTGCAAAAAGTTACAAGGAAGCTGAAATGAAAGTGAAGATAATTCATTAACTGGTCTTTAATATAATTCTAAAGAATAAATCAAAATTGAACAGAAGGTACATCTGCAAAGCTTCATGCTGAAGTATGATTCAGATTCAATAGTCAAATCATCTCAAAAATTTTTTTTAAACTCTCTTTGTTTCCCTTTCAACTACTTGGAGTACAAATTCCCCCACTTCCTACCTCTTCCACTCTAGTCTAATTCCACATAACCTGATCCAGCTTCCTACTGAGAAGTATAATGCTTCCTCCCCAGAGAAATGCGCCAACATCTCCCCAGGTACTCAATTCACTCTTACAGAAGTAAAGTCTATGACAGATGTGTCCAAAATGACCTTAACAAAAATAATGCCGGTGCAAAGGCGTATATTAAGTAAATATTTATCTAACAAGTTAGAGTAATTTTCCTTTGAGGGGAAACAAGAAAAGGAACAAATATCCAAAAATATAGGACTCAAATGCTCTTTCTTGTTCAAGTGCTGACAGCATATAACATACAAAGACTGCTGAGTGGGAGCAACTCAGCCTGAAGAGTTAAAGCATATCACTGTGCGGAGGCTTTTTAAAATCATGTCCACTAATTTCAATAAATTACTCACTCTGGTTCCAACGTGGGAGTTCTGAAGTGAGGTTAGCACAGCGATGACAGCTGTACACACAGTCACAGAAGACTTACGTCAAGCAGACCATGACAAAAGCTCGGTTATTCAGAGAATAACTGAGGGAACAATGAACTAAGTGAGAAGTGGAAGGTCATGACCAAGATGGCTCCTAGACCCTGTAAAACTGCAGATATGGATATGCAAAGAAATCTAATACTTTAAAAAGAAATTAAAACAATTTTTTTATGTATTTTTTTTAAAAAGGGTACCACACTATTGCACTCAACATACATGAGCTTTACTGTAGGGGTTTGGATCATTGATAGCTGGCAAATATCTCCGTCTTCCCAGGATGGTCTGCACAAACCCATCTCTTCTGCAGCTCCTCACTGTCTCCCTCAAGAATTTCTGAATCCCTGTGAAAGGAAAGAGAAAGTTTTCCCTAATACAGCTGATGTTCCATATTGACTTCTGACTGGGGTCACTGAAAGCAGTCTAGGACACCCAAGGAGCACAAAGATAATTCTTTACATTTCCTAGAGCCGGTCAGTGGACAAGGGCAGACGATCACTCATTCAAGCCTATTTGCAGCTCTGCTGGGAAACCCATTAAGACTTCTGAGGTGGAAGAGAGGGCAGAGTGTCAGGGTTATTTGGCTGCGCAGAAGGAGGTAGGAAGTCCTTTCTGCACAGCGCCCAGGCACAGAGGATCATACATGTATTACTGATAATGGAGAGGTCAGGACCTGGACCAGTACTGCAAATACAATTCGTAGGGAGGGAGTAAGTTGAAAGCAGAAGTCCAAGCCCTTCATGCCTCAGGCTGCCTGACTTCAGACTGTGTCACTTCAGATTCTAGGATGAAAGGAACTCACTCACCTGCTCTTTGCAAGGGAAGGAGTGAATCCACCAAGAGTGTGAAAAAAAGAAACTTAAGTCAAAGAAAAGTGAGACAGGGAAGAGTCCCTTTCACTGCAAGTTCAGGTAACAACTGCACTAAAGTGGAAAATGTTAAATTCAGACAGTTTCTTTCCAAGGTTTACAAAACATAAAAGGAGCTATTCAAAGCCAAGACTGACAGCATTAGTCAATTCATTTGGTATGTAATTTAGCATGTCAGCTTGGCAATAAATATAAGTGAAAATTCATCAGAAGTGAAGTTACAATACAAGGTACATTGTGGAGTTTATGTGTATGTACATGTACTGAGAGGGAAGAAGCAGGAAGTTGTTTCTAATGGTCACGAAGGAGAGACTATCCAGTAATTACTAAACAGACTCTTAAAGGACACCATTTCTCAGCATCTGCCTCCTAAAGAAACAAACCCTGAAATTTCAGAACGCAATTTTCCAGCTCATTTCCAAGTTTTATGCTTAGAGCTAGCTGTCTCTCATCCCATTTGCTGTCCATTCATTTTCTGATTGCAGCTTAATCTCTCTATAGCTTTCCTAAAAATTAACATGCTTCTTAGAAATGCAACAACGTCTTTTTACAAAACATGGCAGAGCTGCTCTGGGCAGCTAGATAAAAATGTAAGGGTTATATGCAAAACAGTTTAAAACTCAATGAAAGCAGAAGACAAGAGTAGAAGAGAGAAACGGTTATATTTAAAAATTGTAAGAAGTATGGTCTAAAGTTGTATTGCATATCCTTTGAAGCTGTGTGTTTTAATAAAGAAAAGAGTGTTTCTTATTCAGAAAGTTAAGAACTTTAAAATTAATCCCTAGGGCTTATTAATTAATTAAAAAAATAATAATGTAATAAGCAAACAACAAGGTCCTAAAGATAAATAAAACCAGAGTGTAGAGTAAAACATTATGGAGTATCAAACTGCTGTGTTCATGCACTGGACTTTTTCAAAATTAAAAGCTTTGAAAAAGAGATAGGAGTAGGAGAGGGCTGAAACAAATTTAGGATTTGAAAAGGCATGGAGAGAAAGGATTAAAAACAACAAACCACCACCACGCAGCTCCCAAACGGCGATATCCAAACCTGTGTATCTTGCTTTGAAGGATTCGATGTAATTGGCAGCTTCATTTTCATCAATTCCCATCTGCTCGCCTAAAGATTTTGCTCCTATTCCATAGATGATTCCATAGCAAATCTGCCAGAGGACAATGTGAAGAACCACAACCATATGGCAAGCCACACAGAGAAAGCAAAGCCAAAACAGAATGTGTTTCACGGAAGACAAGTATATAGGAACAAGGGCAAGCATTCAAGAAGAGACTACCTCTGAGTCCAAGCCATTCATGCCACTTTTCTCCACCCTCATCCCACAAAACCCAGACAGCTCCAACTGAAATGCATTGAGAGTGGGAGGACATACAACGCAACTACTGAACAATCACAGCTGAACCCAAAGAGAAGCCATACTATTGTGACTCCCTCATGTTTTGAACAACGAACCTTCCTGCCCAGAAAGCTGCTGCTGAATCTTTTCCCTAAAAATTACCTGTTTAGCTTGTTGTCTGGTCCTATCTCCAACAGCTTCAGGATCAATCATTTTCCATTCTGCTGCAATGCTCTTAAAGACATCAGTACCTCCATTCAAGGCTTGAATGAGTCGACAGTCGCAGGACAAATGAGCAAGGATCCTCAGTTCGAGCTGAGAGTAATCGGCAGCCAAGATTAAGCCACCTGAGATCAAGAAGGTAGCAGAACTCATTATTTCATAAATTACTCCAATAACACTCTAACCACATGACCCTCCATCCTCTGAGAAACTGAAGGCCTGAATCACCTGTACTTGATGGTTGCCATCATTTACACCTGGGTGGTACCAATGCAAAGAGGATATAGCACATGCTGCTAAACCACAGAACTTTCCTTTCACTCATGTGAGGTAGCCTGAGAGAGGCATATCCACCACAGCGAGAAGGACTGAAACTGCCCTTGCACCTTCTGCTTTGAAAGTTTTCCACAGCTATTTCTATGCAACCTTCATCTCCATTTTCTTGCAAATACCTTTAGGGGTTGTTTCTGCCACTGCTGAAAGTTGTACCAATAAATAGTAGAAATTAAATCAGACAAATTCTTGCCCATTTCCTCAGTGCCCAGGACTGCCTGCTTTCCACCCAGCCCCTACATCTAAAATTCATCAAAAACACACAGAGAAGTACCTGTCCAGCTGTCTGTGTAGAGGTCTAGCACCTGATAGGAATGATCAGCACAGAGATCAGACCAGCAGACTTGTACTGAGCGAGGGCAGGCAATGTGAGAACTGATATTTGGATAGAATATGAACACTCTAGATAATACACAAATTGCACTCTAAGAGCTGTCTAAGTACAGCTCTTTAAAAAATATGTATTCTTAAAGAGGAAATGAAGGTATGAACATTTGAATACTTTCCCCAGTTGAAACACTCTCCTTTACAGTCTTGTGAATAATTTTGAGTCCATGCTAACTACTGCATTAGTTTTCCAAGTAGGCTCCTCATTCAGATATACACTGTCATCAATTCTTAACTCTTCATTAGCTCTAGAATTTTTTGTTAACTATATTCTTAACAATTAGCTGGCACAGGATCTGGGCATTACCTGGGAAGGGAACAAAAGCATGCCTCATGCTAACAGAAAACGGTATTCCTCTTTCTTCAGATCTGTCTTCAGCTTGAACCTTTAGGCCATTAGGCAAAATACTGGAACGCTTTCTACATCTGAGGAGACAAAAAATGACTGTTCTTCACCAATTTCTAAAACACTGAAAGATGCATAATCATTTTTGCCACAAAGGATCAGTGAAAACAAGTGAGACAGTAGCTTCTATTCCACCTTTCTGGACAATCCATACCTAAGTTTGACCATGGGGGAATTGGACAGAGGCCGCACATACACCTGAAAGGATTTACTGACTCTGAACAGATTTAGGGATAAATCTTTCTAGTACGTTCAGAGTTTGGTCCAGGAGTTGGATAATTCCACTCCAAAACAGGTAAGATGAATGGCCCCTGATCTATGATGGGTGCATTCCAGAAAGATGGCAAAGGAGTCCTACAGGCATCCCAAAAATTCAAGACCCCTCCTTGAGTGCCAAGTCTTCTCTCAACATCATGCTCACGTGCAGAATGCCTAGAAGAGACAGAAAAGATTTCCCCCACAACATCAGCCTCATGACTGTACATGCACACGCATGCAAGTAAGCCTGTAAAAACAGAGCAGAAGTTGTAGAACACGTGCTTATAGAACATTGCATGTTTCCTATCTACAGACTGAGCAAATAAATGGCCTCAAAGAAACCAGATTTTCTTTTTCCAGAAGGTCAGAAGTTTATAGTGGCACCAGGTGCTCTGCAATCTCTCAGGTCTTGCTTAGCCCTCTTGTCCCACCGAGTCCCTTGTAGCTACAGATGGAATTGTATCCATCAGTGCACCCACTGAACAGTGCACAGCTGTGACACCACTCTCACCTCCTACTCCCAGTCTACCAGCCAGCCTGTTGTGTTCTTCACTTGGAGTCAAAAGGCCTTTATAAGTCTTTGACATTTAGGTCAGGGATCTGGGCAATTTCTTTATCAGAATGAAAAGGTATCTCTGAGATCAAGACTAGTTTCAGCAAAGCACAGAAAAGACATCATGCTCTCTTCTCTTGTGCACTCTCTTTTCTTCTTATAGTTTGTCATTTCAGGGATGGTAGAGACCAAGGAGATGAAAGATAGCACAAAAATCACAGAAATACATTTTCAAAACAAATAAAGGTGAGGGACAACATATGGGAACTGTAGAGAATCACGCTGTCCAGCACAAGTTCCCAATTTAATTGAATGAGTAAAGGCTTTATACCATGATGTAATTTAGCTACACTCCTTTGGTCAGAAGCTTCTTACAACAGGAGGAAGGAGTAGTAATAATAATTACTAAGATAAAAGACAGTTTGGACCAAAGATTGGAAGGCCTATCAGACTTAGACTGCACAACAGCTTCTTTTGTGCCAGCAGTCATTTCTGTGCCTTTAGGACTGCCTGTCTTCCTAACGCAGTGGCCATGTAACTAAGGAATGTAGTCTCAAAGGTCAGCCTGAGAAGCTGATCTCTCAAAGTTCAGCAAGCACTCCATTCCTTTGATGGGCTGCTTCTCTACAGGGAAGAATTTAAGAACCCAGCCCACTCTCTAGCTGTCCTGCAAAGCTGCTGCAAGCCTGAGCACTGCCAGAGCTATTTGTCAGGTGGTTCTTCTCCTAAAGAGAGATGGACAAGATCCTGCAACTCATGGGCTCTCTTCCCATGACCTACTCGAGGCACAAGGATGTTAGACACATGTTGGTAGGAAAACACAGATAGGAGGGTCAAAAAAACTTCTGAACGTTCTCGCATCTTGCTGTGGGAAAAAAGATGATAAAAGTCACTCAGGTGACACATGCAGGACAAGAACCTGAATGGAAAGAGAAACTGAGAGGGCAGAAAACCACCACCAAGTATGAAACCTCAAAGTTCACAAGCTAGCTGCTAAAAGATCCACCTTGATTATTTCATTAGACTTCCACACAACTGTTTAGGCATGTAATGCTGTCAAAATAGGGCATTTGCTTAACAGAAACCAGATTTAGAAATCTTTTTCTGCTACCTGGTAGCTTCTGCAGGATCATTATCATAAATGAAATAATTAACAAAGAATGAAAAATATATTCATCCATGTTCCCTTAAACAGGGAACTGCACAGCATAAAACAGCATTCTATGTCTTCCACAATATGCTATCCTCTTTCAGAGCAGCTCTTAGAAAGTCAAACCACAGATCCTAACTTCAGTTTAGTTACTTTTCAACTCCAGCTTTTCATCCAACAGTTGGGAGCATAATGCTAATCTCACTGTAAGGGTTTCATAAAGAATTTCAAAAAGCAAGTGGCTACATGGAACCACATGCTGTTAGTTACTATTAGGTATTTCATATGTCACTGATTTTTAGGTATCTATTCCCCTGAAACTGTTAAGAGAAACACTGAATAACAAGTCACACTGATGTGACAGTAACCACAGGTGAAGTCAGAAAAGAGAAATTTGACAACTCGACCACATTAAGATCAGAAGAGTAGACAGAAGCTTTGCCAATATCATCCTACCTGTCCCCAGAAACAGCACGAGAATTAACATTTCCATGGGCTCGGGAAGGTGGGCTTTCTTGAACCACAGTTGGCATTTCGATCTCAAAATCTCTTGGCACATTCTGGATATTTGGCTCTGTGAAGGTTATTCGACCTGAGAAGGAAGGCAAGGCAGAACTAAATAAGGCTACAAAAGGAGTCTCTCTATCATGCTAATATGTGCAAGAAATGAATAATACTGCTTAGTGAACACAAAATCTATTTTAACACATCTAGACTTTTAGGGCAGATTCACGTGAAATAAGTATTTCACTATGTTCATTCGGTTGAAGTAGAGCACGGGCTTGATTTCCTTTCTTTTCCCCCACAGAAAAGCTGCCCACATACACACCAGAAAAAAAAAA
>VXBL01004092.1:22556-69984 GCA_013400195.1 Aramus guarauna | reverse complement strand
ACACCAAAAAAAAAAAAAAAAAAAGCAGTAAGAAGTGAGGATTTTGCACACATTTCTTTACCTGTAGCCGTGTGAGTCTGTGAGACAGGATATATCCTTTCCATTCCCATTGCAGAATTCAATCGCTTTTCCCTCTGTAGTGGAAACACCACTTTAGTAATGGCATTGTTGATCCTCCTCCATTCCAATATCAGCCCTGGCAATGGGTGAAGTGTCTTTAATTTCTCCAAAACATCCTTGTAGGGAGAAAAGGACAGAACTATAATTGGCTGCCTTAAAAGCTTTATAAAATAAAGTTTTTGCGGTTCTGCAGGAAAAAGTGACTCCTTCACCCACAGTGAGCTTCCAGTGTCACTGCCTTAAAATAAAATGGATATCCCCTCCACTTATGCCACCTACACCTGGGCAGTCAAAGCACCATGAGACAAAGCTGCAGTTTTATACACACAAAAAGGCAATCACTTCTCTTTGGACTTTTGCATCCTCATCACCACTCTCAGTCTGCACCAACCAATAAATCACCTGAAATGATCGAATAAAGCAACACTTGCCATAGGTCCCCTACGTTGTCTCCTCTTGCCCAGCGTTAATGCTCTTCTTCCATCTTCCTGCATATTTTTCTCCCTGCTCTCTCCTATCTATTCACTAGGAACACATAAAATTAAGCCCTTGACCATACTCCTTGAAAGACAAAGCTGATCACTAGCAATCAAATCCTTTCAGTTAAATCAGAAATATGAAGGGACTAACAAGAATTTCAAATACAGTGGCATGCAAATATTTCTCAATATAACATTTTTTTGTATGCAGCCGACAGCTGCAGCCTCCTCCCTCCACATCAAAAAAGGAGGAAATCCTCACTTTGCTTCTTGCTCCCTGCTCTGCCATCAGCACTGCACTCACTCACTTCTTCACTGCCACTTGGCTTTCGGAAATCAATACTTGTCTTCCAAGCACTGACTACACCGAACAAGGGGAAACTAAGACAACAACACAGATTAATGAGTCCTGAAAACAAGGTACATACATATCTGCTAATATCACTTGTCTGGCAAGAGCACCCATTAACCTGCAGCAGTTGGTATTAATGCAGCTCCACAATATTTATCAACTGGTAAGCATGTCAATAGCCTTCACATTTATACAAGCTTTTGATATACTAAATTTGATAAGCCATCAGATCAGCCATTCTGAAGACAAATTTCCCTGAAGCACAAAATACAGATATGGTAGTACCAGGCAGGGAAAATACTGTATTTAATCACCATGGTATTTAAGTATATTTCAAGCTGATGTTGAAAAATTCTTCTACTATTGGCTTTACAAAATGATTCTGATATTTTGGTCTTACACATGGTTTGGGAAATTAAATTCTGCCTGATTTATTCTTATTGAAGCCTGCTACTTATAGTCATGTCCTCACTACACTCAGGCTTTAGGAGCGTAGGAGGAGTTAATAACTCTGCTAACACAAAAGGCAGAATCCAGTTTGAATTTCCAGTGATATATGGAGAAGCAAAAAGGTAGTTAAAATTTACTTTCATTTAAGTTAGCATACCTAACTCCAATGTATCCAAGCAGCAGATGTGTGAAGTAAGAGGAGTTATTTTTACAGTCACTTTCAGACTAGAACCAGACTTTACCATACCTTGGTTGTACTGAACTGCTTGCTCAACCTAAGTCTGTTTGCTTTAGCAGTTGTTCTTCTGGTGTAACCCAGAGTTTTCTTGTTCCCTTGAACTTTCACATCTCCATGTTGTGGCAGCTTCAGCTCCAGGAACAAAACCTGAAAAAGGCCAGCATTTCAAATTAGTTTCTGTATGCCACTCCCAGGAGAAAACAAAAAGCAGCTGGGCACTTAACAGCTTGTTCCAACCAAAGGATAGTATGAATGCTTCAGGTAATTAAAAAGCTGATTAAAGATCTCTGCTATCAAAGTAATTCCTCCTCATTTTTAATTAACTACAAAATGCAATCTAAAAATCTCATTTTCTGAACACTGTAAGTTGGAGTTCAGAGGTATGTTTTTAAAAAGGTAATTAACTCCATCCAATAAGCGAGGTTACCACTGACAGTCAACTGTAATAAAATGTGGAGTTAAGATGACTAAAAGGGGGAAGAACATTGGTGGGGAAAAAGAAAGAAGTGTTAGCAGGGAGCAGGCTTCAGAGCAGCATGAATGGCACAGAAGGAGATGGTCACAAATAGCTTTTATAGAATAACCAGAATATTAATTTTTTCTAAAAATATGCCAAGAACTAAAAAATTCAGTATATGCTCACTTGTTGACAGTTCTTCATTTTTCATTCTCTGCAGCATTATACACTATTTAGCAGCTATTGTGTTTCACTTCACAGCTGGCAAAAGGGAATAGAAGCTTTTCTCTCGCACGTTTTTGTAGCACAAAAGTTTTACTGACCCAAAATTAGAAGGGTAAAGCTCTACTAACCTATACAAGATACTTTACATGATTCCTAACAAAATTTCCACATGGGAAATAAGCTTCTCTAGTTCAGAGAAGAGCATTTCAGAAAAGAAAAAAAAAAAAAAAAAAACAAAAAACAAAAACAACCTTTTCTTCCCCTTTCCATGAAGCAGAGGGAAATTGGAGCCGAGCATTATTTCAGGAGTTCTAACTCAGATTACTGTAAACAAGAAAAACTTCTGCATTTGCAAAAAAATACTGTGAAACTTCTTTTAGTCATGGCTGCTTGCAAATTTTGACTATTTCCGTATAAAGTATAGCCCCTCAGCAAGAAATTAGTATATAGGAAAGAAATAAAAAGGGAAACAGCATGCACAGCAATTATAATCTATAATTATAATCATTCCATGTAACATACGTTAAAAAAATATAGCAAAGTTCTTCAGGAATAAAAGTATTGCTAGTTTACACAGAAATCTGTTTCTTAGGCTTTAAAAACAAACAAACAAAAAAAACCCCACAACAGTTCTATACAGGTTCTTAAAAACAGGCAGTAATTGATTCAAAACTTTTAAAGCAGTCTTTCTTCCTTTTGCATGCCTGTACAGGGACAAGGGTAACAATGCAACTTGTTCTGTACAACTATTCTTAGACTCAGACTACATGATATCACATCACATCTTGTGTGCAGAATACTGGTCTTGCAAAAAAGCTTCTCCAGTCCCGCACCATTAATCCAAAATATTCCAAAAGCCATTTAATTGGCAGATGATCTCATGCACCATGAGAAGCCATGGTCCTACAGAAACAACATGCTTATTTCCACTTCTACCTTCTCTATTTCTGCTAAAGGCAGCAGGAATCAGAATTATCAGCAACAAGCACGAGACATGCAGCACCTTGCAGGCAGCAAGCTCATAACAAGTGTAAAGACAAATCAACACTGAGCAGAGTTCAATTTGCGTTTTGTCTTTTCTTCATATGCAGCCTGCCCAAGGTTTTTTCTTAA
This sequence comes from Aramus guarauna, assembly GCA_013400195.1. Classification (NCBI taxonomy): domain Eukaryota; kingdom Metazoa; phylum Chordata; class Aves; order Gruiformes; family Aramidae; genus Aramus; species Aramus guarauna. Next base: position 66,550 of record VXBL01004092.1, on the reverse strand, counting down.
GTCTAAGCAAAAGCCTCTTGGGGGTAACTTCTGAGAAAGTTCTCCCCCTCCCACTCTAACCCTCACATACCTCTGCAATGTCATCAGGGCTGGTCAAGGAGAAGCTGTGGCCAGCCAGCTGATACGCCTTGGTCTCAATCTCGCTCAGTTTAGCTTGCATGACCTGTTTCTGGGTTTCATACGCTGTTGTGCTAAAACCAATGCCATTCAGCTCCAGCAGAGCCAAGCAATAATGGGTGGGCATCTCCACTTTAGAAAATACATCTGCAGTAAATAGAAACTCATAACATCAAAACCAGATCAACTGCAGATCAAGAGATTCATTAAAAAACTCGGGAATCCTCAGTTTTTAAAATCCTGAATGTCCTGACACACTGAAATTTTATAGATTAGAAATCTAATATAGATTTAGTTTAAATAATTTTGATTCTGGAATATTTCATAGTAAGAAATATTTGATAAGAAGAAGTATTCCAGAACTTTTTAATCGTCAAAGTATTTAAGAAAGTAACAATTTCTGTCAAAAATTATTTTTCTAAGAAATACACATCTCTCTGTATATCAACATTTTATAAACCGCAGACATGCTTAATGTAAAGCTTCCTAACTTGATACATTTTCGTTCCACCACCCACATCTTTTTAAAATATTCTAAGGTTTAGTTGTCACGATCATAAATGATGTGGTAAACTTGCACTAAAAGACTTCAGTGAGACCAGGCCCTAACCATAAGCTTTGGATACAATTTAGGGAAAGCAATCATAAAGCCCACCAATAGGTATGTGCTTTTGGGGCTGGGGGGTTGTTTGTGTTTAAACACAGACAAGCATTCAGCAAACACTACTGCAAACAGACTGGATCATTCACTATAGGATCACAACAGTTTCATGGACACAACACGTACATGGCAAGCAATGCTATATGGGCAGGCTGAAGAGCAAGAAATCCTCTTCAGAAAACATCTGAGGATTTTAGGAATTGCTTCTGACAAGAAAATGCAAAAGCTTTTGAAAATGTTCATGAGAAACCATAGACAGGCCCACAAGCCCCCTCAGAATAGCCAGGGTACTCGCCTGGGAGGTAAAGATCTGTTTGATTCAGAGACTTAAAATAGACTCTGCTATTGCCTTAACCAATGGAACTGGTGGATAGTTGGGATATAAAAATGATATTTTAATTTAAAATTTAATTTAATTTTTTGGACAAAACAGATGTACTTCCAAGGGAAGTTCCCTCTTTCCTTTTAACAAATGAATATTTTGCCACAAAATATATTTAGATAAGAACTTCCAAATTTCCTCTCTTCTCCACTGATTGTTCAGCCTGTGGTAGCACAGCTCCCTTTATCTTCCATCTTTGCCCCCAAGTGGAAGAGCATTCTTTACCTGTCAGATTTTCCTTCTGTAATTCATTACGGAGTTGGTTCATGACATTGAAGATAAGCACAGACTCTATTGCTGCTCTGTACCTTCCAGAATGATCTCCGCTGGCACTAAGCCCCAGGCTCTGCACCCCTTGGCCGGTGCCTACCCCTTCCAGTAGAGGTAGCTCACTGGGGAGAAAGTTAGTCACCATGTTGTGAAGTGTGCGTTCCTTAGAGCCAGAATCAAGCAGCCAACACGCAACCTTAAAAAGGGAGACCTCCATGAGACTTTTTTTTTTTTTTTTTTCATTTTAGTCATAATATAACATAAATATTTAACTAGGGGTTAATGCAAGGTTATAGTACAGATTATTTTTTCTTGATCTGGCAGGTGGACTGGAATAATTTCTGGAAAAGTTACATGATTTCAGATAAAACCTTCAAGAGGGCATAAGTCACTGAAAAGCTTCATTCTCAAAGTTAATTCTGCACAACTGAAAACCTTATCCTCTTGTCAACTAAACACACTTAGAAGCGTTGTCTTCAGGTTTTTTTTCATTTATTAAAACCTAACACACAAGGGGATTAAATATGAAAACATGTTTAATCTGAAAACTAACTTTGTAAAAATCAGAACTTGCTATTGATCTTGAATATTAGTCAAGCTGAGCTCTCCTATTTTATGCACATCGGCACTAGTACCAAGAATTCTGCAAGGCAAATTTTATTCACAGTAAGCCTCATACCTCCCACTGTCTTCAAAGCAATTTTGCTTATAGCTATATTTCAATTTCTTGTGTCAAAATAGGATGAAACACAGGTTTCTACATTATCTCTGCCATGCAAGCAGGAGGTAAAAACCACATGTATATGTATGGGGGTGTGTGTGGGTGTGAATGCGTGTGTACGTATATATTCATTGCATCACTAAAATGAACAAATAAGAGTATGACTCCATTTAATACATGTAACAGTGCAGGCAAAGGTGCTACTTTTATTGCTCTTTAATTTTATTCTAAAACTATGTATCAGTATGAAAAGCTAAGTTTGTCCTTGTATTGAATGCCTTAGCTACTTACCTGCAGGCTTTAATATTGCCATGATGCTATTCAGCCCATGTGTGATGCAAGCTTTAAAAATCAACACCAAAAATTTCTAGAGCTTTTCCTAACAAGCACGAGAAGGTGCTTTTACCTCTTTGTACTCTTTCATTTGAGTTACAAATGGTACCCAACCTTTTGAAATTACATGTAAACTTTGTTTTGTTTTGAGAAAATAGTGGTGGCAAGGTGGTCCATACAGCGGGTAAATCTTTTGCTTACAAAATCTTCTGCTCTCAGAATCAACAATCTGACCAGGAGCAGTTCTGCCATTTCAGTTCCAGGCTTCTTATTGTAACAAGAGTTCAGCCCTGTCCACTGAGACAGGGGAGAGATTTAACCTCATCCTCCCCATCCAAGCAATCAGGTGTGAAAGATTAATGTGTTAAGCTCTCACTGAACCTGCTCTGTTTCTCTTGCAGGCACCACAAACACAGAGAGCAAAAGAAGTCTCTTATAAATACTGTTCTAGATTTCCCACTGGAATTCTGAAAATGTCACTAAAGCCCCTGACAGGTACGCATGTTCCACTGGTGCGTTTAAACTAGTAGTTTTACCCAAGCTAAATTTCTTAATCCTGCAAACCTTTGGGTCCTCAAAACTTCCTTCCAAGGAGATGCCACAAGCCATCACCAGAGTCTTGTAGTGCTGAATGAAGTTATACATGACAAGTGAGCGCTCTTGCTTCGGCTTCTTCTGCAGATATAGCTGCAGATGATACAGTCTCTCTGTTACAGACAGGTTTTTGTCCAAAGGTGGTGGTGCCAAACTCATACTGATTTCTAAGGCAAGAAATACAAGCAAAAATCATCTTTTTTACACACTGCATGATAAGAAAGGCAAGAGAAAAATCTTGAATACAATCATCTAAAGCACAAAAACTACAGTTGGACTGTGAACAAATAACAATAAATCTATACTGATATTATATATTGTATTAAACCAGGCAAGGCTCCCAAAAGCAACATGCTGTGCCTGTACTACTAAACAAAGGATAGCCAGGAATCAAACCCTAGTCACAAGCCCACGTAGCATAGATTGGGTTCTGTTCAGCATTCTAGTGTCAGATATGTTCTGGAGAGCAAAAATTGGAAGATGTTGAAAGAGAAAACTAAGTAAGCTAAAGAGAACATGGGAGTAAGCTAACATCTTAGCCATGTGCATGCTCAGCAGTTCAGTGCTTGAGCCAGTTACCTGCCCTTATTATACAGCTGCATAGATGTATCCACAGCAACATGTCTAAGGGCGTTCAACACTTAAGACGGCTGAATAACATGGCCAAATTACTCCATCACACAATTGATTTGGGTTTGGGACACGCAAAACACTTCCAGGAACCTATCTGCTGAAGGTACTTTCTTGAAATGCAGTGTCATGTAACACAGCACAGTTCACTTACCAGTCTGGTCTTGTATTTGCTGCAAAGAGATATAGTAGGCATCTTTTCCACCCCAACATACTGCCAGTCCAACTACCAAGATGTCTTCACAGCCTTGGACAGGAAATCCGTCATCTTTAACTTGCATCCACTGAGGGGAACTTACTAAAAGAATAATTTTAAGTTACAATTTTAAAATGGCATCCATAAATACAGAAGAGTTTGGATTCTGAAAATGTAAATACATACAGTTGAGCCCAAATTTCTCAAAAGTTAATATATACCTTCATTTTTATCTATAGGGGAAAAAAAGTTTCTTTTGCGAAGAAAAAGCAAACGCCCACACACAAAAACCACCACAGAATAACAAAACTCTTAACAGAAACAACTACCCATTATAGCATCCCTGCAAAACTCTGGCCTTTCCTGGCAATCTCTTCAAGAGTCGAGACAGAAACGTATTCCCTCCTTTCATTCTGAAAAACATTTAAATATTTTACATTTGTCTGTCAAAAATATATTTTGATAGTTAAGAAATTTTGTTGTTGTTATGGCAATATGACAGCAAAGACTCTAACTCTGCTTAATCTTGTTATTTTAAAGGGAGAGTATGTTTATACAGCAGCAAACTGCAGCATATGAATACTTCTGGAAAAAAATAAAGCAATATTACAACAACTCAGACTGATCCAAGTTTCACACATGCATATACGGAACCAAGTTTACTTTTGCAAACTTGAAAATATTTAAGCCATGGTTCAGAGGCAATCCCGCAAGTAACACTGCTCAGTGAAGACACTGAACAATCTGTACGGTTATTGTTAAATATATTATTCATTTTAAAATATACTAAAACTTGTTTATGACATGGAAAGATACATGATAAAGGGACTGCACAACATAAATCCATTTCAAAATTAGATACACAATGAAACATTACTATTTAGATGCTCTCAAACACAAATAAGCTGCTAACACTTCATTACTATCACCAATGACCTATCAATGGAATGCTATTTTCCATCTCTACGAACATGCAGCTCCTTTGCTTTACTGAGACTGACAGTATTCAATTATTACCAGTAATTTTCCTCCTTGTTTTGCAAATCCTTTCCTTCTCCACCCCTGCTTTAAGCTGAAGATGCCACCCTGCTGTTCACAAAATAACACGCTGGAACACAGAACTGACCTTTTTTGAATTTGCCACCAATTGTTGATTTGGGAGACAAAAGACATTTTGTTCTTTCACATGCCACCGAGATGGAGAATCTGCTTTTCTCCTTCCATTCTGCAACAAAAGTCTGGAAAAGTGCTTTGTCGCTTGCTACATCGATAATAGTGAAACTTTCAGTGCTTAAGGGAATGAGTGGAAAAACATCCTGAGATAGCTGCAGTGAAAAGCCTTGGTCTATAGCGGCATCATCTTTTATCTTATCAGTCTCAGCTGGGTCTACAATCCCAGGATTGTCCTGGAGTGTTTTTACCTGCTGCTCTGCATTGCCCTCGCTATTCTGCTGCGGCTGAATCAGCTGCCCTTCACTCATGCAGGTGACTTGTCTCTTCCTTGCAGAGTTCACAGAGAGAGAAAAAGAACTCTTTGGCAGAAGCTCTTTGGGGGGTGTTGGAGGAATAAACGTGTTATTACTATCTGGTGGAGGACAGGATATTCTGTTGCTTCCCTTGAGTGGAAGTGTTATGCAGTCTGTTTTTGGAAGATGCAAGTCTTCCGGTTTGTATTCCTTAACCTTGAAACAGCTTTTTAAATCATGGTAAGTGGGCAAAGCCTCTGGCTGACAACAGTCAGATTCAAAAACTGGATCTGGCTCTTTACTAGTAATAGGAGCACCTAACTTGTCTTTTAAACAGGAGCTTACTGAAACTGGTTCAATGCCTGAGGGACTAGGCCATTTGTCTAATACATCCTGCAATCCTGGGCTTAGTTCAAACGAGTGGTCAGTCCACACCACTGGACGAGTTTTCTTGTCTAAAGCTTGTTGGCTTCTCTGGAGCCTTTCACCTTGATCTGCTACTATATCCTTTGGTCTGAGGTCATTGTTACAAATCACTGGGTTTCTTAATCGTGACTGACCATGAAATGCAGAAGGAATATCTTCCAGAAAAGACGGGGAGTTTGCATGATCTAAAACTTCAGCTATTAGATCAGAGAATACTAGAGACACATTGTTAAGCTTCGCAGGGTCCTCATGCTCTTTCTGATTGCCACTGACGTCAAACTTGTTGTGAACAGGCCTTGGGTTCTCCAAAAAGCCTTCTGGAGCAAGCAAAGGAACTTGTGAAGAAGCAAGGGGCTTTCCGTCAGCTTCCATGATGTGAACAGCTGAAAGGTCGCTGATATTACTGAAGCTATCATCAAACAGCAAACTATCACTCATATTCAGGCTTGTTTCAGGGACAGGGTGGCATTCTACTTGTACAATGTGCTCACTACCAAAAGGGGAAGTTGCTTTATGAAGGTCTTTAGCCACAGTCTCCTCTTTCACTGAATTTTGGGTCTGGTAAGCTTGTAGAAAACTGTCTAGCTCGGAGTCGGTCACTGAGAAATCGCTTTCTTTAAGGCAAACTGCAGATTGTATTTCCTTCATTATGGGCTGTAAATTAGGGCCTCCAGACTTCAAATCTTTATTACTGCAGTGCTGAGCTGCATTTTTTGTAATGTTATTTGTTGTGATAGGACTCGATAAGCCCAGTTTCCTAACTGTTGCAGCCAGTCTTTCATCAGTGGCATTCTCAGTCTGTGAAGCGCTTAGTTTCTTGGAGACTTCCTGTCGTGGTATCGCTGCCAGCTCTGAACCTTGTATTCCCTGCTGTCCTGTGATTCCAGCTGCTCTCTCCTGTTTTACTATCATCTCAGTTCGAGTATCCAACTGGAAGCTGTCTTCAAAGTCTCTAGAGTCAGAAAACAGATCAGAGGATGAACCATTCTGAACATCACCTGCATTGCAAACACCTCTGGATTTTACTACAGTGTCTTTCAGAAAATCCTTAGGATGACTATTGGTTTTCTGCAGTGCTCCAGCTTGTAACAATATTCCACTGGGCTTTTCGCTCCCTTTTTTGCCACCGTTCTGAATCTGAATGTGGCAGGATTTATCCTCACCAGGACAAAAATGCACAGGCTTCCATATCCTGCTGCCACTATGGATGTGTTCATTTCCAGAGCATCTAGCAGTTACATTCCAGTGATCTGTATCTAAAGCCATCTGCTGCTTATCAATCATCACCTCAGCACAGCTCGCATCTGTTTGCATTTTATTAATTTTATTCTGCTTATCATCAGTATTTTCATTTCTCAGTGTCCTAGCACTAGCAGGTGTCACTACACTTTCTACAATATTGTGTGTCTGCACACGGATGTGTGGAGTACTCTGCAATGTAACAGGTGCCTGAAAGCATGCTCTCCCCTTAGGCATGCCTTCCTTAACGGTGGTAGGCTCTGGAAATAATCCTTCCATTTTGTCCTTCCTCCCCAGATTAAATTCCCTCATCTGTACAGAATTTGAGACTTTATGAGTTACAGACCCTGTTTCCATAAATTCCTTATTATTTTGGTCTGAAAAAAATTTATCTTTAGAGATTGTGGGGTGGAAAGCAGGCAGCTTTTGTATGTCTGTGCTAAGCATATTTGAATCTTCAAGAAGTGACCTCTGGAGTTTTGAAGCAGTATTCTTTTTCCTAGTCCAGTTTAGATGCATGTCTGCACTTCTTACCAAACCAGAGGCTGAAGACTTTGTTCTCAATGTTGGTGTTTTCCCTTGTTCAGCAGGGAGTTCTAAAATTGCTTTTCTGGAATCCATCCTGGTTTTGACCAGAGAAATTTCTTCTACCTTTTCATTCTCACTGCACGTATTTGGCCGTTTTCTAGCACTGTTCACAATACCATCATCGCATTCCTCTGCTCCAGCCTGCCTCCTGCCTGGGACTTCACTCTCAGATCTGCAGTTTTCTGTACTACCACTTAGTCGCCTTTTATATCCTTTTTTAATATTTGATAAGTTTCCAGTCCGAGAACCAAGGCCGTTATGATGTTGAATGCTGCACCCTTTTTTGTTTAACACCCTAGAAGACTCAGAAGACTGTTCCCCATTTGATCTATGTAGTCTGTCTTCAAGTTCTGACTCACTGCTGATCATGGAGGATGTATCAGACTCAAGAAAAGACTCTGGGTTCCACTGCACTCCCATCAGCGCCAAATCCTGCTGGAGAAGTCCCCTGGCTTCCTCCACAATGAGGGAAGCTGCTTCTCTTTCAGTTAAGCCTTTCATTCCAGCCATCCAGATGCTGCGCACAGTCCGACGCTCCTTTGCGGATTCTTCATCTTCATCCACAGCCCTACGAACGCTATGGGAAAGGTAACAGACAGATGTAAGCATTCATGCAGAAAATAACAAACAGTACGAGGAGCTGGCACTATTCTGCTCCACTCCCATTTCAATTAGCTTCACAGAACCACTATATGCAAAATATAATGCACTTACTAGGAAATAACTATTTCAGTTTTCTATATGTGAATTGATGTCGATGAAAGATATTACTGGCTGTATATCCCAGGAGTATTCCCAGGTTTCTGTGTTCAAACATGTACCCCAGATGAGTCCCAACTCCCTACTAGGGCAAGATCCAGGTCTAAATCAATCCTCCTCCATGGACTGTTCTCCAAAGAAAGGAAACTTCAGGAGCATGAACCAGACAGGTGTCATGGCACAGTCCAACAGGTACTTGATCAAGGAAGCTGGTCATTGCACTAACACGAAAATCACAAGAGAATCTCAAATGACATACAGTATAAATCATCAACTCATTTGATCATATGGTGGAGCTGCCTTTTAGAGGCAGCAAAAGGTCTCCAGAAAGTATTAACAATACAACCAGGACTAAACAGTGCATTGAAAAGAGGAACAAGAAGAAAATTTAAGTCTTACAAGCTTATGCTGCAAACAAAAGATGCTTCTATTAATTTAAAAATAATCATGGAATGACTGTGATCAGTTATTTCTAACTAATGTTGGGCACCAAATCACAAAAAGTTGCCATATTTGAATACAGGTTTCATCCTGCAGTCCTTCACCTTACAAACTCCTTTACTTGACTTCTGGACTTACTGATTTCTCACCTTTTGAACGGTACTGAATTCTTCAGAGCAGTTGCCAAGTCATCAGGACTGGCTTTAGCAAGATCAGCCACTGTGACAAAGCCAGCGTTGTAAAGCATCCTAGCACGCTGTGCATTCAGCAGAGACACTCGTACCAGGTCACAAAGCTCCCTATGAACCCCAAAAGTGAGGCGGCTCTGGAACTGAGAGAGCAGCAGCTCCATGTTGTGCCAGCCCAGTCGATTACAGAAAACCGTTACCATTCCTAGAAAACAGAAGTTACATTAATGTCTTAACTCCAGCTCCAGTGCTACTAACCTCAATTCATTTTTCACCCCCTCATCTGAATAGGCATTCACTTCACATTTCTCACCTTCCCATTACTTACAGAAACTAATTCATGTTTATTATAACTATGACTGGGAACTGGTCTCACAGAATTCTAATTAATCTAGAATTAACTAGTTTGCCATTGAGGTAGAAATTCTGAATGACACTGCTTTTTCAAAGACACTCATCTTGAAAGTGTGAAGCACATGCATATGCTGTAACAGGACTCCTATCAACTAAACACACTGAAGAAAAGACAACAGAAAAAGCAGTGATGAGAGGCAGTAAGAGAAGCCACAGATCTTTGAGGAAAGCCAGCACTGATGTGCATAAAAGCAGAACTTGGCCTGTAGGACTTCAGTTTCTGAGAGCATCACAGGAGGTAGCAAAGCCTATGATAAAGGTTACAACTACAGTCCCCAGCACATGGGAGGAGGAAAAGAGCAGGGAAAAGACAGTTTCTTACTCACAGATTGCATCTACAGAATATGAAAATAACTGAAAGACATAGCATTCCTCACTCTTTTTACAGTGATTATAGAAAACAACTTCTATCGTATCTCTTAACTACATTTATATATGTGTGTGTGTGTGTGATGTCAACAGTTCATTTTACTTCCCAAATTACTTTTGTGAAAATTATTAACACTGGGAATAGAGAATTATGAAACTGCTACAACAAAAAGTTATTTATACTACCAGAATTAAACTACTCTGCATCAGTTGGCGTGACCTTTTCATTTTGGGGTTTTGACTCATGCTGCAACCCACACACAGGGTTTTGCAAGTTGAGATAAAACTGTCTTAAAAATTGAAGAGCCACTTAGGGAGTAATGGAGGACTTAGGCAATAGAAAAAAAAAAATCTCAGTCACATGGTGTGCTGTTACTTCTACTCCTACACAGCCCTCTTAAGGAAGTTAAGGGTGACAGCTATTTGACCTCTTGTTCTCTGCTGATAAATGACCCAGAAACTACTCATTCTCTTCTGAAAACTATAAACTTATACTTTCTGGCCAATTAATTTGCAACCAGGAGAAAGCAATGTTAAGTCTTAGAGGCCCCAAACCTTACCCATGCTGAAAAGTTATTCTTTCCTGATAGAACAAAGCTTCAGAATAGACTTGTACTTAATTTCCATACTTAGCATTGAACGAAGTACATTCCTGCACAGTACAGAGATGATTTCCACAGACCTCAGCACGCTACAGCACTGCTTGATTCCACTCAGCGGGCCCCCTTCCCACAGCATACTTTGCAGTTCAATCTCAAAGCAGGGGCAAACACAGATGAAGCTATAAAGCTGGAAGTGGTTTTACAAGACTGATTGTTGTTAGTACCACACTGTGGCTATCTCATCTCCGTATCTTGAAGGAAGGAAAGAAAGCAGACTGCCCTAGGACTCCTGGGGTATTTTGTCCAGACAACTCACCTGCATAGGTAGCAGCAGATTGCTGCAAGGATTGAAGCTGGCCACGACTACAGCCATATTTCTTGGTCATATCCTTTAAGGGAACCTCACTGATTAAATCCAGAAGGGCAAGACTGGTGAAAAACCTGTAGAAGAAGTACACATGGAAATAAAATCATCATCCGGGGCACATTAGTGTACATGGCAAAATGCACTCTGATAGCATAGGACAGACTGGTACTACAGAAGCAGAGAAGATGGCTTCCAAAAACATCAGCACAAACATCTTGTGCCAGCAGTGTTCTCAATACAGAGCAGACCATATCCAGGTTCTCTGAGCTATCAGCTCACTCAGCAAGAGAGCCAGTTCCTGAAAACAGACACAGAGCCTGTCTGCTCCACATGTTATAGCCTCCAGTCTTTGCACATTCACACCCATTTGTAGCTACCTTTTGTGGATGGCCATTTGTCTGTGCTGTTTCTCTGTTTTAGCTATGATTTTGCCCTTTACTGAGCGAGCCAGAAAGCCTTCTTCTATCCCCACCAGCTCAGCCACACGTTTCATTGAGGTAGGGAGCTTCTCCCATAAGCAGAAAAACTGGTACCAATCAATTGTGGTCCACTCCTCATACACTGGGGTGACCTAAAGAAAATAAGACATTGCAAAAACTATTTTGTTTCAGAGAAACAAACAGAACAGAGCTCTGGGTAAACAAAAATACAGCCTAGGGAATGTGGTTAGAGCATCCTACACACTACTCATAGGCACTGACTCATAACCATGTACCCTGAAGAAAGTAAAAGCTCTTCTAACCTACTGACTCATATAGGTACTCTAATGATTAAACAATTTGGAATCTTTGTCAGATTGCTCCCTAAATCCAAGCCACTAGAAGATTTCTCAGCTGCATCTTTATTCTCCTTTAACAAAACAAAACTTCAGTCTTTTTTTAACAAAACTGACAGATATTTATCAACTTCTTAAAACCACTAGCAACCACAGTAACCACTGCCACAGCACCCTATAAAGCAGGAGGGAATATAGGTTTTTGCCGGGCCTCACTGAAGTTTCCATTTCCTGGAGTAAAAGAAATCTCAGCTCTTATTAACACTAACAAAAAAGGCATCCAGAGCATTCACATGCTTTTAGACAGAAAACCAATTCTGTTATCCTTCAGTTTCAGTATGAGGAGACAAAATGTCTTCATATCTGTATTGATACACTGCAAGATTTATTATTTTGAAATAACTAATAGTTGGCGGGAAGCATTTAGCATAATGCAGAATACCAGATGCCTATGTAGTTGTAAATCATCCATGCCCCTTCATCTGCTATGAACAAAAGTTATTAAGGTAGGGGATTATCTTTCGTTGTCTGGGGGGGGTTTGTTGTTGTTTTTCTTCCTTTTAAAGAAAACTCTCTTCCTAGCCTAGATTTGTTTTAATCAACTTTCCAAAAATATAAGGTCTTGGAATTCAGTCTCATATTTGTACAAGTAAAACATTCAAGCCTAAGAAAATTAAAACGCATTACAGCAGATAATTTCCCTGTAGCCCATAAGGAACACATGGAGAAAAATTTTTTTATTATTTTTTTTTTTTTAAAAAGGCAAAAGAAAAAGCCACCAAAACTAAACAAACCTTCAGCCTTGAAAATGAACAGATGTCCAAGAAAGTGGTTTAGGCTAGCTTCACTGAAGAGAATCTCAAGAACATTTCATTCAACAGCATATTTGATTTAAAATAACATTAGACAAGCTGCTGTCATTAAAAAATACAGGGTAAAAAAAATATTGCCATCACTGTCTCTGTCCCAGAACACAAATAAAATTCATCCTTTTTTTTTCTGTTTTGGAGAAGCAAACAGGGGGAAAAAAAAAAAATCACTAATGCATGACACAAAACAGTCCACTTTGCCTAGTAGAAATACAACAAAATATAATGTGGTCCTCTAAAACAGAGATATGGGGATATATGGGACACTAGTAGATCAAAAAAAAAAAGAAAAAAAAAATCAAATCTATCACTATCAGCCAATAACCAGGTTAATGAACACAGCAAGTAGAGACAGGCACCTTCAATCTCTTTGCCTGTCCCCTAGCTCAACAACTTCTGTCACCACAAGCATATTCTGCTTGGAGTGAACTTTTTTCAGGCAAGATGCCCAAATTCTGCCTTTGATTTATCAGCTTGGTAAAATGAATACACTTTATACTTAAGAAGGTTAAAGACAACTGTCAAATTTTGGGTGATGATTGCATGATGGACCTCTGGCAGCCACGAATCCAAAGAAGTTCACTGCAACTCCATCTTGTTTCCTCACTAATCTTCACAGGTTTGTGGCTTCCTCTCCAAAGGTCTTAAATAGCATTGCCTAGCTTTTTAAGTGTACATGCACATAAATCTTGAAAAATTTTGGGACGCTTCCCCCTCAAAAGATTTATCACGCTCCTTCCTTTAGCCCTGGAAGCTTCACCAGGCAAGTAAACTAAATCAGACATGAATTTCACTGTTATTGAATAGAAGAAAGGCCCACCCATAGGAAGAAAGCAGTGTAGTTCTCTGAGGCTTTTTGAAGGCAAAATAGATGCTAAAACCCCAAAAGTTTTCTGAGCCTCCAAAAGTAATCTGAGATACAGCCTACTGATCCCAAAGACACAACAAAACTGATTTGTTTCATCAGCTTTAAGTATCTCAGAAAAATTACCATTATGCTACATCCAAAACTTACAAAGTTCTGAAATCTTTCGAAGTCAGGAGTGACAACAACAGGCTTAGATGGACATGCAGCACCTGCCTACACAATAGACGCTGTGGGAACAGACTAGTTCTGAAGAACATTCAATTTAGAAAATTTTCTTCACAAAGGATGAGCTAAGCAAAGCAGAAAACAAACCCCTACGTTCATGAAGCCCTCAACAATTCTGCATTGTGCTTTCTCTCCTTTGCTTAGTTTTGGCAGTACAAAATACAAAACACAGAATGAGGAACCTACCAAATAGACAATATGTAGATCATTCTCTAGAACAAAGCTTTTCATAGCTCGCTGCAGGTCAGCAAAGATTTCCATAGCTTCAGTGGGTGAAAGAGAAGAAGAAAGAGTAGCTGAGCCAAGATGTGTTGGATGATAAATCTTTGCTGTTTACACAAAAAAAACAAACAAACAAACAACAAAAAAAACACACAGAGAAACATTTAAGTGCAAGTTTATACCTCATTTTCAGGTTGCAATGTATTTTATAGATATCAATTCTACTAACTTTTTCCAACTGCTTTGTCAAGAAGAAATAGTATATTTCTCCATTCTGAAGGCAGGAAAATAGAAACAATAAAATGTTTAGACTTGCCTAAGTCTAAATTAGCCTTTTTCAGAGGCCAGATCACAAGTTTGGATCCCTCTAACTACCCAGACTAACAGTTGTGGTAGCTATTTGAACAAAACCCGCTGGAATCCCATCTGCCATCCTGCCTAGGAGTTATCATGTTGAGTATTTCTTTCTTAGGAACACTAAGTATCTCCTATCACCTTTTCTTAAAAAAAAAAAAAAAAGAGATAGAAATTAACCTGTAATGGGGATTCTTACTGTTACTGTAAGAGTCTCATCCGTAGCCATTTTAAGAAAATAGCCAAAATCAGGAAAAAGTGCAACCATGTACACCAAGCAGTTCTAGAAGAGACTTGCACTCTCTTAGAATGTACTGTTTCTTCTTCAGAAAGACAAAAAACATACTCTGCAGTTAATATGCCCAAATCCTGCAATAAAAGTATCCCTTTTTTAAAGATATTTGGGGAATTTGTAAATTAGGATGCATCAGTCTTTGAGGTGATGTGCAGAGAGGCCTTCCAAGAACACATGCATGCAAAAAATGCTAAGGCAGGTATGAAGTCACTCTCCAGAAAGCTAAAACACACGTGACACACGTGATTCTTTAAAATTCTTGTAAAACCGAAAATATACAGAAGTTCTCATTGTAAAGTTATATTGAGCATCTATCCAGCTGCAGAAGATTTACTCATTCAAAACTGCTAACAGCAATCATTGGGAAGAACACCAGTGTTACCTTTCACATCACTGCCGGAGTCCAGAACCTGAATGAATTCATTTTCCAGCAACCATGCCACACAAGCCTCAACAGGTCCAGTCTGTGCTTTGTCTTGTGCATCCTCGTTTTCCCACTTGCTTTCTTTCAAGCTGGATGCAAGAAGAGTGCAAGAAGCGTAGGTTTGCACATCATCTGCAGTGTTGGCCACTCCTCCCACTATAATCTGTTGAAGAAAACTACTTGTTCATATTGCCAGAGAAGCAGTACGATGGAACCTCAGATTGGAGAATCAAAGAGACTGATCCATCAGCTATCTAAGTTTTAAAGAACCAGTACAAGAGGGGAACATGAGGCAAAGCAACTGCCAACCTTTAAGTACTTTTGGCAAGAAGTTAGACACCTTAGCTAAAGTAAAAGGACTAAGCTATGGCAAAGAATGAATTATAAAATCTTATTTTGATAGTGGACATACACATAGTAGCAATTTGAGACTAGCCCTAGGCATTTTGCTTAGCCAACATCGTCAAATACTTTTAAAAGAAGTTTAGAACACAAACTGCAAGTTTCTGAAGACAAAACGCAAACCCTACAGAGGGGGGCATGCAAGAGGGAGCGAATTGGGTACCACACCTGTTCACCAAAAACGTATTTACAAAATTTCCATCATTTCTGTGCAAAAGAGGTAGATAAATTGAGAGGGGGAAATAAGGGACCCAACAAGGTTCTACAAATGTCATTATGGCTCAATTCAGCCTACAAAGCCTCTGGGATCAGTAATTTATAAGCATCTCCCAGTTAAGATTGTTAGGTCACACAAAGTTTAAGAATTACACTTTTTTCTGCCTGCAGTTTGAGTATATCTATATGCAAAAGCAAAGCTTAGTAACCCTTGTTTGAGTGCTCACATCCTAATCTGCAACAAGCAGAGACTGAAACATACCAAACAAAATGCTGAATACTGAAGCAAGCTGGCAGACCCAAGTAATTTTCTTCTGAAGCTGCCTGGGTTGACCATGGAGGAAACAGAACAAAAGAAAGTGCACAAAAAACATTTGATGGTATCACAAAAGAAACCATTCTACAATTACAAGAGTGCAAGCACAGTTCTAATCCCTCTCCACGTGTTCTGTACCTCAAGTATTGCTCTTTTCATGCTAGAAGCAACACCTTCCCCTTCTCTTCTAAGCAAACAACTGCAAACAGGCTTGAGAGATCCCTGAAGTAGAGCAGTTCCTTTTGATCTTTCTGAGGGCTTGCAAACTAAAATGCTCTCACCTATAGGGAAAAAAAGAAAGAAAGAAAGAAAGAAAGAAAAAAAAAAACCAAAAAACAAAACCCACCACATTAATGACCTTAGTATTGCATCGTAGCACTGTAATAGCTACATACAGTTCACAAGGACGTACTGGAATGGAAAACTGTAAATATTTTTGAAAAAGCTGAATAAAAATTTAAAAAAAAAAAAGAGAAAAAACTTTGCAACCTAGAACAGTGTGTATCCACACTGCATCCACAGATGCAGAATACTTAAGAATACTTAAGAACTAAAAGCAGAGCAAACTTCAAAGTTACATTAGGCTAGTCAGGATCTTGACAAATCAGTTAAGGAGCTTCCATAGCCTCTCTGTGCATCTGCTTTGCTGCTAAACCACTCTTGCTTCTTGTTTTGGAATTGACTGGTACTGTAGCATACAGTGGCATCAATTTTTCTTCTGCACTACATTATTAAACTGAAAAGATTTTCAAAAGCAAGAAGAAAACATAAACGCTGTACAGCACTTTGATAGTTTAAGTCAATCAGGTTTCACTCCTGAAAAGAAATAACACAGAATCCAAAGTAATTCAGAAATCCAAAGCTATTAATCTAAGTAACTATGCATTCTCTGAACTTTCATACATGCATATATATACACACATGCACACACGTAAAATCTTAAGTATCCTGAATGGTTTCCACTGAAAGTACATCTAAATATATCTTACCTTAAAATTCTCTATCAGACATTGTTAAGTTAATCCCTAACTACTGAAATTCTGTGTGAGACAAAGAGTCCCTGAGCCATGAAACAAAAACAAAAGTAAAGGGCAAATTCCTTTAATGAGATAATAGTACAGACTACTCATTGCAAATGCAGGGGTCACATAAAGGAGATTTTTTTTTCAATAAAGCCATTACAGAGAAACTAGGTCCCTGGGAGACCTAGCCAGTTCGAAGCTTTGCCAGTTGGCACAGGATAAATGAATTATGGGTAGGACAAGCTTGCCTTTGACTAAGAAGAGAGCATTAGATTTGGATTAGCTGTACAGTAAATATCACAATATGTTTATGATAACTTGTTAAGATTTAAGTGCACATAGTCTGGACACCAAGGTAATTTTGGTAACAGGTATCTTAGTAAGATCCTAGGAATGTTAAGTTATGATGTAACCATGGACATTGTAATGCTACAGTAGTTAGCAAATCTAGAGGTAATGAAAACACAACTGCACTTTTAAATTTAATCAACAGAATGTCACACATGCAGTGTAGGTGAGTAACCGAATACAGCTTAAAGATGATGACGTAAGTGAATTACAGGATGAAAGACATGCTCAGAGAATGGGTCTCTGGGAATTATTTTTTTTTATCCTGCCAGGTGGAACTTTTGGCACCTGTTGACATTGTACTTTTGCCAAAGCTGAGAATAGATAAGATAAACTGCCTGTAAGCATTGCTTTGTGAAATCAAAGCTTATTTTGATTTTAGCAATAAAGAATGTTCACTCATTTCATATTTTGGTTCTGATGTGACATATGATTCCCTCTGAAAACTTTGACTCTTCAGTGTGATAAAACTAACAGAAGATGGGGATCCACTTGGCTCTACATTATCTGACAGTCATTCAAGGCTTGAGGGAGAACATTTCCGAAGATGCCACTGAGAACTTAAAGCCAATAATTTCAACTTAGTAAACAGTAAAAAAAAAAAAAAAAAAAAAAAACTTTTTTAAAAACCTNAAAAAAAAAAAGCTTTTCTAAGATCCCTTATTAAACATTGCAGATGAGAGGGGCAGTCTAGGTTCGCATTAGACTAGACAAACACCAGAAGACTCTCTAGGCATAAAACCCCATTAAAAGCAAAAAAGGCCCTATTATATTTCTAGGTTTTGTTCAATGATACCTATTTCACCTTGGGAAGGTGACAGTTTTGATGAATGCAAAAATAATCCAATTTCATTTTCTAAAATGATGTTTTTAAATTTCCATCAAATCAGAAAAAAAAAAAATTCAAAATCTAAGACAATCCAAAACTACAATGTTGGGAGGGTAGGAGGAAATCAATCCAACAGCATTTATCTTCTGTCTGTCAGCTGAATTTCATATCTACATAAGGCATTTTTCCAGCTAAAGTTGCTGTCCTCCAGTCTCCCTACTCTGTGAAAGAGTAGCAGCTGGTATGTAGCTTTGTGTTCTCATCCAAAAGACTCTGCAGAGTGGAAAAAAATGGTACATTCATGAAGCTCATCAGCATAAAATCAGCTGCTTACTGTGCAAAACATAGTCACATCAGAACTGTCAAAAAAGGGTACTAATTATTGTAACTTCAAGGGGAAAAAAAAAGAAACTTCAAGGAATAGTGTCATTTTACACCTGCCAGCTACACTCAAATGACAAAGTCTGGAAAATTTCAAAATACAGCATGCAGCTGCCCTTTTCTTTAACACATAGGGATAGCTCACAGAGATATAGGTCGCAAAATGCTCTGTTGCTATGCTACTCTGGCAAAAATAGAAAGTTAAACGTAAGAACAGTCTGCTTACGTAGGGTTTCAGCAAGCACCAATCAAACCATCAGTAGGGCAAATTCCACTTCCTGGTTCTGTTGAACTTCTTATTTTCTACTGTGTTTATACTTGTATAATAATTTTTTTTCCAAATATCATCCATGAAGATAAATTTTCATTGCAAATTAAAATAACAGGCAGGATTATTTTGTTGAACATCAATCAGTGCTGCTGTATGCATGAAGACACCGTATTATCTATGAACTACTGTTCATATTTCCTTGTCTGTTGCATTAACTATAACTTCTATGGATCTTGAAAGTTGTACATGTAGTGGAAGTTTAATAAATCCAAATCAGAACTTCAGACAACAGAAGAAGTTTGTCAAATTATTGTTGTAGACTTTAAATGCATTTCTTACACTTTAGGCCTCTCCAATGAGAGTTTACAGTAAATTTTCTCACTGAAACTGTAAACACTTTAGTAAGCTGACCATGGAACACACGATTAAGGCAAAGGGACAGCACAGCCTTAGAAGCTAACAAGAATTCAAAGGAGAAAATAGCCCGCTCCTGAAGTAAGTGACATGTAAATACCAAAGTAAGTCTCATGCAGTGAAGAGAATCCCCTGAGAATTACAATTTTTACTCCATTAATACCGAACAAATTCATCTTGATTAACTTAATCATACTGAATACCAAAGGAATTCATCGTAATTAGTCACTAATTGTGAAGCACTGCCCTGGATTTAATCAGGTTAACACCGTTCTTAAAAGAATGTTAATAAAGCCTCTGCTTACCCTCTGTGTCCACTCCTTTCCTGCCAGCCCTTCCAGCCATCTGCTTGTAAGTGAGAATGTCCAGCAGTTTGCCACCAAACATGGGAGTGCGTATAATTACTCGGCGTGCAGGCAAATTCACTCCAGATGAGAGCGTGGAGGTTGCTGCTAGGACTCTAATCAAGCCCTGGCGAAAGGCTCCTTCAATGATGTCCCGTTCATCAAAAGTAAGACCTGAAGAGAGATGACTTCTAGTGAACCTAGTAGCAGTGAGATTGCATTTAAGCACCAAGAATATTACTGTCAAGCAAGGGAAAGAACAACCAAACTTAATGAACATTTGCCATTCAGTGTTAGGAACTAGACTCGCAACACTACCTCAGTTAACTTCTTTCGAATCCTAAGTGAAGCAAAATTTCATCATTCGGTTTTTATTATTCAATTGACAGTTATAGTTATGAACTAGCTTTCCTAAGGTGCTTGTACACATTGTAGCAAGATGAACAATTATTTACTACATCTCTACAAGCACTACGAGTAAATAAATAAATAAATGAATGAAAAGAAGAAAACTTGATGTAACAAACACAGTACAGAACTAGGATTTAGTCCTTTGCTGTCCTGACCCTGGAATCCTCCTTCATTATTTCCATTCAAGGTTACAGGTCTAATATGCATTTTTCTACAGTTTCTTGAGGACTTCAGGCCAATTTTATTCTTGGGAAAGAAATTTACACTCTATAAGAACTTGCAATTATTCCCCCTACATATTCAGTGCCATAGCTGTTGTTGTCTCTTCCAGAACCAGTCCTTTCTCTCAGTGGATCAACAGGGGATATACACTATTACCTACTTCAGTAAGAAAGAAAAGATCTAGCCAGAAGCGCTCGTGGCACATGCTCCTTTTATTGTCATTGTTGTACTACTTCTATTTACTCATCTATTTCAGTATTAAGTTGAGGAAAATTGCTCTGAAATACTACAAATGTCTTCAAAAAGCAACTAGTAAATTGCCAGTAACTACAGCAAAAAGAACCCATGTGACTTGACCATTACAGAATTCAAGACCAAGATATTCAGGAATACCTGCATGATGAAATGCCACTCCCCATGGCAAAGTACGTTGGAGCACAGAGTCCAGGCCTGAGATAGAACGCTTTAGCTGATCCAGAACCTCATCGATTCCTTCTCTGTCCACAACAACTGGGGAAAGGGATGAGTTTTTTGCAGAACCTTAAGAAAGAAAATATTTTTACAGTTTCCACTAAAATTAATTTGCATTAAAGGCACTGCATATACCACAGTCTTCTATTAACTATTGTTCTCTTACCCTCAGCCTGTTGCAAACTGTAGAATTCCCTGGCAATGACGTCTGCCAGTTTCTCACACCAGTTCTTGGATGGACAGAAAAGCAGGACTGAATGGCCATCACAAACAGTCTCATAACACAGGCTCACAACATGGTCTTCATCTCCCTGAATTGAGACAAAATATTTCCAATGCACCTTAACACTGAATAGAGTTTGTAAACGCTCTCACTCTTCTGTGTCACACTAGGAATCAGAAAGAAATCTTCAAATCAGAAAGAAGAGCAAACAAGGAAGATGGAGCACTGTCATCTTAGTTTCTGTCTTGCTTTAGGAAGTCCAGACACTAGTATGACCACACTGTTGAGGACAGCCTTAGACCCACCCATGAATAAATCTAAGGTTTTACATCCTACTTTCATAAATCTGATTGAAGGCCACACAGTGTGCAGACAAAAAGGGAAAAAAAAAAAAAAAAAAATCACTGTAACCTCCATGTAGTGCTAACAGTGGTGGAGAAGAACTAGGAAGACCTCTGAGGGAAAACATCCCTCTACAGTAACTAAGGACGAAGACTTACCAACTAGGATGCCTGAACTGAAAGCATGAGATGTAGTAGTCTGAGCATTCCCAATAAGATGCACCCAGCAAGCACTACTGACCAAAGACTGGAAGTGTTCAGAGCACAGCAGCAGGTTTTTATGGATACTTATATGGATGTACATGCAAAACCCCACTGTTTACAGCTTGCCTTTTTGGTTGTAACATTCTAAGAGAGTTCCTGCAACTGATTTATTTTGCTTGGTTAAGCCAGATTCTCTTCTAGCAAGCAGGCCAGAGGAGGAAGAGAAAAAGAGGTAGGCATACAGTTAGAAATAAAAAGCACTGAAATGCAAATGAAAACACAGGAACAATGGCAGGAACTGCATAAACACATCAAAAGCTCAGTAAGGATTCAGCCAAATTCAGCAGAAATGGTGATGTCATCAAGTTCCTTTTCCTGATCCAGTTTGAGGCACAGAACAGAAGTCTGAAGGTCCAGTGATAGATTTCAAGCCCAAGAGGACCACTTGGTCCTATAAAATAAGCCAACTCCCTTACAACTAAACTAGGCTTATGACTCAACAGTTTTCCTCACTGAATCTACTACCTATCCAAAGCAACTATTTCAAAAAATATCCAGAAAAAGAAATGCAACATCGCCTTCTCAATATGACCACATGAAAGGAAGCTTCTGGATATTCTTATCACAAGCATCTCCTTTTATTTCTACGATTCTTTTTTGCTGTGCCACCATGTGACTGAAAACAGAATGCTCACAATGAGGACTGGGTGCAAAACATTCCAATATTGCTGGCATTCAGCTCATACTGTCCAGCTACCACATTAATATTACACAGAGCAGTTGAATGGACTGGGAAGAGAATTCACCCTTCAAAGACTTCACAGTAGGAACTGCAAATTTCCCATTTCTAACTATTTGCTTCTTCCAAATCATTATAGTATGTTACCCTTAACTTTTCACATCCTTTTCAAGTGTGCAAAAGGACTCAATACTGAAAACAGATTCAGAAGAATCAGGATGGACATCTGCCTTCTAATCACAGACAAAATTAGATCATTTAGTAGTTTAAAATAAGCAGGTTCAATACCAGATTTTAATGCAAATATATTCTCCCAGTGATTAATGCAAATTGCTTTGCCTAACCAGGAAATATTTACCTTCACTTATGAAAGTGAAGTAGATTCCAGGACAGAAGATAGGGTGGTGGGTAAGGGGAGAATCAAACTCTTTATACCTCTCAAGTGCTCAGAGACAAGATAGCTGCAAAGTCAACTTTGTCTTCAAGTCAGATTCAAGAAACTTCAAGAACTTCATGAAAATGACTGTGTTTTGTTTAAATCAGTAGAAGACAAAAAAAAAAAAGTCCTTAGCTTGAACACACAATCTATAAAATAAACAATGAAGTCAGGAATGTCTTCTATTAAAAAAAAACAAACCATAAACATACCATGTCTTTTTAACGGTAGCTATACGAAAGGTGTTATCCCAAAGCCACTGCTCAGAGTTTTGTTACCTTCAGTTGAAGCTTGGGCTGGAATTCTCGCACTAAATTCATGGAGGAGTCATAAATGTTGCTGCCAATTTTCACCCGCTCTTGGAGGGGCACAGGGCGAAAACCTGTACAGTACAACTCTGCATCTAACCAGGAGGCTAGGATTCCCAAGTTAGGGAGGGTAGCACTCATGCCTACTATCTGTATCCCACCAAAACAGGGACTGGTCGTCTTCACCTGTCTGGAAGCAGTTAAAAGAAAATGAAAGTTAGTAACAACACAGGCTACTGTTCTGGAAAACAGCATTCAGAAAAACTAAATCTACTTTCTTCCGGAATCTAAAGTGCAAAACTATTTTTCTAAACTTCTTAAAAAAGAAACAAGCCATACTCTACTCTTAGCAAACACTATGTCAGGTAATGCATTGATAACAAGATAATTCAACTTCTTATCATTTTTAACCTAAACGTTAAGCTTCTTTTGGTAACAACAGCCATAAACTGACTGCATATTTGGAGAAACTGCAAACAAATAAATAAATCAACTATTTCCTTGCTATTAACAAAAACATGGAAATAAAGGAATGGTTCAGTCTCCACTGAAGTCTTTCTAAGCTTAAATGCCTTAATTAAAACACTTTGATTTGTTTCAATTTCAGGACAAATAATAGTAGACTAAGGTCTTCCTGGAGCTGGGAACCAAAGCCCTTAGTTCAGCAAAGAAAAAAAAAAAGCAGCTTCAGTTCTCAAAACGCTGACCAGCAACTTCAACTAAATACAGTGAGAAGTAATGGACTCTTAACAGACCTGAAAACACAAACCATTAATACCCAAATTTTTAATTCATGTTTTTACATCCACACAATGGGGCAGGGGGGAGGAAGTGTATGCTCCTAAGCCTATGTTTAGAAACTACTCATTTGCATTGCATTGAGCCACAAATTGAGACTTAAAAAAAAATAAACAAGTTTGACAAATCACCGTGAGCTCAGAAACAGCTTGAACCTTCTTAGAAGATCCTGGTATTCCTGGCAAAGACAAGATAGAGGAAACAAGACTACCTAGAAGCTAGAGTAAAAAAGGCCAGTCACTGATGAGACAGACATAAAGAAGATGTGGAGAGGCAGACTCTCATATCCAAGCTCTTCAAGCATTTGCTAGTACAGCTCCATCTAGGTTGCAGATTTTCACCCCCTACAGCAACTTTTGACCTTTTCCTCCCCTAAAGGAACTTTCAGCCTTCAAGGATTAAAAGGGTTCCAGCTCCACAACACACTCTTTGACTAGGGAAGAGAAAAATCTGCTGCAGAATTTTGGCCAGATCTGCAAAAGCCTCACAGAGAAGCAGAGGCACCCACGCTGGCAATGGCCATCAGAGAACATTCTCTTGCTGCGAGGACATAGCCTTACACTTCAGTGGTTCGTCCAGCTAACCACTTAAAAAGCTCTTAAAAGCGCTGGTCAGTCTGATAATTGGTCAGGTTGGACAGTTTTTAAAGCATTTGGATAACGGGGCTTCTATTAAGTAACAGGAAAAAAAGCACCACAGATTTGGGAGGACATTTGAGAGAAAATGTGGTCTTCAACTCCAGGAATCTCAAGTGATTCCAAAACAAAAAAAGCAGCCACCTCCCTCATGTCAGTAAGCGGTACAGGGAACCACTGTCAATTTGACCATGACAAAGAGATGGAGGATCTGGGCCCTACTGCCTATATGGTGAAGGCTGAAGCATTATGTCTTTCTAGGAACATTTCTTGATGCATCTGTCCCTTTCTCCCTGAAAAATATTTTCTCCTTCCTGCTTCTTCAATGCAAGGGAGGAAAACAGAGAGTGGACCTGCACCTGTGCTGCAGCTACATGATAAGCCAAGGTAAAAGGAGCAGTAAAGCTACTCACGCTGCTTGGAAGTGTACTGGCTTCCAGGAGTTATGGGGAGAATATGAGAAAAAGTCAGAGGTGGTTAGACCCAGAACACTGCTGTATCCTGGAAATTAGGATGGGAAATAACGGCTAACATGTCCAGTGGAAAGCCAATGGCAGTTCCCCCAGAACTAAACAGGTAGTCTGTACTTAGCCCAGCATTGGTACGACTCACAAGACATGAAACAGTAAAGAAAACAGGCAAAATCTGGCTTTTCGTGCAAAGGCAACAGTTTATTTTGACTCACCTTTCAGCACCACCAGTAAAGAAGATTGATACACCTTTTTCTCCATTTGCCTTTGTCTGTGTTAGGGTATTATGGAACAGCTGGACAATTTGGTGCTGGAGATCTAGATACTGGATTCTTAAAAGCCTCTAAAGCTCTTTGGTAACGTTTAATATGTTCCCCAGTGTCCAATCAGTTGTGCTAAAGGCAAGAAACCATGCAACCACTAGGCTACCCACATGTTACAAGCAAAACCATAGATCACCCTGAGCAGTGTTAACTAAGACTACTGGCACATCCTCTTAAGTCTTCTGATCAATTCACCATTGACAAGTTAACTCTTCCACAATACACGAACGTTTCAGTAGGATAAATATTCCATGAAACACTGAAAAATTAAGCAGGGCAAGTCCACGAGCAAAAACATTAAAAGAAATCCAAAGGTTTAAAAAAAAAAAATAGGCTAAAAATGTAAATGAAAACTTCAGCCTTATTTCTTTTCCTGAGAGAATGAATCCCATGGTAGCACACAAATTAAAAACCATGAGGAAAAGAGGTTTTCACTACAATGGCAGGCCCCTGAGAGGTGGTACAAGGAGACCTTAATAACTGAAGTAGTCTAGGTCATCACTCTCATAAAAACTCCAGAGCTAACCCAAATTTCCAGTCACCCAGAGAACAAAATATTTAAAGCCAACCATAATTTATCATTAAAAGACAAACATCCTGGACTACTCACCGTTTTGCAACCTTCTCCGTAATATATTTGACTTTGGTCAGAAGGAGTTCCAGCAAATATCCTCGATGAGAATCTCCCAGCATGTGCAACTCATCCACAACCACCACTCCTGATAAAGAGAAGCACTTGGGTTATATCTGATGAAACTCCAAACTAAGAACAGATAGCCTTGATTGTTTCATATTCCACATGATGAACTGAAATTTATATTCACAAATCCAGCTGTGTTTACCAGCACCACTATGGCTTCCTTCTGTCACTGATTCTTCCCAGAGAGACAAATCATGACCAATGTCATGACATTTCAGACCCCCCACAAGCTCACACACACACAATCACCTTTTAGAAAAATCAGAATAAATAGTTTGAGTTGTAAGTCTGGCCACCACACAAAACAGTACTGCAGCATCTATATTGTAACCTCTCTGCAAGTAAAAACCACCAGGCTTCAGAGTATCTGGAAAAGAACATTCCAGCATCTGAATGAGCTAGTTAAAAGCTTTGTTGACATCACCCATTTCCTTCCAGAGAGGGTTCACATTTTCCCTAGTCTTCCTTTTATTGCTGAAGTACCTACAGAAGCTTTTCTTGTTGTCCTTAACAGCCCTGGCCAGATTTAATTCTATCAAGGCTTTGGCTTTCCTAACCTGATCCCTGGCTGCTTGGACAGTTTCTCTGTATGCCTCCCAGGCTACTTGCCCTTGCTTCCACTCTCTGTAGCCTTCCTTTTTGTGTTTGTCCAGGAGCTCCTTGTTCATCCACGCTGGATGAATGCCTCCCGGCATTTTTGCCTGACTTCCTCTTTGTTGGGATGCATCACTCCTGAGCTTGGAGGAGGTGGTAATCCTTGAATACTAACCAGCTGTCTTGTGCCCCTCTTCCCTTGTGCATGTGTCATGGTTTAGCCCCAGCCGCCAGCCAAGCACCACATGGCCACTCATTCACCTTTCCCCACTCCCAGTGGGATGGAGAGGAGAATCGGAAGAAAAAGATAAAACTTGTGGGCTGGGATAAAGACAGTTTACTAGGACAGCAAAGGAAGAGGAAAACAACAACAACAATACTTAGAATATACAAAGCAGGTGGTACACAATGCAATTTGTTCACCCAATCAGCCCCCCTTATATACTGAACATGATGCCATATGGTATGGAATACCCCTTTGGCTAGTTTGAGTCAGCTGTCCTGGCTGTGTCCCCTCCCAACTTCTTGTGAAAATTAACTCTACCCTAGCCAAAAAACTAAGGACACAGCGGTACTCTGTCAAATAGATCCCTGAAGAGGCCAAAGTCTGCTCTCCTGAAGGCCACGGTACTGAGCTTGCTGTGCGCCCTCCTAACTGCCCTAAGGATCTTGAACTCCACCATTTCATGATCACTGTGGCCAAGGCTGCCCTTGAACTTCATGTTTCCCACCAGCCCCTCCTTGTTGGTGAGAACAAGGTCCAGCATGGCACCTCCCCTCATTGGCTCCTCTATCACTTGGAGAAGGAAGTTATTTATCATCAACACATCCCAGGAACCTCCTGCTCCTGGATTGCTTGTGCCCTGTTGTGTTGTCCCTCCAACACATATCAAGGTGGTTGAAGTACCCCATGAGGACCAGGCCTTGTGAACATGAGGGTGCTCCTATCTGTCTGTAGAGGGCCTCATCCGCTCAGTCTTCCTGGTCAGGTGGCCTGTAGCAGAGCCCCACTATAGCGTCACCTGTCCCTGCACTCTCTTTAATCTTGACCCATAAGCTCTCAGTTGGCTCCTCATCCATCCCCAGGTAGAGCTCCATGCACTCCAGTTGGTCATTGACATAGAGGATGACACCCCCTCCTCATCTCCCCTGCCTGTCCATCCTGAAGAGCCTGTATCCTTCCATTCCAACACTCCTGTCATAGGAGCCATCCTACCACATCTCCGTGATGCCAATGACATCATAGCCCTGTAGGCTTGTGCACATCTCCAACTCCACTTGTTTATTCCCCATGTTTGCATAGAGGCATTTCAGTTGGGCCTCCAGTGAAGCTGACTTACTGTTTGGAATTCCTTTGTGCTGCACTTCAGGTGCTCTCCTACTGACCTGTGATCCTTCTCCAGGCTCTGGGCATCTATTGCTGGCACTGGCATCAAACTGGTAGGAGTGGGATGGATTGAGGTTCCCCTCCCTCAGCAACTTTAGTTTAAAGCCCTCTTAACCAGCTTGGCAAGTCTATGACCAAAGATGCTCTTCCCCTTCTCTGACAGATGGAACCCAGCAGCCCCCAGTAGACTAGGTTTCAGCAGCTGGAGATCAGATTAGGGTCTCCCCAGAGGAGAAAACATAGAGCCACTACAACTCAGCCACCCAGTGCATCTCCTGCACACATCCCAACAACTAGCAGCAGTACATACTCTGTCTGGCCAGGTGACTGCGTCACAGAGACATGGAAGAGGCTGAAGGAAGGTTTTTTTTTTTTAAAAAAAAAAAAAAAAAGAAGCAGGGCATAGAGGACACTAGGCTTCATTAGTTCTGCTGCTGTGGAATATTTTTCCTCTTTGGTACAGCTATGTAATATCTTCCTGATACAACTAAAATAGCAGGAGTTTAAAGGCAATGTGACCTTATATTATCTATTTCAATGCTATTTTTCCTTCTCATTTTTTTTTCTCTCCTTCCTACGTATGTTCCTTCTCTCTCCGTCTGTTTTCTCCCCCCTTCTCTTTCAAGCTCTAACTTAAGTTAGAAGAGTGCTGCACTGCTTCATCAGCCTCTTTTACAAACTCCCACCCATCCAGCTCCTCTGCTTTCTTGTACTTCCTCTATTCTGTGCTCGCTTGTAAAAACCAGTAATTCGTTGGTCACCAAAGACATTTATTCAGCTACCAGAAAAAGCTTCCTCGTACAACAGTCTGTCTGAATTATTCCAGCAGCTGAGACAGGACAGTATAATCAGGTATCTACCAAAGTAAAATTCATACAAGTTACTTTTCCAGTCTGTGTGCCAAGCAGCAGCACATTTTGCTTCCTGAAATGAAGCATAGAACACTAGTGGTACCTACAGGCCAAAGCACAGGGAATGCCACTATTTGTTGTATGGGCCACTTGTTCTATACCTTCTGCTGCTACTCAGCTATAATAAATATCCAAACCCACACTAAATCTGTGTATTGTATTACCCTGGCAGTCTGCAAGCTGGTGAGACCTGACTGTCACACATGCACACTGCTCTCTATTCAGGCAGTACTCAGAACATACCCACCAGGATAACACAGCAGGACCAATCGGACAACCAGTATTGTTCCCAAAGCCGTCCTCATCTTAAAATGGAATTGCAGCCAGGGAGGACTACAGGTCCCAGCATGCAATGGTATTTTCTACTCAACAAGCTCAGGAGCGCAAGTGGGGCCAGAATTTCACCATGCTGCGTTGCTACTGAAAATCAGGCTAGCCTCAGTCTCCTCTTTCTGTCTGCAAATTAGGTGTGTCCCTAGAAGACTGCTGAAAAAAACTTACTAAAAAATACCCGAGAGCTATCATACGTGTTTACAGTAGAATAACTAGGCTGCTTTAATTCCATATCCTGTTTAAAACTAAAAAGTTCTGAATGACAGGCAGGGAAGATTTGATTTTTTTTTTTTTTAAACACAATTAAACTAGTAATTTTTTAATTTCAAGTTTAAATTAAGAAAAGAAACAACTTAAGTATCACATTACACAGCACATTACAAATCCACTCCCAGCTGACACATTAAGAAGGCAGCAGATTCTTCTCTAATCCACTTTCCTAAAAACTTAACGTTAGTGTCAAGAGACTGAACAACAGGAGGAATATCATCTCCTGTGTACCTGGATGTTCAAAACTGACACACGTTATATAATAATTAGCAAGACAAAATTGCTTTTAACTGCTTCATACAGCAAATAGAGCTCTGCCAGGCAGAGGATTTGAGTTTTTCTCAACAATTTCCAAAGGCAATGTGAGCTATCAGCAGGGGGTTGACACCAACAAAAGGAACAGCTCAAGTTTGAGATGGATTCCAGCCAGAATTGCAGTCATCTCCCAATAACTCATCTCTAAAGATAAAACATCCTCATTACAAACTGATCTAAATTTAGAATTAATCAGAAGACGAAGTACAAGCTTGCTGTTTCAGACAAGCTTGCTTTAAACTGGCATTTTCAGCTCATGCCCGTATTTTGCAGCTTTTATGAAAATTTATCTCCAAATAAAAAAATTTGTCAAGTTCTTCCTTTAAAGATGACTTTTAAACTCAAATTTAATTTAAAAATTAATTTCAAATAAGCATATAAAGAAAAAATTTTTACCTCTATTTCAGTTATATGGTCATATTGAGGCACAAGGGAAATGGAGGGTTGCAGCAGAGGTATTTTCAAATGGTGAAAGAAAAACATCATGCTTTAAGAAGGTATCAGTGTTAAGGACACACATTCAAACTTAAGTCTTGTAATCACTTCTTCATACGACTCTTCTCAGGTACATTCATCTTAGACAACACAACAAAATGTATGGACGGAACAGAGGTACCAACCAATGGGATTTGGCATATCTCTAGCTTCTGAAAGATGGTATCATTGAACAATACGTTTTAATATACTAAGTATGCTTCTGAGGCACCCAAGCCAACATAAATAAGGACATTATGACCCCACTCTCTGCCTTATGCTGGCAGTACAGCTTGTACAGTTTGGTGACCTAGGATCAAACTAACCCAATTTAAAACAAACAAAAAAACCCTGAACTAAGTAGCCATATAACTAACTGGATGATCGCCAGTTCTCTTGCAAGGGAAGGGATGAAGATATACATGCATGAATTGGGCTGGATTGCAGGAGCCTTAATTCAAATGACCTTAAAATGCTGCACAACCATGGTCATCCACTCATCTTCCAGCCCACTGGCTGGCGATGATCCAGGCCCTATAGATCCAGGTGTGAATGTGTTATCCCATGATCTCACACACTGAAAAAAAACCTACAAGGCTCTATTTGCCTTATTCTCTCCTGTGTTTAAAAACTCTTCTGATATACAATGCTGCAGAATATGATGACACCAGATGCACACGGGAACCGCAGTTTCAAAGGTGAAGGTCTCAGAGCAGTTTGATACTCATCTAGTGTTCCAATTTTTATATTCTTAAAACAACAATGAGCTATGTTACAGGCCATAGTGAAGATGGGAGGGAGTACTGTATAAAACAAAACTGGGTATAGCTTTACTGAGCAGGGAAACAAAGAGAACAAACTTCTGACTGGACTAGGAAAACATGTCTCTCCAAGTGTGCACTGGAAACATAGGATTTCTTCAGGTTTTAGATCTCCTCCCAATACTAAATGAATACTACCATTATCTAGTGGCCATCAGGGTCATGGTGACCCAGAAGTCTATATTACAAGGACAGAGGGCTTTGGAGCAAACTACAAGAGAGAAATGAATGTCACAGCCCTCATAGTCACCATGCCTACCCAGAGGAGCTTTTATGTATTCATTCCACTTATCTGGACCTAGGTAAGCACCAAACACAATTCTGTCTCTTCCTTGAGCTAAGTGAAGATAAACCATGAATGCTGCAATGGCTGTCCAAAACAAACATACATACATACATTCTTGAACTCAAACATATCCCAGACATTTAATTCAATTTCATTAATTAGAACACATTTTCAAGCTATGGGAATCACTGCTTATCACAGCTAATCACTGTCCATGGATTGTCATCCATGTTAGACAAAGTAAAATCTGCAGTTTCTACCTACTCACCCCAGCTGCTGAGTTACATAGAATAGTCTTTGACTGCCTTCCTAAAGCCAAATCAGAGGTGTTCTGGAGGAAGAAAAATCACTCAGTTTTCCTATATGGCGTGTCTGTCACATACAGAACTGAGCAAATACAAAGTAGTTCATGATTTCACATGTACTCAGAGTATGTAATAAACTTCATCCGTGCAACGGTCAAGCCTTAGTATTTTACCTAGAGAATCCATTTTGTTTTCTTCTATTAGTCTATTGATTAGACCATTGGCTTTCTCAATGGTGCAGACAGCAACGTCCATGGCAGAGAAACGTCCAGCAGGAGACATGCTTCCCATGTAGCCTTCAACTCTCACATCTACCTCCTGAAACAGGGCCTGTTTGCCAAGGATACAGAACGTCATGCCAAGGTTACAGCTCTGAATTCTGACCAATGCCTGCCGAAATCACATAAAAGCCTGCATTCTACAACCACAATTTCTAGTACTTATAATGCCAACTAATCCGATTAAAGCCATAGCTCAGCCACTTACTGCTACTTTTTTTTTTTCCACTGTCAACTTTATTTCCAAAGTGGAAGCCACACAGTACACATTGCAGGATAAAGTGTACGTAACTGAGTAAGAGATGGGGACCACTGGTTTGTATAAAAACATTTACTATTAAGAAGCTCAGAGAACACACAGTGCAACAGTTTATAATACCAGTGGGTTATGTACCAAGAAGCCTTGCCCCTAAGAAATCTGGGGCAAAAGTCAAATGTGGGACCCAAAATACAAAGATGCCACATCTCCCAGCTGAAAATGAAGAAACAATGACTTCTTTTCTTCCAGAGCTTACTATTACAGTGCCAAAGCTCTGGCCCATTATGCACTGCATTAACAAAAGGTACAATTGTTTGAACCAGATGGGGAGGATACCATATGATTTCAAGTATGTGCAGCTACAGCCACACCTTAGGCCGGGAGTAGTAGAACACAGCATTGGTAATCCTCCAGCTTTACAAGATTAAAGCAAAAGCATATCTCCATTATCAATCACTACAAGGTAGCTTTTGCACTCAGTTTGTAACATTTCCTAGCAATTTGCAAGGTTAAGATACCATCTCAGTTTACGAACACACAAGATGTCTTAAATATCAGAAACTGTAATAAAAATGCCCACTGGTTTTGTGTTTTTAGTAATTGTTGTTACTTTGACGTATCAGCTAATGGAAACAATATTTGATCTGACAGTCTTTAAAGAAAAAAATGTTTTTGTTTTAAAAAGAATGTGTCCACTGTAATTTTGTTTTTAAATAGCTGGGGCAAGGAAGCCATGACATAACAACACTGTCAGAACATATTTTTAGCAAAGTCAAAGTGAAATCAGAGGCACAAAATTCTGGTGGAAGACCTCAAGGAAAGCTAAAATATCCTTTTATCCTTTCAGATAATGTTGACACCTTCTCTTTGTAGTTTTTCACACACAAGCTCTAATTAGAAAATTCATTTCAAGTTTGTATATTATAAAATCTGTGAATAAATGCAAGTAACAATGCTTTAAAAGTCAAAGCTGAAATAAATGTTTTAATCAATTCCTTAACATTTTTCTAAATTTCCCTTTTTGGCTAAAACTTTCATTCTTTTATCTCCAACTTAGAATGAGAACAAATTTTAAATTGTCTACAAATCCTTTCTGAAACAACTATGCAAATATTTTCTTTTTTCCTCAAATCCATGCAAAGACTCCTGTTTAAAAAATGTGATCCGACAACTACAACACACAAATTTACCCTCCTTGAATGCAACTTACCTGCAGATAACATTTTTTCTCCTTGGCCACAGAGACAAAGGGAAGGATGAGAAGAGCTTTCTTACGAGTCTCCAGGACTCGCTTCAAAATAAGCAATTCTGCAACAAGAGTCTTCCCAGCACTGGTAGGAGCTGGCGGGGGGGGGGAAAGTTTAGGGTTTTTAATTAATTTTTAAAGTTAAAAAAAGAAATCCAAGGAACAAATATCACAAAGCTAGCATAGAAAGCAGTTACTGGAGAGCTTGGGGCAAGGCTCTTCAGCTGATGCCCCTCTCCTGCAGCTACAACCACATTTGCAGTTAACCCCATAAAGGGTCAAGAAGACTGAAAAGTTTTTCTCTTCTAGCCTCTTCCATCATGCTACCAAGGCTTGCGTTCTCACCTCTGCTCCAGAAGTAATAGCAGCTCAGAGATGAGCAAGGGGAAAAAAAACCCAACCAACCAAAAAAACCCACTACAGCCTCTTGGTTGGACAGGAGATCTGAGCCACCACCTTACTGACCTAGCCCATAACTACATTAACCCCTCCTGGTTGGCTAGCATCGCTGTTTGCCATCTATCAGCCACAGAAAACTGTGGAGGAGGTGCCACATATCAGTGGACAGCCAGTACCCAGCAATCAGGCCCAAAGTCTTCTGGAACCAAGTAAATAAAACTCAAATCCAAGCCTAAGAAAATAACCCACCCCTCTTCTAAGTTCTTCATCTTCCCAGTGCTGCTCTGGGATCTTCTTCCCATGGAGAATAGACACCCAAGATGTCATTTCCCACAGACTTCTAGTCCACTAGTCCTACTTCTCCTTCTGCACACACCCCCATATACTAGGTAAAGAGAAACAATAAAGGGATTGAAAAAAATTAGAAAGTAAATAACATTATCAAAAGTATTTATATCTAACATTGCTGTTATCATTCAGTTGATGGTTGACATAGTCTGTAATAAAACAGAGAGAGCCTTCATTAACTGACTCCTAATTATCTGTTTCTAAAGGAACATTAACAGAGAAAATGGGGAAAAAAAGTCTCTCCTCACATCTGGAAAGGAGTCCATCAAGCGAGGTCTGAGGTACAGCAATGGGACAGACCTTAACAGGGTCTCTTCAGAAAGAAAGAGGATCTTGACCTTTTCATCTGCCAGATCAGATCCCTTCAGCACCAATATGATCTTGTAAGTGGCACTGGGAAAGTCAGGGGGGGAACTGGTTCTGTCAGGTGTTTGCATACCTGAGTAAACTAGGTTCTTCCCTTCCAGAACTTGTCCGAGCATTAGGCATTCTGCTTGCCATTCAAACATTTGTACTACTCCCAGACTGTGGTATTTCTCCAGAACTGCTTTGGGAAGACCCCAGCTTGCAAGGAGCAACTTGTCTGCTGGGTCTTCAGGAATGTTTACTTGCTGGTGCTGTCCTTTGGGAGGAAAAAATAAAAGAACAAAAAAGTCAAGTATCATCCTTGAATCTGAGGTCACTTAGACTATATACCTAAAGGTCAAAACTTCTCTACAAGCTCCTGTATTATAAGAAAAGGTAACAAGAAACTATCTTCCCTATATTTTTCAATATTCCCTACAGATATTTCACCATTCTTCTTATCTCCTGACATCATTTTTTTCAATTTCTCCTCCTATAAGATTTTCCACATTCAAATCAATTCTTCACTAAACTCCTGCTCTGATATTTGCTTTTAAGATAGAGCAGCCATTACCAAATACATGCTCAAACATAAGAGTTTCAGCACTGATTAATATAACAGCATTACAATGTATTTGCTATCATCCTTATACATACTGTTTCCTTTTTAAATTACTGCTACAGAGACTTCAGTAATCCTCACAGATTACAGAACTGGCCAGTCTTTTTTCTTGCTTTACAGACAAATTGAAAAAACCAACATAAACCAAACAAGCAGCTCAAGCTACTCTGTACAATGCACGTTACTTCAGTTTATCAACACTGATTAGTATCTTCACCACATTGCCAGTTCCTCTAGCTTAATTAAGTCCCTTGCTGCTTTCTTCTTGTCTTTAAAACTCTAAATAATTTTGTGCTGACTACAGATATTGCCTCCTCCCTCCTCTCCTCCTCCTTTTTTTCCAAATCCTTAAGAAAATTAAAACTTTTTCCCTTTCTTCCTCCAGGACAGAAAACACAGTAATGCCTCTCCTATCACCCATGACTATGTAGTTCCCATAACAGCATTTTCTGAAAGACAGTCGGGATGAAAAACAAGTCATTGTGTGTACCTGACATCATGTACCCATTCTTCAAAACTCTTAAAAATTCACACATTCAAAAAACTCTTAAAAGAAATTTCTCACCACTGTTAACAGCATAAGGGCAGGCTAGATCAGAAATAATAGCATGTGTAAGCAGTCAGTATTTTTACTCTTAATATACTAAAAATTTCAACTGCCTTCTTAAGGTTAATCCGAACCTAGTTGTCACTGGTGCACGATCATTCTACCCCACACAAATATATAAAAAAGCTGATATAACTTATCTCTGAAAGCTTTGTTTCACTTTGTAAAATCAAAGTACCATACAAATACTAAACAAGAAGTTGAGCACCATCAGGAGAGAACAGCAGTATGCTACGAAGCAGAACAGGCTTCGCAAGGGGAATCTAGAGGAGACTAGATTTGTCTACCCTAAAATGTGAATAATATGGCAGAATTAGGATTCACAAACATACAAAGGAAAAAAAAAACCCAAACCCTACATGATGAGATCTCAAGATTCTTTCCTAATGTTAAACCCAATTATCTACATGTAAAAAGAGAATGAGTAAAGGATTACATGATTCTGCTGTTTGAAGAATATCTGTAGATTAGCACTGAACGTGAGTTTGAAAACTTAGGCCTCAAGGGTTCTTAGAGATCTATGTTCAAAAGTATACCACTACACTAACTTCTTTTTTACCGACTGGAAAAACGCTAAGAAATAGTCACAATGAGGTGGATACACATTGTTGGTTAAAAGCACTGGGCACTAGATTTCTCTGAAAGAAAACCATTCCAGAATGTGGAGCCAGTTGGACACAGGAGTGCTGCTTACTGAATCGTCTTTAAGGAGTTGTTCTATGGAAATATGTATGTTGCCTTGCTCAGCTCCATTTGCAGGAGCTGGCAAAATCATTACCTTGCAGAACATAGTCACATCAGGGAGAAGATGCAGCATGGCTGGAGAAGAGGCCGAGAGATGCACATCTTTTAAAGAGTTACTAAAATTTGCAGGTGAAATAGTTACAAGATGTTATATATAAGTATCTTGATTTCAAATGTTATATACATCTTGATGCTGTACACATCTTCACTTCTCTCTTGATTCAAGAATGTAGTGAGCTAGTAAAATGTATTGCATCTAGAAGCATCACCTTAAGTGGTCCTGGCTGGTGGCAGGACCACTTTATATGACACCTTGCTGTAATATTTATGTAACACAAGATGTGTAGGTAACATCTTGCATATATATAAAACCTACTACATTTTTGTGCACTCACAGGTATCAGGGTACCAGTCAGGACCACTTAAAAGTGATGCCCCTAGACACATTTTATCAGCTTACTGTATTTTTTAATCAATTTAATAACATAGATAAACCTCACCTCATATACCAAGTACAGACTATACTGATTGTTGTATTATGGTAGCACCTAGAGGCCAAGTCAAGAATAAGGCCCACTGTTAACTGACGTACAATGAAACAAGCCCGACTTCAGAAGTGCGCACAGAACGTAATTTTTCTCAACTGCCTCAACTAACCAGCGAATGGGGCAGGAATATCCTTCGATTCCCATTTGTACGCTCCCACCCTTGTTAACATCACCAGGTACCTCAGCTGCAGCCGCTGCTCTCAAGGGAGAGAGGAACGGGCCAAGAGCCGGTGCTTCCGCCCCAGAGCAGCGAGCCGTCCCCGGGGCAAAACCCCCGCACCCTGGGCCGGGAGAGCCTGAGTCCCTGACCCCTTCCAGCGCCGCCGCGGGAGGCGCCTCAGCAGCGCCATGTTGCCTCACGGAGCAGCAGCCCGCAGGCCGAGCGGGGCGGCCCCGCTCCCCCTCGCCCAGCATGTCCCGACACCTGGCCCCAACCCACCCCCGCACTGCGTTGCGGGACCGACGGAAGGGCCGCGCTCTCTTGCGCCGGTACCTGCCGAGCCGATGCCGGGGCTCACAGTGCCGCGCAGGGAGAAGTCGAGGCCGGGCGGCGGGCTCAACACAACCCGGCGAGGAGCGGCGGGGCCGAGGGGAGCAGCCTTCCCCGTCCCGCGGGAGGCCGCCGGGCCGCCCGAGCTGCCGCCGCGGAGCCCCTTGGCCGAGGCTGTGGCGACGCCGTTAGGGGTGACGCCGCCATCTTCCCGCCGCGCCATTCAAACCCCAGCACCGCCCCGTGGGGCGGAGTAGGCGCTGCCCGAAGCGGAGCGGCCGCTGGGCGGCTCCCCGCCCCTTCCCGGCTGCCGGCGGGCTCCGTGCCGCGGGGCGGTGTCCCGGGAAGCGGCCGCGCTACCAGCGGCCTGAGCGACAGCAGGGAAACGGCAGGAGCGGCGCCGCCTCCGTGTGCTCCGGGAGGGGGGATGGATGTTCCCGCAGTAAACCGGTCCCCACGACACCCTGGCGTGCCCGAGATGTCTTGCACGCCTGTTTAACTTAAAACTACATCTGCAATTATACACCAATTCAATTCTTAATTGCTATTCTTCCCCAACACAGGATTAGCTTTCCTATACCAAAACGTTTTAAATTATATGCCAAGACAACATTCAACTTCTAAAGCAGTCATCCAAATCAAGACTATTGCTTTCTTTGTAAAAATGTATGGCTTTGTTGAAGCAACACTCAGGAGTATAGGTTATTCATGTCATACAGGTGAAAAGACAGGTAATGAATCAATGTAACGCAGTGTGCTTCAGCAACACAAGCATGTCACAAGCACACAGCCTTACCTTGTGGAGCTTCTTCACCCTTGCAGAAAGACAGACTGAAATGAATAAACAGGGAACACCACAAAGGACAAACAGCCTTGCTCTCTGTTTTTAACAGCTCAGCTAGCCAAAATAATCTCCTCAGATTATAAGAGACAGGATGGTTTCATCTGACGTATCAGCAGCAGTTCTGCAAAAATTCTGCAGTACCCAAAAAATGTAGGTCTTTGCCCATCACCTGCAGAAGTGACAAGTAGCACGACAGACAACAGCTAACAACAGAGGGGGGAAATTAAGGCTTTTCAAAGTCGCTTTTAATTTCATCTTAAGAAAATATACTCCTCTTTCCAGAAATATTGACAACTAAAGGTGAACATTCAAAGTGGTTCCAGTAGTGTGAACATATGTGGTATTTCCTTCTGTCCATCAGGAGTGTATCTCTTTTTTTGGGGTAACAGGCACACACACTACTCTCTCAGAAACACTTTCTCTCCGTGTTCTGTACATCTCTACAGAGAAATGGATCACAGCTTGGGTGGCTGACTTCACGTGCCAGCGCTCATAACCTCAGAACACATACACACACCGTCTCTGAGGCACCCAAGACTTGTGTCCCTCAGCCTCCCTTCTCACGGAACAGGTCACTGGCCCCAAAACACTGGGAAAACAGCTGGTGGTAAAGGACAAGGGAGTCAGGTGTGGAAGCAACAGCCCCTTTTCCACTTGTCTTCCTTCTCAACAGCCTAAAGCTTCTTCATCCCGCATAAGGAACTTCTGGCCCATGAAGATGAGCACATGCTCTCATTGCTGTCATTAAAGCAATCTTTAAAAATGGAAGCAAAATCTTTTAAGAATATTGCTGTCATTTCAGACAGCTATATTTGAATCAGTGTAAGGAATGGTCTAATGAACAGCCAACATACTTAAATCCTCTTTAACCCAAGCAGCTCAAAGAGCTTGTTTTGTTGTTAAAAAAAAATTTACAAAACCAGACACTAACAGTAGGCTCTTCTGCATTTCCAAGCCCAAGCACCAGAAAAGTACAATACACAGTCTTCCTAAAGGGATTGTTTTAATGAATTGACACTTAAGAGGATGTATCCATCTTGCCACTCTGTAGCCCAAAGGTTAAATGCATTAAAGGGAAGAGACTTAAATCCTTAGTTCAAGACCCCTCGCTGCAGAAAACAATTCCCACAGCAGACTAACCAGTTCCTGCATTAGTATTGAAAAAATATTGAAGAAAATATTTCACTAAAGACTTCTACTTAGTAACAATATATAATTCTATTGCCCCAGAAAAAATACCAGAATAAGCATTGCTGATATTTGAAACAGTCACAGCATAGGCATGTTTCACTTTAACGTGTAGTTTTACAACTGCAGCACAAAATCTATTACTTCCCCATCATTTCATGACCAATGAAGTACACTTCATGTACTCCTTGCAGCTTTGAAAAAGCTATTTAAAATATTAAAGGAGACTTTAATCTCCATTTTACTCATTTTTTCAGGGGAAAAAACAGGTTTTGCTAACTGAAAATTTTAATATATTAAAAATAGTTTACAAAATTTGAGGACTGACTTACTTTACCAAAGTAAAGTAGGAAAAAGGGCTAACTAGCAACCAGTCGAAGAATTTGGTTCCTTAAGTATGTGCATAGCTGGTTCATCAAGTCTCTGTTCTGTCCTTCAACCCAGTGCATTTCTACTAATACATCATTTCCTTCTTTCTTCACATTCATTAAACACTTAAAGAGAAAACATCTACTAGTTTCTTTGGGACTTTGCTCTTTTTCAGCTGTCAGATTGCTAGCTTCCTCTGAAGGGCAAGGTTCCTCCTGTGCATTACTGGAACCTTTGCCAAGTGATGTTTCTGCCCGCTTTGCTTCCGTCTCCTCCTCCTTCATGTGCTCACTGTGTTCTTCTTTGGCAGCAGATTCTTCCGTTAGCTTGTCACCTGCGGTCAAGTGGACATCCTCATCAGGTGCCATAAACCTCACTTCAGAGTCTTCAGTCTTGGGGTTTTCACAGTCCGAATTGTTGCTCACACTCTTATGGCTGGTTTTTTCCTCTTCCATTGCTTGCAGAATATCTTCAGAAGCTCGAGGAAGTTCTCGTAATTGCCTTATTCTCTCTCGCTTCTTTCTCCTCAAATGAATCCAGGAGTTTTCAATGGCAGTCACAAACAGGCTAACTTCATCTTTTCCACAGGGAACACGTTTATGCTGAACCTATTGCAGGAAACAGCAGAACTTCATACTATCCTCTCACAGTTATGCTTTCAAGCAGGATGTTGTTTTAACATATAATACTTAATACTGTACCTTCAGATCAGTAAGAATCTTCTCTACCCAGGCTCTAACCACAGCAATAGCTTCTACGGCATCCCAGCCCATAGCTGCAGCTTTGACAGATAACTCTTTGACTGTAGAAGCCAAGACCATAAATGTAATTGGTTTTCGGGGTTTTTCTAATTTTCTTCTTTTAGAGGGAGGTGACTAGAAGAAGAAAAAAAAATTACAATGCTATGCAGTATTAATCATATCATCATAGAATCCTAGAATGGTTTGGGTTGGAAGGGACCTTAAAGACCATCTAGTTCCAACCCCCCTGCCATGGGCAGGGACACCCTCCACTAGACCAGGTTGCCCAAAGCCCCATCCAGCCTGGCCTTGAACACTTCCAGGGAGGGGGCATCCACAGCTTCTCCGGGCAACCTGTTCCAGTGCCTCACCACGCTCACAGTAAAGAATTTCTTCCTGATATCTAATCTAAATCTACCTTATCTTAGTTTAAATCCATTACTCCTTGTTCTATCACTACACTCCCTAATAAGCAGTCCCTCTCCAGCTTTTCTGTAGTCCCCTTTCGGGTACTGTAATGCTGCAATAGGGTCTCCCTGGAGCCTTCTCTTCTCCAAGCTGAAATGAGTGGATGACTTTTGTACTCAGAAAAGATAGGGACTAAGTATAATGTAAGCCACTGAACAGTCATTGACACGGCCTGTGTTTCACTTCACTCCAAAGAGTTTTAGATTAAAAACAGCTAACAGGATCATGCATTTTGGACAGAGGGAGTTTATCTTCAGATATTAGGCAAAAAGGCTCACTGGTTCCTTCAAACTATTAGCTCTCTGTGAGCTGAGAAAATGCAGCTGCTCTTGGGAATAGAGGTCAAGTGCTAACACCCACATTTTGATCCAAGTTCACTGAAGGCTTACTTGCATCTTCTACAAGGTTGGTTATTGTCTATACCTATCTTACAGTATATGTACACCTGGATCCAAAAAAGTACCTGGCTCACATTACATAAAGTGAACAAGCTCCACTTACATTCATGTAGGCAAGTCTGAGCTAGCCACATTCAGATCTATTTGGTAACTTAATTTATCATAGACTCTAAATTCTCAGAGGGAAGCTTAGAGTTCAAATCTAGCCTCAAACTTAGCACATTTTATACTACTAAATTGCTATTTAAAGTATGTTACAAGCAACC
The DNA here is from genome assembly GCA_013400195.1 of Aramus guarauna. NCBI lineage: Eukaryota > Metazoa > Chordata > Aves > Gruiformes > Aramidae > Aramus > Aramus guarauna. The sequence goes on along the minus strand of VXBL01004092.1, from coordinate 25,076 downwards.
CTTACTTTCACTGAAACCCAGAGGAAGTTCCTGCACAGGCTTCTTTTTTCCTCCCAAAACATAAGTCATTTATGAGTCATATGTAACAATTGCCAACAGACTGGCAGCTAGTTAAGAAATCCCAGTGTCTCTACAGCCCAGCTCATCCAACGTTCCAGTGTGAAGGAGAACAGTGCTTCCTGAGTACTTCCCTGTTTGTTTCACAGCAGTTACAGCCCATAAGGCCCTTCCTCAAATAAGAGGCACAATCACAAGTAAACCAAAATTAAGCTACTTACAGGTACTTGTACATCATCATAGAAACTCCATGCCAGTGCCCATCTCATAGTGCGTCCCTGACAGAATTCAGTATGAGTAACTTTAGGAACCTACACAAAGAAACAATACAAAACTTCATTTTATATTAGTAAACAACATTGCTTTACTGCACACATTGTATTTTTTTTTTAAATTGAAAAAGTTAGCATAGAGTTATTTTCTCATGATAGAAATGAAGATTCTTCCTGATACGGCTTATGGATGTCAGTGTCACTTGAAGTTGGTCAGTGCCAAGCCCGATAACCATGCCCAAGATTTCCCATCTCTGCCCTGCCATGTCTATGTCTTTTCAGAGCTTCAAGTTCAGCAATATCCAACATGACCCTTTTCATGCAGTGACCCAGTACACATCTGCATTCTGATTCTGCAAAAAGCAGATTCTTTCTCCTTGTTCAGAACCTGCTCCTGTTCCGCATTTGAATACTGAACCCACTGCAGTAGCAAAGGAATACAGAACAAAGGCAACAAAGGGCAGGGAAGCCAAGCCACTCACTCACCTGTCTGCAGATGGCAGAAACCTGCCCAGAAATACTTTTCTATCTTTGCCCCAAAAAATCAAGTCTGAACTTACACTGCCTTTAAATATAAAGCTCAGTTCCACTGCTAGTGTTAACTCTTCTTTCCACACACGGATGCTGTAAGGCATTTATACATAGCATGGAGAATGTGCTGAAATCTAGCAAGGCTAAATATCAACCATCCCACCTCAATGAGTTATCAGCTCCAGAGCATAAACTCCAGGTCTGCACGGGGAGGGGGAGGGGGGGGGAATCTTACTTTTGAGAAATACTTTCAAAAAGAGAAAGGAAAAGGTGTCTCCACCTTAGAACTTCTCTTGCTTTTGGATTCCTAATTCTATCAAAATTTCCAATAAATACAACAAATGTCAGGACACTTTGAACAATGAGTGGACTTTTTGGAACATTTATGCAGCATCCTAACCTGAACCAAAACACAGCCTGTGTTTGGTTACAATAAACATATTCCCAGCTTTATTATGACAAAGATTACAAACCTGAACAAAATGAAATTGGTAATTTCAAGAAAAATAGAGAAATGAAAACTTGGCTTTTCTACGCAAGGTTCCCAAGTATTTCTCTCACTTTACTACGACTGATGTGCAGCAGTTCAAGGATAGGGAATAAAGTCAGATACTTGAAATTTGGTGTCTTCCCTATGGCCTGTAGTTTATCTTCTGGGAGTTGATTTCACCATGCATTGTCCTTCTTTCACCTCTCCACCATATTGTGATTGTGAAAGTCATCACAATCACTTTCTTCGTATGGAAATAATAGAAGACTACGCTTCCTCCAGAAAGCCATAAAAAAAGTCCTTTGCATAGCCTTCTTGCATGAGAATAGGTTTGATTTTACTTGGTGCCAGAATTGAACACAATCAAAAAAAATGCTGCCATTTAAATAATGTTACCCTTTATTTTATCAACCAAATTGCTAGATTTCATGTTAGCTAAGAGGAAAGAGTGCTAGATTTTTTTTTTTTAATTTTTTTTTGACAACAGCCCTGTTAAGGCTGTTTTAAAGCAGAAGCCATCTATGTTCTAGAATGGACAAAGACATGCTTTTACATGTGATACAGACAAAAAATCTGGAGACGATATGTACTACTTAGCTTTGAATCTATAATAATTAAGGCTCAACTGCTTTGAGTGCTTCCCTAACAAAGAATTGCAGTTTCTTCTTGTAAATAAAAACTCAGTAAAATAAACCACATGCACTGGAACATAGTATATATTGTATAGAACATATACAGGATATACATGGACTACATACAAACTCACCCCCTGGATTCGAAGTTCCTCCTTCAATGGCGCTAAACTGCATTTCTTCCCCAACATGCAACTGTACCATCTGCAAACAACACATTACACAGTTTTACAAATACAGATCAACTGCAAATGGTAACCACTGGAAAGAACAACTTGGATCAGAAACCTGCAAGAACAATAGGAGATTTAACAACAAAATAACAAAAAAATAATTCAACTCAAACAGAGACTAGGACATAGTACAACACAAATCAGAACAGAAGGCCCAAAGACAGACTGGAGAGGGGAATCTCTCTGAGTTTTTAGGAAACACATTAAGTCTATTATTGAAACAGTACCTAAACAACCAATAATCCTGTTTCAAAGAGTGACTTTAGTTACGTGGAAAATGTTGTCCCTTACAATACTTTTTTTTT